>JAYESA010000009.1:42304001-42761501 GCA_036927795.1 Iris macrosiphon | reverse complement strand
GGGAACGACATTTCCTGCCATACAAAGCTTCAAAGGGAGCCATTTGAATGCTCGCTTGATAGCTATTGTTGTAGGAAAATTCTACCAGGTGCAAATGATCTTCCCATGATCCGCTGAAATCAAGCATGCAGGCTCTCAGCATATCTTCGAGTGTCTGGATGGTGCGCTCTGATTGGCCATCTGTCTGAGGATGATATGAGGTGCTAAACTTGAGGCGGGTACCAAGACTTTCTTGCATACTTCGCCAAAAGTAAGATGTAAACCTCATATCTCTGTCAGATACTATGCTGACTGGTACTCCATGCAGACGCACTATCTCCTTCATGTACATGTCCGCCAAGACTTCGGTAGATTGTCCGACTCTGAAAGGTAGGAAATGTGCAGCTTTTGTGAGTCTATCTACGATTACCCATACAGCATTACGACCACTGGGACTTCTTGGGAAGCCCGTAACAAAGTCCATCGTAATGTGTTCCCATTTCCACTCGGGTATTGGGAGGGGTTGAAGTAGACCGGCAGATCTCTGATGCTCAGCCTTGACTTGCTGACACACCAGGCATTTTGCCACAAAGCGTGCTATCTCTCGCTTCATTCCATGCCACCAGTAGTATTGTCGCAGATCTCTGTACATCTTTGTGCCTCCAGGATGTATAGAGTACGTTGAGCTATGAGCTTCTGACATCAGCTCCTCACGAAGTTCTCCATTTGGAACATAAAGACGTTCACCACATCTTAGAGTCCCATCTTCGTGTATGCGACATCCCGTTTGGATTCCAGCCTCTGTTCTTTGGCGAAGCCTCTGAAATCTTGCATCTGCTGGTAGAGTAGCTTTGATTCTTTCGACCAATGTTGATTGTAGCTGGTAGTTTGATAATTTGCCGTCAATTCCTGGCATAATGATCTCTATTCCCAACTTTTCTAGATCTCTCAGCAGACCTGGTTGGGTGATCATAAAGAATGCCGAGGGTCTTCTGCTTAGTGCATTAGCTACTACATTAGCCTTCCCAGGATGGTACTGCAGATCAATTTCAAAATCCGTCATCACTTCGAGCCATCGTCTTTGTCTCAGATTTAAGTCTTTCTGAGTGTAGACATATTTTAGGCTTTTGTGATCGGTGAATATCTCCACTCGTTCGTCGTATAGATAATGTCTCCATAGCTTCAGGGCGAAGATGACTGCGGCAAGCTCCAGATCATGCGTGGGTTAATTCTTCTCATGAGTCCTCAGTTGTCTTGAGGCATAGGCTACAACCTTCCCATGTTGCATTAAGACACAACCCAATCCTTTTCCGGATGCATCGCTATAGATTACGAAACCTCCGGATCCAGATGGTATGGTCAAGATGGGGGCAGTAGTCAGACGCTTTTTCAACTCATCGAAAGCTGTCTGGCATTCCTCAGACCATATGAACTCCTGCTCCTTGCGGGTAAGACGGGTAATTGGCTCCGCGATTCTTGCAAAGTTTTCCACGAACCTCCGGTAATATCCGGCAAGTCCTAGAAAGCTTCTCACCTCCGAGACATTGGTCGGAGTTGGCCATGTCTCCACAGATGAGATCTTTGCAGGGTCCACCGAGATGCCTTCTCCTGTGATTACATGCCCAAGGAAAGCGACACGATCGAGGAAGAACTCGCACTTGCTCAACTTAGCATACAGGCTCTCACGTCTCAGCGTCTCTAGCACTAGCCTCAAGTGCTCTTCGTGCTCCTCGTGGCTCTTTGAATACACCAGGATGTCGTCGATGAAGACTACCACGAACTGGTCCAGATATTGGTGGAAGACTCTGTTCATCAGGTTCATGAATACAGCTGGTGCATTAGTGAGTCCAAACGGCATCACCAGGAACTCGTAATGACCATAACGAGTCCTGAATGCTGTCTTTGGAATGTCTTCTCTCCGTACTTTGACCTGATGATATCCTGATCTCAAGTCTATTTTTGAGAATACCACAGCTCCCGTCAGTTGGTCGAACAGGTCGTCAATCCTCGGCAAGGGGTACTTGTTTTTTATTGTCAAAGCGTTGAGGGCTCTGTAATCAATACACATCCGATATGTTCCGTCCTTATTTGGTACAAACAACACTGGTGCTCCCCAGGATGATGCACTAGGACGAACAAATCCCTTAATTTGCAATTCCTCCAGTTGCAGCTTTAGTTCATCAAGCTCCTTTTTCGCCAGGCGGTACACATTTGAGGATACCGGTGCAGCTCCGGGTATCAGCTCAATAGTGAACTCTACTTCTCTGTCAGGCGGTAGGCCTGGCAATTCCTCCGGGAATACGTCTTTGAACTCTGCAACGAGTGCTAGTTGTGCTATCTCCATCACCATATAAGCTTTAGGAGTATGGCCTACTCCTTGCTCGATGGTACCTCGTACGTATTCGAACTCCGGGTAGCCTGGGGGTCTAAAGGTGATACTACCTTTTCGGCAGTCTAGGATAGCATCGTTCTGGATTAACCAGTCCATGCCTAAGACGACGTCGAAATTTGGCATGGGGAGTACCAAAAATCGTGCTCTTAGCTCTCTACTACAAACAACTATTGAACATGTTTCAATAATGTTGGTAACTAGAACAATACCTCCTCCGGTAAGAAATTTCCAGCACTTGGGTAGTGGGGAAGTAACTAGTTTGTGCATGGCTACGAATCTACTAGATATGAATGACAGGGTTGCGCCAGAATCAAATAATGCAGTTGCAGGTAATGATGCAACTAAAATGGTACCTGTGATGGTTTCTCCTTCGGGTTCTTCGGCAACTGCAGCTAAGGCAAAGGCCCGTGCCTTTGTCCTCCAGACTGTTGTCTGGCCTTGTTGAACTGGGCTTCTTGCGTAGCCAGGGGTGCTCCCCTCTGATATCCTCCAGAGGTTGAAGGATGTGTACCTCCAGTTGAGGTCTGCGTCTTCTGGCCTGGGGCTCCATATTTGCGTTGTGGACAGTCCCTAGCCATATGCTGGCTAGCTCCATATACTAGGCAGAGTCCCTTCTTCTTTCTGCAGTCATTGATATAATGCCCCTTCTTGCCACAAAAGTGACAAGTTGGGAGCTCCTTCTTTTGGTAGGGTCCCGTTGTCTGCTGTGTTTGATTTTATGGACGACGGATAGGTCCTCCTGATCCTTGCTAGTTTTTGGCCGGGATGTTTGGATTCGGGCGTCTCGCTCCTCGGCCAATTGCTTCTTGCACCCTTGCTTCTGTAAGAACCTTCTCGTAGGAGATCCTTGACTGTGCCGTCGTATATCTCTGGAGCTCTAGGGTGAGGCCGCGGTGGAATCTTTTGGCCTTCTCCAGCTCGTTTGGTATCAGCATGGCACCGAATCGACTTAGTCGACAGAACTCGGCATCGTAGGCGTCAACAGTTATGTTTCCCTGTTCTAAGTGTAGGAACTGGGAGTACAAGGCATCTTGGATTGTAGCAGGGAAGTACTTTGCATTGAAGTACTCCAGAAATTGCTCCCAAGTCTGGTATTTACCGACGCTGCGCTCTATAGATTCCCACCATTGATGGGCGTTGCCGAGAAGTTGGGCCCTCACGGCGGTCATCCATAGGTCGGGGGAAAGTTGTGAAACTTCCAGCAGCATTTCTGTGTTGGAAATCCAGTCCGAGATCTCCTCTGGGGTTTCGCTGCCTTTAAAGGTTCTCGGGTTCATCTGGCGGAAGCCTTTGACTGTGCCCACTGGTTGGACAGGTGCTGGTGCCGGGGCAGTGGTTCTCTCCAAAGCCGTCATCAAAGTCTGTCTCAAGGCCTCAGTCTGTTGCCACTGAGACTGTCTCAGGGCTTCAGTCTGTTGCCATTGAGTTTGCAACATGGCCTGGAGGAACTGAAACATTTGAGGCTGGCCCTCAAGCTGGGGCATCAGGGCAGGAAGAGCTGGAGGTGGAGGCAGAGGTGTCTCCGCCTGCGGGGTTGATGTTTGCCCTTCATGTTGGGCTGGTGTTCCTGTCTGAGCAGGATTCTGGGGTAGGTATGGAGTCGTTGGATAGACCAGCATCCTTCTTGGGGATGGGTCTCTCGGGGTGGTCGGGGTTCCCTGGACATCAGGCGTGGGGTCTGCTGCTTGGTCAGCCCCATCTATTGTATGTCCACCAGGTATGTCCATATTTCTGAAGAAAAATAATTTTATTAGAAAAGTATAAGGAAATAATGATTGAATAATCAAGCAAGATGCAAAAAATAGTTTTTGATGAAGTCAGTGTGGATGAGACCTACTATTTCTATCCTATTGCAGGCTTGCTGGGCATGTCATCATACCACTAGCAATAAACTCGACCTGCATGGGCCACCACTAAAATCATGTCACGCCCCAGTCCCAAAAATGTAAGGAACTAGGCCACGTGGCATTGGCCAGCTGACACGTCACTAAGGGTTTAATCCATTTTTATGGACCCAAAGGAACGTGCTACGCTGTCCTAAAATACTACAAGTATAATACAGGCAAGTCTATCTCATCCACGGAAAATGTCAGGAAATAGTGCTGAATATATATAATGCTGAGTCTAAAAATATAATATTACACATCTTGTGGGAACAAACCCACTACAAAATATAATAAAAGTGCAGAAAACCAGATAGACCAAGTATCGTCTATCTAGCAAAACATCTCCATCTCCAAGAGAGAAAGCATCTAGAATCAGGTAGATTCTGATGGTGTCTCCTCCAATTCTGTCACGCCCCAGTCCCAAAATGCGTAGGACCAGGAATACGTGACACGCCAGCTACGCATTCGACCAGACTCTGGTCTGACTCGAATGCGTATAAGCTGTAATATAAAGGGCACTCTCTAGATATTCCATAAATGTAAACCTCTATGTCTCAATCCACCATGTACATCAGTATACAAGAAAGAGCTATATGTGCTAAGGTCGGCCGCCCAATAACACACTAACTCGAATAGACTCGAGAAGAAGTATGAGTCTACAAAACTAGGCTACAACAGCAGATGAATAATCAATGTAAAATAACCATAATGCCGGTAGATATAATGTGAGTACCTGGTACCATGCTCGCAAGATATGCCACTCCATCAGTATCTCCAAGTGCTCCGTAATCGTCTATGCTGCAAAACTGGCAGGGAACCAGGTCCTCAGAGGGACGTAACAAGGTACAGAAATATAGCATGCCAAGTAAACAGAAAGTACAAGTGCACGACAGGGTACTCTATCATAACCAACTAGTGTGACACAGTTTAAAGACAATGTTCGACGCGTGGGCTGTCCAAAATAAAACTGCAGCTCCGAACACAGAGACACACGGGTCGTACCGTAGCTCCGAGCACAGAGACACACGGGTGAAACAGTTACACTACTCTGGAATACAGGATCACTACATATACATATATAAGCGCGTACAGAGTAGCCCAAACGTCTAGTAACTGTCTTCCCCTTCCCCAAGCGGTCAACGATTGTGCGTTGAACCTGAACCTCTAACAGTCTCGACACACGGAAGATAACTCAACAGACGCGACCCTAAGGTCGTCCCAGTCTCTGATCATGATGTCAGTATCAGGATACAGGAATCTGGCACGAACACAGTGTATGAGTGTGTCCTGGGGTATCGATAAACTCAGGTACGCATATCTAGATACTACGAATCATCCGACAATCTCCCTAGGATGCTACGACGTACGTCTTCACCCGGCTGTGAACCGGACGCGAAGTACCGAACGTCAACCTAACTACGTGCACGATGTACATACGAAACAATAAATATCTGTAAACTGAAATACAGGGTGGCAAGGTACACTTGCCTGCGTGCGGCTGCTGATGACGGGGTCCCGGTACCACGTCCAAGCCCTCAGGTCCCGCAGTACCTAGAGATGAGATACAAACCAACATCAATAATCTATCACACGACAAACATGGATGAGAACGTCTATTCGTATATTCCAACTCAGCTACAACTCACAGGGAGAAGACACTAGGGGGTTGACCAAGGTCGACTATTGGTGCGTCACATCAATCAAGCCAAACTTGTATCATATCATCAACCCAGCCTCAATCACGATATTCAGTTAATCACCCTGATCCAATCCTCAGTTACCAGTCAGAAGACACTAAGCTAGAGGGTTATATCTATTACGATCAATCACCGTATACTATCATCAGGCAATCCTCAATCATATACCTCACCAAGGTGTTTATCATTATCTCCAGCCATGATCAATCCTCTGGTTTTCTTCTCCCGGTGTTCACAGACGTGAGCATGTACATTGAATTATCATCCTCCAATTAAATAACTAACTTATTGATTAAACCCTTATTTATAACCCATAATTTAAGTACTCCACCCTTCTCACATATGCATGGTTCTCAATTACCTATTTGTATTCCTCAATCGAATTTGTCACTAGCAGTCAATCCTCAATTAATGAACAATTTAATGTCATCACACCCATTTCATATTCATTTAACCTGCTCACCAACAATAATCAATTGCATAAAATGAATAAGTAACTCATTCAAATTTCTTATAACATTTAAACTCTATACTCCTAATAGCATACAGGAATCCCTAAACTAACTAAGTTATAAATAGCAAAATCATAATGTTTAAACCTGATCCTCTACAAGCCTCAAAGTGTTTATACTCAAATGTAATAACCCCAAGATTTTCCATGCATTTATAAACCCTACTCATCAAGTCTAGCTTCTTAAACCCTAACCTTCACTATGTTATATTAAGCCATGATTAATACTACACTGCTCAAGAAGATGGGGAAGAGTTTACCTTGGCGATGCGTAGTGGTGTTGTTGGCCGATTGATGGAGAAGAACTCGATGCTGCTCGGCTGTTCGTCATCGACGAACTGTAACTGATCGCTCAGCTGATCGTCGAGTTCCATACAATCGGTCACCAGGCGCGTCGACGAAGCTTGCCCGCGGATATCGCGGCGGAGGAACGTTTGCCATGGCTCGCACTCAAAGCCGGAAGATGTTGATCTCCGCCGTAGCTCTGGTCAAGGAGAGGAGCTCCGGTGTTCAGTGTTGGCCGGAGGGGGACAGTGAAAGGCGGCGGGAAAACCAGACCGGAGGTGATGGAGGTCAGTGGCCGAGGAAGTTACTAGCCGGAGGAGTCTGGAGGCGCGGGGGTATGCTCGTCCGGTAGTGCGGAGCTCGGGGGAAAGTCTGGCGCCGGAGAAACACAGCTGGAGGTGGAGTGTGACCGGAGGAGGGAGCTATCGTGGAGTCGGGCACGGTCGGAACGGGTCAGTGCTCAGGGTCGTCGATGGCAGTACTGGCCGGAGCGAGGGAAGTGTACTGTGGGTCGAAGCTGGACATCAGGCCGGAGTGCACTGTCGTCTCAGCCGCCGGAGCTGCACAGTGTACGGTGCACAGCGGCTGGAGGGGTATTGCTGTACTGTCGGAGTAGTCCGCTGCACCGTCGAGTCGAGGCGGCCGGATCAGTCTGCAGTGGGCGGCCGTAGCAGTAGGCGGGGGAGAAAGCACGGGCCGGTCGACGTCGGGCACTGCTCTGCCGGTCGGGGGGGCAGCCGCGGGGACAGCTGCACCGCCGGTGGTCAGGGGAGACGCAGGCCGGAGCAAGAGAGGAGGACTGTACAGAGGAGTCGAGGGGAGTGGGGCTCGCCATGGCTGCGGGGTCTGTCGGGGTGTCTCGACAAGGGGACAGCGCCGGAGATCCGCGGGGTGCGGTGCCGGAGCCGCCTGGCCGGAGGAAAGTCAGCCGCCGAACGGGGGACGTCTCAGGAAGAAGAAGAGAGGGTGAAGAAGAAGAAGAATGTAAGGAGAGGAAGGAAATATAAGTATGGAGAAGTATGGAGAAATATGGAGAAAGGAGGAATTTGCATGAGAAATTAATGAAGGAGTGAGGAGAGAGAGAGGAGGTGGGTTTTTCATGACATGGGGATTAGGGCCGGTTGGGAAGTGTGAGGTGAGGGTGAGATGATGGGATGTTTTATAGGAAGGGTTGTGTGGGATGGAGGGTGGAGATGCTCTCATTTGAAATGAGTGGTGGAGATTCATCATGAAGGAAAAAAATTAGTTTCTTCATGAAGGAATGAGGGAATTGAGATTGGGACCCTATTTTAGGACTCTTCAAATAATCATGACCAATGAGGTGTTGCCAACAATTTAATATTTGCACATAAGCCCCCGTAAATTCGGGAATTTGCATGGACACATGAAATGATGCAAAAATTGCGGAGAAAAATATATTTAAAATTGTCATGGTGAGGGGGTGTTGCGCGTTAGGCGCGGGTCTAATTTGAAGGGCATTGGGATTATTTTAGTATTAAAATAGAATTCACAAAGTTTGTAAATTCCAATTTAATTAAAGAGAACGCGTCCCGCGAATTTAATTTAATTGGGGCCCGCGGGGTCAAAATCCGGAAACGGCGCAAAGGCCAAAAATGGTGGGGGCTTGGAGTCGGTCTTGGACCCTTTAGTTGGTCCGGCTCAACGGGTTAAGTTGGTACCCCAAAATCGAGGGTAACGACACAGGTGTCCGACACGGAATAAAATATGGGTTACGATTTTCGGAATATTGCGCAATTAATTTAGAGCACACAAAAGTTGATTTTAACAGTCAGAAAAGTCCAGTGCCTAATTTGGCGAGTTGAGTCGAGTGTACAATATTTGTACGGAATTTATGGGCTGATAATGGGCTCCAAATAATTAGACAAAGATAGGGTGAGCCAATGTTTTAATTAATTGGATTAAAAATTCCAGGTAAATATACTCTACTCTAAACCTCAATATCTTCTATCAAAAATTTCCTGGTCCACCCTAACTATCCACAGAATAAATTGAGGGGGTTTACATTCTTCCCAACTTAGAAAAATTTTGTCCCCGAAATTAAAAGTAAAGCACGATGATATCTAACAGAATTTAAAATAACTAGAAATTAAATTGCCGTACGTAAATTCGTACCTTGCTCCTCAAATAAGTACGGGAATCGCTGCCGAATATAATCCTCGCGCTCCCAAGTAGACTCGCCTGGGGAATGGTGCTTCCATGCCACTCTGACCAGTCGAATCATCTGTCCTCTCAAAGTCTTCTCGCTGCGATCGAGGATCTCAACTGGCTGCTCTACATATGACAGAATAGGCCCGACTGTAATCTCCGAATGATCAAGCACGTGGCTAGGGTCTGCGACATATCTCCTTAGCTGCGATACGTGAAATACGTCATGCACTCCCTCTAATGATGGAGGTAATGCAAGACGGTATGCCACTTCGCCAACTCGTTCCAAAATGTCAAACGGTCCGATATACCTCGGACTCAGCTTGCCTCTGCCTCTGAATCTGATGGTACCACGAGTGGGCGATATCCTCAAAAATACGTGGTCACCCTTCTTGAACTCCAATGGTCTGCGGTGCGCATCTGCCCAGTGTTTCTGTCTATCCTGTGCTGCGCGCAGGTGGCTCTGAATCTGCTTGACCTTCTCTACTGTCTGTGTCACCAATTCGGGCCCAAGTATCTAACGCTCTCCCACGTCACTCCAACAAACTGGCGACCTGCATTTCCTGCCATACAGTGCCTCATAAGGTGCCATCTGTATGCTGGCCTGGTAACTGTTATTGTAGGAGAATTCTACCAAGTATAGATGGTCCTCCCAAGAGCCTCCAAAATCAATCATGCACGCTCGCAACATATCCTCTAATATCTGTATCGTGCGCTCTGACTGTCCATCAGTCTGTGGATGATACGCAGTGCTGAACTTGAGACGAGTTCCTAGGCTCTCCTGCATACTCCGTCAAAAATGTGACGTGAATCTGGAATCACGATTCGATACGATGCTGACAGGCACTCCATGTAATCGTACTATCTGCCTCATATACATGTCAGCTAGTATCTCTGTGGATTGCCCAACTCTGAAGGGCAAGAAATGTGCAGACTTGGTGAGTCTGTCTACGACAACCCAAACTGCATCCTTCCCGCTAGGGCTTCACGGGAATCCTGTGACGAAGTCCATGGTAATGTGTTCCCACTTCCACTCAGGAATGGGAAGTGGCTGCAACAATCCTGCAGTCCTCTGATGTTCAGCCTTGACTTGCTGACAAACTAAACAATTTTCCCCGAATCTTGCAATTTCTCTCTTCATCCCATGTTACCATAATTGTCGCTTCAAGTCTTGGTACATCTTCGTACCCCCGGGATGAATGGAATAAATCGAGCTATGAGCCTCGGTCATCAACTCTTGGCGTAGCTCGCCACTCGGAACATTTAGGTAAATATATATATATATATATATAATATATATATAGTCATATAATATAGGGTACTTAATATATATAGTATATATATATTTATAGATATAGTATACATAGTATGTATATATATATAGCATATATAATAGGTATATATATATGTATATATATGTTTACATATATATAAAGGAAAGGGAAATGCAAGAAAAGATACATATATACATGATATAATAAATAATATATATATACATATATAAGTCATATATATATATACATATAAATAGAAATGAAAAGACATACATATATATATATATAATATATATATAGATACATAATAGGTAATATATACATATATAGATATATATATTTCCATATATATATCTATATAAAAGAAATAGAAAAATGCTGAAATTTAAATGTACATATATATATAACATCATAATAATATTATGTATATACATATAATATACTTTATAATATATATATATACAATATACATAAATATATAGATATAAATATATATATATATATAAACGAAATAAAAAAAAAGATGCAGGAATTAAATACATAGATAGATATATATAGATATATATATATTTACATAATATAAAAAGAAAGAAAAGTACAGGAATTAATTATATATATATATATATATATATATATATATATATATATATATATATATATATATATAGAATATAGTATATATATAAATATATAATTACATATAATGAAATGAAAAGCATATGAAAATATATATACATATATAATATATTTATATATACATATATTAGAGATATATATATATATATAAGAAAGAAAAAAAAAATACATATAAATTTACATATATACATATACTGTATATTTACAGTATAATAATATATATAAATAATATATAGATTCATATATATATATATAATTACATATATAGATATATATATATATATATATATATATATATATATATATATATATATATATATATATATATATATATATATATATATATATGTATATACATAAATAATATAAAAAAATTAAAATGCAGAAAATATAAATACCTATATATACTGTATTTATACAGTATTATATTATATATATAATATACAGTATTTATATTATATACATATAGTAATATATATATATATATAATTATATAATTACATATATATATATATACATATATATATAGATATATATATATAAATAAATAATAACAATAAAAATAGAAAATGCAGAAATTTAAATACAGATGTATATACTGTATATTTACAGTATTTATAATATTAATATTAATATAATATTAATTACATATAATAGTATATATTAATATATATATATATATATATTAATATATATAAATATATACATAGATATACATAGATATATACATATATACATACATATACCTATTTACGTAATTATACGTATATACAGGGGGGGTATATACCTATCCGACAGGGGGCCCACTGGGCTTGCCGCCGGTGGGAGCACGGCGGCGGAGGAGGCGGTGGCTGGCCGTGGCGGTGGCTGCACTGGCAGCTCCTGTCAACAGCCACAACAGCTGCGGCGGCTTGCAGCAGTGGCAGCGGCGGCTGCGACGGCGGAGCGGCCGGTGCAGGGTGGGGGATCGACGGGGTGGTCGTCGGCGAAGACTCCGGTGGGGGTGGCGGAGGTCAGAGGCGCTGGTGGCGGTAGTTCGAGGGGGACCGGGGTGGGGCTCGGTGCTGTGGTCGGGGGTCGGGGGGGGGTTGCTGTGGCGGAGCTGGTGGTCGGGGTGGTCGTCGTGGGGCGGTGGGGGTTGGTCTGGACGGTGGAGGAAGTGGTGACGAGTCGGGTGGTGGTGGTGGCGGTGGTTCAAGGTGGCGGAGGGTGGCGCTGGGGGTGGTCGGGTGGTGAAGTCGGTTGTGGGGGTGGTGGTCGGGATGATGCTGTGGGGGCTCAGGGCGGCGGAGGCGGTGGCCGGAGGGGGGGGGTGGCAGTGGTCGGAGGGAAGGGGAAGGAAGTGGCGACGGGTTCGGCGGTGGTCCGGTGGGCGGAGGGTGGCCGTGGTGGTGGTGGTGTGAGTTTGCATGGGGGGGTGCTCGGGTTTATATAGGGTTGGGGTGAGTGGCATAGGGTGTAAATAGAGGGAAGTCTAGGGGTGTTTTGGGTATTTAGGTTTTTGGATATTTTTAGCAGCCATTTAGATATTTATTTGGGTCCCACATGACACGTGGACGGTCCATGTTCACCAGCCAATGAGGGGGTGACACCTAGCACTGTAATTTTTCATAAAAACCCCTAAAAATTCCTAATTTGCAAATAGGTCCCAAAATTGGTATTTTGCGTAATTACGCAATTTGTTTATTTAAAAAAATACTGATTCTTAGAAATACTGTTTTGTACAGATATGAGGGGGAAACCTGGGGAAGTGCCTTGGGGGTGTTGGGGTGAGCCTGGGCAGGGGCAGGGCCTGGTTCTTTAGGTGATACGGGTCACCGTATTTATTATTTAATAAATACTGCGCATGATGTTCTCTAATTATTTAGAGGCAGGTAGGGTCATAATTTTACTACGGTGTCAATATACTAATTGTAGTATATTTAAAGTAGAATATTATCGTATTTTTGTTTGGGTAAAACAGGTGCCTGTTGGTCCTCAATCTCTAGGGGTACAGAGATGGTTAAAGAGCAAGAAATAAAATAGGAATTAAATACAAATTTTTGTAACGATACTTGTGCGTCTCAAACGAGGCTCAAAATAACTCATCTGGGAGTTGCACAAAATTCTGAAAAATAGTCTAACATGTCTAGGCAGGTATGTGAATTTTGTTTGGGAAATACAGTTAGTGTAATGCTCTAAATAATTGTGTAAGGTATAGGTGCACAATCAATAGGATATGTAAACAAAATAAATTTTAAAAAGTTACAGAAATTGTAATTAGCTAAAATAATTCTAAATTACTGAAATCTGGTCGAGGGAGTTTACACCAACACTATACAAGCTCCCAGTCCCGAATCTCTTATGCTGAACTATTAACCGAAGCCAGATTGTAAGAAACTATCAGCAGAGGGAAGGGGGGACAATTGAGGACACAACAAGGACCAGTAAGGATACAACAGGGACCTGTCAGGATACAACAAGGAGGACCTATCAGACGTCCTTTAGCTCAGCAACAGTAGTACCAGCAAAGAGCGGGACCATACCAGATCCCAGAGAAACCCCTCTGCCATCATTGTGGCAAGCATGGACATATTAGAAGAGACTGTCGAGCTCGCCTAGGGCAATGTATGAGATGTGGTTCCGGACAGCATATGATAAAAGACTGTCCTGTGCAACAAACATCAACACTTCCACCGCCAGCACCAAGGCTAGCACTTCCAGCACCAAGGCCAGTTCAACAGATGGCTAGACCAGGAGCACCTCGACCTCCAGCAGCAGGAGAATTTCAGCAAAGGCCACCGCTACCTACCCAGGAGGATCAGTACTTGAGGGCTAATCATGGACAGCCACAGAGGAATGGGCAAGCTTTTGCTATGGAAATAGACGACATGGATCAGGAGATTGATGTCATAGCAGGTATCACTATTGCTTTTACTTTTTCTGCTGTGACATTATTTGATACGGGAGCCACCCACTCATTCATATCATCTAGTTTTATTGCCAAACACAACATTACCACTACACCTTTACCTAGTTGTGTTAGAATTCTTACCGGAGGAGGAGTAGTACCTATTAGTAGAACTTGTAGATCGTGTCCTATAGCAATACGTGGCAGAGAGATGAATGCCCGACTCTTAGTTCTTCCTATGCCTACTTTTGATATTGTGCTTGGGATGGACTGGCTGAGCAAGTACCATGCTTTCTTTGATTGCTTTGGAGGAAGCATTCTTTTCAAGGTACCAGGCCAGCCTGAACTTGAGTTTGCACGAGGATCCACAGAAATCCTTGATGGTATGCAGCTCACAATGGACGACGTTGTCTATCATTCCATTATTTCAGAATTTCAAAATATTTTCCAGAGGAATTACTAGGACTACCCCCAGATAGAGACGTAGAATTTTCAATTGAATTGACACCGGGAGCAGCACCCATAGCATCACATGTTTATAGACTGGCAAAGAAGGAAATGGATGAATTAAAGACACAATTAAAGGAACTAGAAGAGAAAGGTTTCATCCGACCAAGTGCATCACCCTTGGGAGCACCAGTATTATTTGTACCAAAGAAGGATGGGTCAGTACGTATGTGTATCGATTATAGAGCCTTGAATGCAGTAACAGTAAAGAATAAATATCCACTACCATGCATTGATGACCTATTTGATCAGCTTAGTGGAGCCAAGATGTTCTCAAAGATAGATTTGAGATCAGGATATCACCATGTGAAAGTACGGAAGGAGGACATTTCGAAGACCGCATTCCGGACAGGATATGGGCATTATGAATTTCTGGTCATGCCATTTGGATTGACCAATGTGCCAGCTATCTTTATGGACTTAATGCATCGAGTCTTCCACTAGTATTTGGACCAGTTCGTGGTCGTCTTCATAGATGATATACTTATCTATTCAAAGAACCACGAAGAGCACGAGAAACACCTGCGAATTATTTTAGAGACCTTGAGAAGAGAGCAGTTATATGCGAAGCTCAGTAAATGTGAGTTTTTCTTGGACAAAGTCTCATTTCTTGGTCATGTTATTACAGGAGATGGTATTTCTGTTGATCCAGGAAAGATCTCGGCAGTCGATACATGGCCTGTTCCTACTTCAGCAGCAGAAGTAAGAAGTTTCCTTGGACTTGCGGGATATTACCGACGATTCGTAGAGAACTTCTCAAGGATAGCAACTCCTATGACTCGATTGACTTACAAAGAACAAGAGTTCATATGGACTAACGAGTGTCAAGCCGCTTTTGAGGAATTGAAGAAGCGATTGACTACAGCACCAGTACTAACTATTCCATCAGGATCAGGAGGATATGTGATCTACAGTGACGCATCAGGGAAAGGCTTGGGATGCGTATTGATGCAGCATGGCAAGGTAATTGCATATGCATCTAGGCAATTACGAGTACATGAGAAGAATTATCCAACTCATGACTTGGAACTTGCAGCAGTTGTATTTGCTTTGAAGTTATGGAGACATTACTTATATGGAGAACGGGTGGAAATCTATACAGACCACAAAAGCCTAAAATATGTCTTCACGCAGAAGGAATTAAATATGAGACAACATCGATGGCTTGAATTAATGAAGGATTTCGAGATAGAGCTACATTATCACCCAGGCAAGGCTAACGTGGTAGCAGATGCGTTAAGCCAGAAACCAACAACTTACTTCTTAACGACACAGAAGGAATTATTGAAAGACTTGCAAAGCCTTGGCATTGAAGTAATATTGCCCGGAGCAGACGGGACACTAGTCAATTTGCAAATACAATCATCCCTAGTAGAGAGAATCAAGGCAGCATTACCTACAGACACCAGATTCAAAAGATTAAAAGAAAGAACAGAGGCTGTAGAGCAGACAGGACTGCACATCCGTGATGATGGGACATTACGATGTGGTAATCGTCTTTATGTTCCCAATGGAGAAATTCGACATGAGCTGATGACAGAAGCTCATAGTTCGATATATTCTATTCATCCTGGAGGCACCAAGATGTATCGTGACTTACGACAGTATTTCTGGTGGCATGGAATGAAAAGAGAGATAGCTCGCTTTGTAGCTAAATGCTTGGTATGTCAACAAGTAAAAGCAGAGCACCAACGAACGACAGGGTTATTGCAACCACTTCCGATTCCAGAATGGAAATGGGAACATATCACCATGGACTTTGTCACGGGCTTTTCCAAGAGTCCAAGTGGTAAAGATGCAGTGTGGGTAATAGTAGACTGACTCACCAAGTCAGCACATTTCTTGCCTTTTAAAGTTGGCCAATCTACAGAAGCTTTAGCTGACTTATATATGAGGCAGATTGTGAGATTGCACGGCATTCCAGTCAGCATTATATCAGACAGGGACTCGCGCTTTACATCACATTTATGGAAAAGTATGCAAGAAAGGCTTGGAACTCGTCTGAAGTTCAGTACATCTTATCACCCTCAAACCGATGGGCAGTCAGAACGTACTATTCAGACATTAGAAGATATGTTAAGGGCTTGTATGTTAGACTTTGGGGGATCATGGGAGGACCACCTACATCTTGTAGAATTTTCTTACAAACAATAGCTATCAGGCAAGCATCCAGATGGCTCCATTTGAAGCATTATATGGGAGAAAGTGTAGATCTCCTGTATGTTGGAGTGACGTGGGAGAACGTCAAATTCTGGGACCAGAGTTAGTGGTCAATACTGTTGAGACAGTCAAGAAAATACAAGGACATTTGCGAGTAGCGCAAGATAGGCAGAAGCAGTGGGCAGATCTTCATCGTCGTCCCTTAGAATTTAAAGAGGGCGATCATGTCTTCTTAAGGATATCACCTACCAGAGGCACCATTCGGTTCGGAGGGCGCGACAAGTTAAGTCCAAGGTATATTGGACCATTTGATGTACTAGAAAGAGTGAGAGAAGTGGCATATCGACTTGCGCTACCACCTTCACTTGAGGAAGTGCATGATGTATTCCATGTATCGCAGCTCAGGCGATATGTGGCAGATAGCAGTCATATTCTTGACCATTCGGAGATCACCGTTGGGCCAAGCTTGACATATCAAGAGCAACCCGTAGGAATCATTGATCGTCGAGAGAAGGTATTGAGAAACCAGTCTATTCCCTTAGTCCGCGTGGCATGAAAACATGGCTCGCCAGGAGAATCTACTTGGGAACGCGAGGATGACATGCGCGAACATTTTCCAAACCTATTTATAGACCAAGGTATGAATTACTTTGTTAATTTATATCTTATACCATTCTTGACTTTCTACCTTGGCTTAGTTTTAATTTCGAGGACAAAATTTTTATAAGTTGGGTAGAATGTAAACCCCATTCCTGAAAACCGTATTAGTTATTATTAAAATTAATTTTAAATTATTTATTAAAGTATAATAATAAGGAAAAGAATAGAAAAAAAATCCTATTGGATTAAACCCGCAACCGTTAATCATCCCTGCGTAAAACCCGTTTAGCATAAACCCCACGGGAAACTCTTTCGTGCGTAAAATCTCAACCCGCCTAAATTCCTTTCTCTACGCACAAAACCAATTCTGCGCGTAAAATAGAGAAATAGAAGCAGCAGTATACCCCTGCGTAAAAAACCGTTTATCATAAACCTGCGTATATCACCCCGGCGTAAATATCCACAGCAGCAGTAGTAAAACATCCATACGTAAATCTTTCTTTTCCCTACGCGTAAAATTAAGTCGCGCATAAAAACAACTACATCACTACTTCTCATCTATACGTAAAGACTACCCCGCGTATACTTTTCTTCTCCCACGCGTAGTATCAGCAGCAGAAGCAAAACTCAACTTTGCTTTGCCTTGCTCTTTTATACGTGTAAATTTCTCATTCCACCACTCTTTAGGAAATATCCTCAGCCGCACACCTAAACCAATAAGAAGAAAACAACAACAATAGTTTTCTTAACCATTAAGTAAATTCCACCGCCTCCCTATTCCTATATATATAATTACAACTCCCAAACAATAACTCCTTCTTCTTATCACAACTTAACAAACTTTGGACGTGCACTTTACAGACTTTTGCTTGGCAAGTATACCTTGCCATAATACTGTTATTTATCTTTCAGCTGATACATGCATGCTTAATTCTGCTTATATAGATGTTTATGTATAATTTGACCCTACTTTATGAGACCACCCCAGTATTAAAGAGCATCATTAGGTTCATTAACCATGACACAGTGGTTTACACGAGTGTGTGTCTCATATAGATCACAGACAGCGTGACAGAGATGGCCTCCTGTACGCAAGGCCGTCCGTTAGGAATGACTGCTGATAGACACTTTGTATGCTAGTAGACCTGGCAGTTATTTAGGGTATTAGCATGTGGTGGAGGCAACATGCATAGATCATTGGGACGGGGAGGACGACTCATAAGTGTACGGGACACCCACTTTCTTATGTAGTTTTTACTCTTGTTTACAGTGCGCCCCTGGGTTGGGGGGCATATGTGGCATATACTAGCCAGTTGTCACGATTGGTGAATTACGTCAGCATATGTCTAGCCTATACTTTCTCTTACACTCAAAGTTGTCCTCAAACTGCATTCACTTAGATGGTTAGGCGACCCATTAAATGTTTATATTTCAGTACTTATTGGCATGATATTATGTATCTTGTTATGTCCCTCTGAGGACCTGGTCCCTTTCCAGATATGGACGAGCAGGAGTATCCTCAGGAGTATGGGCCTGGACCGGATGCTACTTACGAGACTAAGGAGATCTTACCCTCAGATTATCTGTGATTAGGACTACTGTTCATAGATTTTGTTGCTACTTCAGTATAGTCGTTTTGTAGTGGATTTGTTTCCACCAGACTATCAGACTCGATACACTTGGTTATCCAGTTATAATTTTAGTTTATTCCTACTGAGTATTTGTGCTGTGGATGAGATATAGATTGTGTGTGACTTGTTATGACAGTATATTACCACTGATGGATTGCATATTCATTTACAGCGTACGTGTGTATATGGTTTTCCATATATTGGAGTTCATATACATACGGCTGGGCGTGTTACGTATTCCTAGTCCTACGTATTTTGGGACTGGGGCGTGACAATTGGGAAGAACCAAATCAACCATAAATCTACATAATTAAATGCTAAAAAAGACATGCATTCCATGCGTGACGTGACACGTGCGGCAGATAATAGACAAGAATTCTCTCTGGTAGGATTGTGTCACGACCCGTATCCGGAATAAGGGCACGAGTATGTGGGTAGGTCCAGCCTACGCCGCAACATCGACGGTAGAACACTGTCTAGGTCAACAATACTATCTATCACATCTTACAAATATATCTAACCTGTCAATGATATCTCAACTCCATAAGGAGGACAAGATAAATATAAAAATAATGTCTAAACCAATACTTAATCACAATAATTATAATGAAGATAAATGGCACGATAAGATAAGAAATGATATTAAGAGAAGTCTAGAAATATACATCACAAACATTAAATGATTCTAGAGTCTAGCTATCTCAATAACAACATAAGTCCCAATATAATACAACTCAGAATATCTCAAGTAGTACAATTCAAATACAATATGATTGCTAGGCTCTAAGTCACTACTAATGGATCCTCTACGGGAACGAGATCCTCCAGATACTTCTGGATGTAACCCTCGTCTACTCCCGGTCCATAGTATATATAGGACAAAAGTCTTATAAATTATCTGAAAAATATATCCAGTCATGATTGGAGCAAAGCACATAAACTAACAGCAGTTCCAATTAAATTGATAAAAACTATAAAACAGTGAGTAATGAATATACATGATAAAAATAAAATACTGGAATGTAAGGGAACTGAAAAGTCAGTCATCATATCACAGGTATATGGTAAACAGTGAAAAGCAAAAAATGTAAATACTAGCAGATATGAATTGGAATGGAGAATATAAATAAACTAGCTAAGTGCCTTGAAATATTAGTTTGTTATGTGGTCGCCTTGGGACACGAATCAGGATAGATCATATATAATTGGCTATGATGCACAAATATAATATAGGGTCAGGCACAATCATATATGATTAGCTATGATGCACAGATAAAGGTCAGGCTAACCATACACGAGGTGTAAGGTTAGCTATGATGCACGGATATGGAGTATGATCACATAATCTACTAATACTTCCCTCGTCCCTGGCTAGTACGATGGATCCAATCACGACTCCTCATGATAGGCATCAATAATACTAGCCCGTGTATCCACTGTGTCAGAAATCAAGTATAACACTACATAACTAGAATCATAGTAATCATCAAAATAACGAAAACTGTCAGAGAATGTACTCTCATGTGGTCCTGAACAATGTGTGAGAATCGATGTCCAAAATGGAGTCACAAGGACCTAAATATGGAATAATAATGTCAGTTGGTGATTGGAATGGTAAGCGTGTGAAACTAGCTAAGTATGGTGTTTCTAGGCCATTTCTGAGTCCATACTAGGTTAATACCTTGCTATTCTAGGTCAATCTAGTCAATACTAGTCTAATACTAACTAATTTGATCATACTAAGGATACTTAGCCTATACTAGTTGATATCCTAACTAGTGACTTAATACTTATATTACCTTACTTCTAATAACTTAGTATGTCAATACCTTAGCTGCATACTCTTAACTAATATCAATACCTTGCTAGTACACTATATATATATATATATATATATATATATATATATATATATATATATATATATATATATATATATATATATATAATTCCTTACTAACATCTAAACTTATACTTACTGCCTTAGTCCAAAACACAACTCAACTTGATAGCCCCCAACATACTACCATACCTTGACTGATACCCCGTATTATTCCCAACTAACACCTACTTACCTCACTGATACACCTACTTAACTGATACCTACACCTATCTTAACCTATACCTTTACTTTACTATCACTGCTGCTGTTGTTAAATGTCTTTGACACTCCACTATAACCCTCTCTTGCATCATTGCTGATGCAATTAGTCCACGTCCTCTGGACTGATACCCAAACACTTCCAAGATCTCACCCTCATCCAAACACACTCACTTTAAAACACACAGACATCTAATAACAATCATATATATATATATATATACACACACACACACACACACACACACACACACACACTTGAACATATATACGTACATAATACTAAATCAATAGATCAAACACTTAGAGTGCAACCTATCATGATACACACGAACATATATACGTACATAATACTAAATTAATAGATCAAACACTTAGAGTGCAACCTATCATGATACACACCTAAAGCATGATGCATCCACGATACTCTTCCCAATATTCACAAATCCCACTAAAACACTATAACCATAAGTAATATATAGAATAATACTATAATTAAGTTAAAAAAAGTAATTCTAATGAGTAAATATGAAATTGATGTATAGAAACTCAAATACAAAGGAAACACCCCAAATACACTCCGTATCATGGCGTATTACGATACGGCCTACTTGTATCCAAATGTGGATACGTAGCTACCCCTACATCACTAATACAAGTGTAATTAGACCTAATAAACCTAATGATAAATACTTGGTGCACCAATCTCGGATTTCTTCTAAATTGGACACAAAAATCAATGTAGACGTCACAATAGGGGTCATATAAACCTAGTTCTTCTTCCTATGGTAGCCCTAATGCATGAGTGGGTTCCTAATGCTCAAATGCAATAATTAGAATCTAATTAAAGAGAAATTTCAGAATTATACCTATTGGGAGATGGTTTTCAATGAAAACTCAATATGACACGATTTGGACACAAGCTCCTAGCCAAATTCTCCTTCTCCAAGTGCTCCTTGCAATCCAAGCTCCTAGTGCTACTTTGATGGTTAGAATTGGTGGAATTGAGTATAAATTTGGTAAGAATTGGTGGAAAATGGTTTGCTTGGGGAAGAAGAAGAAAATTGTGAGTGAATTGAAGTGGAATGACAAAATGAATTCTCACTCTTCCTAGCTTAAGGGGCCGGCCACATTGGGTGGGCTTGGGGAAGATAGTGAACCTATAGGCCCTTCTACAAGCTTCTAAAGGTTTCTAGTGGGTTCATGTGTGTTCTCCAAGTCTCTCTTAATTAATTAGGAATTGATCATGCTAATGGGAGGGAATATTCTATCCTCTAACTAACTAACTAACTAACTAACTAACTAACTAACTAACTAACTTAATTTAATTACTAACCAAGTCATGACTAACTAGTTGGGTCATGGACCAACATGTTGGGTGCTAACTAGGTCCATGTACTAGTCTAAACTAACTTGCTAATACAAAGGCTCAATAAAATACAATAAATAATAAATAATGCTAATAACAATAATAATAAATATTATTACAAATACAATTTCACAATAAATATCAAACACATCATATAAAATACAACACAATATATGTAATAAATGCAAATTGATAAAATTATCCCTACCTAGAAATGAGGTAGTGACAAGTCTACCCTCCTTAGAAAAAAATTGTCCTCGAAATTTAAGAAAAACTAGCACTACAACAAACAATCACAGCAAGAAAAGAAAGATTACCTTACGGCTCAAAAAGATAGGGGTACCGCTCGCACATATTGTAAACTACTTGTAAAAAGCATACAATTAATAGTCTTTTAATTTTGTAGCAAATTTTTTTTTAATTTTTTACTTCTTGGAATATCAAACAACAATCTCCTTAAAATTTTTTTCTACACCCAATTACCTAACTACCCATGTTAAATTAAGGAACAATTTTAATTAGAACATAAATAATGACATTTTTGAAAAAAAAATCCTTTAATTGAAGACTCAATTTTTTTTAAAATTTATATATATAATAGTATAGATAACTTTAGGAGTGTATAGTAATAAAATGTCATATACATGAGGGACATTTAACTGTAATTTACCCTTTCAAGTATGATGATGTGAAAATATTTGTAGCGAAACTGCACATTTCCCATGAATGAATTCCCACTCCAGGCAAGCGGAATGGACGGCCGCGATCTCCGGCCACACCCGATTCAGCCGTCCAATCCAAACACAGTTCCTCCACTGCCACCTCACCAAGCTCGGCCTCCTTCCCGCCAGCATCGTCTTCGCCACCTCTATCCTCACCTCCTACTCCCGCCACAACAACGACATCCTCTCAGCGCGCAAACTGTTCGACGAAATGCCCCACAGAAACACGGTCACCCACAACTCCATGATCTCCGCCTACTCCACAGCCGGCGTCGGTATCAAAGCCCTGCACCTCTTTTACAGCCTCAAGTGCGCAGAACCGAGGCTTGGTCCCGATGAGTTCTCCGTCTCGAGCGCGCTGACGGCGTGCGCGGGCATCAGAGACCTACGGACGGGATCTCAGATTCATGCGTACGCCATTTCTGCCGGGTTTCATTCAGATAATGCGGTCGCGAATGCGGCGGCGAATATGTATTTTAAGTCCAGAGAGGTGGAGTGCGCCGAGAGGGCGTTGGAGGGGAGAGAGGATGAGAGCGCGATGGTTCGGGCCATGATAATTAATGGGTATGTCTCGAATGAGAGATATGTCGACGTCGTTAGGAGCATTCGTGACTTTGGTGGGTTTGTGAGAGTTTTCGTTGCCGACCCAAGCATGGCAGTTTCGGTTCTGACCGCCTGTGCCAATCTTGTGTTGGTTGGCGTCGGCAGGCAGGTGCATTGTGTCATTGTTGCGTTGGGCTATGATTACTGTAATGATGCGATTCTTGCCACTGCTCTGATTAGCATGTACTGTAAGTGCTCTAGGGTCGATGAAGCTTGTCGTGTTTTAGATAGTATAGGAGAGAGACGGGTTTGCCACTGGAACTCGATGCTTGCCGGGTACATACGTAATGGCTGTCTTGAGGAGGCGCGGGGTTTGTTCGAAGAGATGCCGGAGAGGAATGTGGTCTCATGGACTGCTACGATATCAGGTTATGTGCAGCATGGAATGCCACGAGAAGGGTTACAATTGTTGGCAAGTTTGTACAGTGGAAGTGGGTTAGTCCGAGGGAACTGCTTCACCTTTGCTTCGGCTCTTGATGCTTGTAGTCGCCTAGCCGCGTTGGATGCTGGCAAACAGGTGCATTGCCAGGCACTTAGAGCAGTAGTCGAGGATGGAAAAAATTATCTGGTTTTTTCAACGGCTCTTGTCAACATGTACTCGAGGTCGGGTAATTTGTCTTATGCACGAAGAGTCTTTGATAGGATGGAAGAGAAGAATGTGGTTTCTTGGACATCGATGATCACCGGATATGCTGCTCATGGATTTGGTCTTGAAGCCATCAACAGTTTAGAGCAAATGATGAGTATGGGCTTCAAGCCAAATGAGGTTACATTTGTGTCTGTTCTGAGTGCTTGCAGCCATTGTGGATTGGTTGGGCAAGGGATGCATTACTTCAAGTTGTTGAAGGAAAAGTATGGTATTGCTCCGACACGGGATCACTATGTTTGCTTGATTGATATGTTAAGTCGTGCCGGGAAGCTTGCAGAGGCTTGGAATGTGGTGGAGGAGATGAAGGATGGAATTTTGGATGGTGGTGATGCCCCTGCTATTTTGGGCGCATTGCTTGGTGGATGTGAAATGTATGGGAATGCGGAAATCGGGAATAAGGTAGAAGAGGAGATGGCAAAGAGAAGAGCTCAAACTTCAGATGGTTATGTTGCCCTGTCTAATGTTTATGCTGCTGCTGAGATGTGGGATGAGGTGTATAGAGTCAGAGAAGAGTGCAAGAAAAAGGTGCCATTAAAGACCCTGGCCAGTGCGAGATCGTCAATTGAGGTTCTTGCTTCGGACGTAAACCTTGCACCATTATTGTCTCTCTGATTCCACCAATTATAATTTGAAGTTGTTGGATTTGATTCTCTCAGGAGTCACCTTTACTTCAGTCTTTCAAGTTCGCCATTGGAAAGTAAGTACTTGTTGTCCCATGGTTGAGACCTTTTTTCCAATTCACTGGAGGTGAAACAGTGAAATGAGGAATTTGTGGAAGAGTTGAGAGCAAATGCCTGTGACATACTGAAAAATTCTATCTGCTAACGATTGGCTCATCAACATCCTGTCTTGCTCATTGTTTTATAATGAGATATGCGGAATTGATTGAGACAATGGTCAATTGGGCTAAGATATTAATTTGCATTTGGTAGATAAATACTAAAGTTGAGAATTGGAGGATGCACTTGAACTTGACAAAGATGGTGAAAAGGAAGAGTCTTATCTTCTTCAACGAAAAGAAAATTGAAGGAAGAATGGGAGGAAGGTGGCAATGTTGTTGACAATCTTATCACGTTACTGCATGGAGGTAACAGTCCTTCTACCTTATGCTCGTTCATTTGTACCAATACACGTCTAGGGATACATTTCAGGAAACCCCTAACCTTTTACCACTTAGCAGGTACCCCCTTAACCTTTCAAAGAAGGTTCACAATATTAGTATCGGACCTTTCCTATGAGTATCGGGTTCGGCGGTATCGGCAATATCAACGGTTTCGGATCGGTATCAGATTTTTTTGATATCGGAAAGCAAGTAATTATTAATAAATTATCAAAATTTTAGGGAAAAAAAATACTTTATACATTTAGGCAAAATTTTAAGTATTTCAGGTATTGTTTCTTAGCAATTTTGGAATTGAATAAAATAGTAGTCAAATTCCCGATTGGTTTACTTGCGTCATATAAGCTTTCTCCTTTTACATGCTTTTACAACCGTATTATGCTTTTGCACCCTTACTTATTGGTCTTTTTCGTTCAATTTTTTGCCGAATTTATCGAAAAAGAGATCCCCAATGTAAGTATCTTCCGGTATCGATCGGAACATGCCAAACCGTATCGATATCGGTATCGGCCGATACTGCAAACTATGGTTTCAAATTCATCACTTAACTCCCTGTCAATTTTATGTTTAATACTTTTGCAAAGGGAGAAATACCAATTATTATATATGCAACAATTATTGTATTCCATAAAATAAGAGAATAAAAAACTCCGTGAACCACATGACTTCTCAGTTCCCTTCCTCCACTTCATTGTGAGTGCCTCTGGACCTACTTCTCCTCCCTCCGACTCATTCCCTCCCTCTACCTCCACCTTTCTTCAAAGTTGGGTGCAAGGGGGTGTGAGGCCACCCACAACGAGGTAGGAGAAGGGTGTGAGGCCACCCATGGCAATGCGGAGTGAGGGCGCATCAGAGATTGATAGTGATGGTGCACACAGTGCTTTTAATTCTATTCTTATTCTCTTTGAATTTATAATTGTTGTATAATATCATTAGGTATATTTTTGTCCTTTCGAAAAAAAAGCTGAACAGAATTTGACAGGAAGGGGGTTAAGTGATGAGTTTGAAACGGTAGAGGGTTACCTGATAAGCGCTAAACGGTTAGGAAGCTTCTTAATATTTAGCCTATTTTGGTTCATATAACTTTGAATGTGTTAGATACTTCTTTATTGGTCTCCTACAGTAACTTTGAATGTGAAGTCAAATTCCTTTAAGACAAACTCTAAGAAAGAATTGGTCTCCTACAGTAACTTTCGCAAAGCATTTTGTACTGAAACAATGTTAACAATGTTCAAACTTCACCTTGTAGTTTCATCTAAAAGTATAAACGAAATGTATACTTCTGCTTATTCTCTTTAGTTAGGGCACAATATGCTAGAACAAGTTTACTATAAAAGAGTAAACAAAATATCTAGTTTAGTCCTTGTCTCCAAATATGAGAGTAAGAAGGTAGAGAAATGTGAAGTATGTGCTCATATAAAAAAATATAAGAAAACCATTTAATAGGTTGAAGTGAAGCACAAACTCTTTGGAGTTGGTACACTTCAACATTTGTGACTTCAAATACTTCACCATGAAGGTTGGAATAAAATATTTCCTCACCTTTATCGTTGACTACTCAAAGTACACTTTCGTCTACTTCTCAAGTCGAAAGATGAAATGTTCGAGAAGTTTAAAGATTTCAAAGGAGAAGTTGAACGACAAACAAGCAACGAATTAAGAGACTAATGAATAATTGAGGTGAACAATATCTTTCATATCAATTTGCATTCTTTTGTAATGAACATGGGATTATGAATGAGATGACTACTCTTCACTCCCTTCAATCGAATAAAGTTGCTAAAAGGAAGAACCTTGCTCTTACAAAGATGATGAACTCTATGCTTTTATTAGTTGGTCTTCCGAACTCTTTTTGGGAAGAAACTGTTGTAACAATATTTATTCTAAACAAAGTGTCGTTCGCACAATCAAAGATAACACCTCATGAACTTTGGTTCAAGGTCATACCCAACTTGAATGCTATTCGAGTTTGGGGGTGTCATGCATATGTGAAGCTTTCGAAAATCAAGATTCAGAAGTTCGGCACAAGGACCACTAAGACGATCTTCCTAGGCTATGTCGAGAAGAGTGATGTTCGAAGATTCTTTGATCTTGAAACCAATTAGATCATCGGGTCTTGAGATGTCGAGTTCTTCGAGGATAAGTTTGCGAGAGACATAACGTAATTCTTACAGAATTACCAGATAATATAGGTAATGACAAGGAAGTCAATGCTTCTAATTAAGTTGAAAATAACAAAGAGGCTGAGAATTGGGAGGAAATGATTTAGTCGGAGAATGCCATCACTGAAGCAGAACTCGTTGAGCCATCAACAAAGCGAGCGGGAAAGCTGAAGGACTTCGGAGATGATTTTGTCACCAATCACGAACAAGCATATTCACTTACGTTTGACGAGACAATGAAGACCAAATATGCTATTTTCTAGAAGAAAGCAGTCAGTGATGAGATTGACTCCATAACATCCAATAACACTTGGGTGTTGACAAATCTACCTGAAGGAACAAAATTCGTTGGATGCAAATAGATCTTCAAGAAGAAGATAAGAGATGATGAAACTATAGACAAGTTTAATGCTAAGCTAGTGACAAAATGGTTTTCTCATAAACATAGGATCAACTACTTTGATACATATGCATCAGTCGCTCATATGACGACTATTAGGATACTAATCGTATTTGTTGCGATTCAAAAGATAATGATTTACCAGATTCGATGTGAAGACAATATTTTTGAATGGATATTTGACCGAGAAGATTTACATGAAACGACCCAAATGATTTGTCGTCGATGGACTTAAAGACAAGATGTGCAAATTAGTAAAATCTCTCTTTGATTAAAAGTAGGCTCCCAAGATATGACACGAGAAGTTTGATAATGTCGTAAGATCAAACAACCACAGGAACAACGAGACTGATAAGTGTATCTACACTAAGTTCTCTAATAAGGTGTGATCGTTTGTCTCTATGATCGTTTGTCTCTATGTAAATGATATGCTAATCCTTAGCACATATTTATAGAGTATCTCAGAGACCAATAAGTTTCTTGTCCAAATTCAGCATGGTGGACTTAGGGAGATGTTGATGTTATCATTGGGATAAAAATTAACAGGCCGGAAGCTGAACTTGCTCTGTTACAAGCTCACTATATTGAGAATATGTTCACTCGCTATGGATATCATGATCTTTCTGGGATCGATACTTCATACATGTGTGACAAGAAACTAAAGCCAAACTCAGGAAAACATGCAGATGAACTATTCAAGCGTCATTGAAAGTCTTATGTATGCAATGATTTGCACTAGATCTGACATACATAGCTTTTACTGGAGGGATGCTAAGTCGGTTCACTAGAAATCCATGTGTCTAGAAAACTATGAAAAGAGTTATGAGGCATCTGAAGAAAACTCAGAAGTTTACTCTGCTCTATAATAGCTATCCGACTGTGATGGAAGGCTTTAGTGACGCAAGTTAGTGTTCAAAGAAGGAGAGTGAAAGTTCCACTTAATGATTTATCTTCTCAATGAGCAGAACTGCTATATCGTTTAAGTCGAAAAAGCAGACATTGCTCTCATACTCATCAATATAGTCTAAGTTCTATGCGCTAACTATAGCAGCAGATGAAACAAAATGAGTTTGAGAACTCATGCATAATCTTTCTCTGGTTGGTGCACATATTTTTGGTGATTCTGATATACTGTAAAAACCAGGCGAGTACAACATTAGCATCAAATGCTCTCTTCAATGGGAAGAAGAGAATTGTGAGATTGTGTCACACGACACTGAATAGGCGCCTCTCACATGACATCATTTCAGTGATTGATGTTTAGAGTAGGGAGAATCTGGCGAATTCGTTCACCAAGGACCTCAAGCGCCAACTTATCGATGACATAATAAGAAATATGTGCTTGAAGGAATTTTGATGTAAGGTATGTGTAATTCTACCATAAAATATTTTTCTATTAATTCAGAGAAAAAACTACTGGGCATCTCATTTTGTTTCAAAGAAGGTTCATAGTCCGGGATACATCAGGTACATATGTTTGTCCATGGGGACTTTGTAGGATTAAATTCATAAACCTCTGTAGTCTATATTTTTGCTTAATGTAAAAAACAAGTCTAGTGTGGTGGTTGTTTTTAAGCCTCAATGAGTTTTTGAGCATTTAGAATGCTCAGTGTGCTTGATACGAAGCACATATAGTTTAGCACTATAAGAGGCCATGATCTAATACTACAGTAGCATGACATCATATGAGGTATTGAGACCTCCCGTTCATCCATCATAGTGGCATAACACGACGAAAAGGCATGTGGTCTCATGTTGAGAGAGAGAGAGAGAGAGAGAGAGAGAGAGAGAGAGAGAGTTATAACACAACACTACAAGAGACAAAGGACCTTATGCTACTGTGGCATGATACCACATGAGATAGTAACCTCGGGTTCGGCCTATGCCGCAAAGAGGCAGGTATCCTCATGTCGTCAGAGATATAAAACAACATTACAAGAGGCTATGGCCTCGTGCTACAATAGGGTGACACCACATGAGGTAGTGAAACCTCGAATTTGGCATATGTCATAGCGGCGTAACACCGCAAAGAGACAAATAGCCTCATGTTGAAAAATTAAACTCTCTAAGAAAAGAACTTACCTATGTGTAAGAACAGAGATGTACGCCATCTCTTTTGGGAAAACTTGTAGACACCCTATATGCATACACATAATCCAAGTTGGCACGTGACCTTTAACGTGCGACCAGAGGCACCACTGATGCATGCGTGAATGGGAAGAATTGTATCTATGGTATTGAATTCAATATTTAGTCCATTCTGTAACGTACTATAGTTTTACCCTGTGTGGGTAGATTTATGTCGTAAGCGGAATCCCAATGCACCATATATAGTCACAGTGCTCAATAATATATTAAAATATGTGGGAGATTGTTGAGGTTAGTCTAGTAACGACCCGATCGTACTCTTCCATCTGGGGACCAACCCCATGTGTGCACATTTCAATATTTGACTATTTATTTATTGACTTGTACGCAATGATGTGTTAGCTCAAGTGGTAAGTATGGTAGGTGGTTTTACTAGTGGCTAGGTTCAAATCCTATAATTTACATTTGTTTTTATTACTATTTCTTAGAGAAATCCCTTTAGCCCGGACTCGAGCACGGGAGTAGGCATGAAAGAAGGGCGCAAAGTGGCACTTTGAAGGCGCACTTTACATGTTTGCGTCGAGCGCGGAGTTGGCGCAGGAGCAGTACGGGTAGTTCCGCTCTAAAGGGCCGATGTGTAGCTTCGCTTGGTAGGTTTGTTGTCGTAGCTTGTGGTGGCGTTTCTAGCATCGTTGCAGGCTGTTTAGTTCATAACTGCCCATTCCAGGTGTTGCTCTTGATTTATAGCCCACGTTTTTAGTGGGCTGGATGTTTAGTTTTGTAATCGACGGGTCTTAGTTGTCCCATAAAAGGAGAGCTTCTGCACTGGTGCGAAAGAACATAGAACTGAGAAGAGAAAAATCTCTTAGAGACAGAAGAGAAAAAGGACCTTATGCTACAAGAGCTTCCCAGCAGAACATAGAGCTTCTGCACTTGTCCCAACACGAAGCACATTGGCTTCAACACTACAAGAGACAAAGGACCTTATGCTACAAGAGAGTTGTAGCACAACGACGATTTTGATCAACCTAGCAAGATAGTTCTGCTAATTCTTTGAGCAAACTTATCAGTAGTTTTCATTGCTTTCATTTATATAACAAATCATTCTGCTTAGTAGTTTACACTAATGTTTTTTTGATAGTAGTTCACATTATTATAGCACTTTTTTACTGCTGAGATTTTAATCTTTAGCAAAGAGTACTTGTATTTTCAAAAAGAAGTTGGTTAATCTGTTCAGACTTGATATCAACAACCTCTTTCTTCCTTATTAATACAATTTAACTTCAGTCCCTTTGACTCCTTCACCAAGTGTAGTCGACTCGTAGTCAAGCAGTCTTTGCGCAGTAGTCTTCGTGCAATAACGAGAGTCTTCTCACAGTAACTAGGACGAGAAGTAACGAGACAACTGACACTTATCATATTATTAAAGAACATTTGTTAAAAAAGTAATTTTCATATTTTATGAGTTTGATTTAACAGTGAAAGTAACGTGGGATTATGTAAGGAAAAAATCAACATACTTGAGCCGGCCAGAAAAGTCCACAGGATAGCCCGAAACCTGAAAGCCCTGGTTAAGGTCTAGGTTTTGTAAAACTAGGGGTGGGCCAAAAGTTTTATACAAAATATTTTAGGACCGAGTTTGGGTATTGCCTGATGCCTGACCTGACATGGTGAAGGAAGGATCTAAGTTAGCAACATTTTTTTCCCTATTAATTCCAACATATTTTTTTTTTGGTTACATTTTGTTCTACTTTTCTTGTTGATGTATATCGCTCTCTGGATTTTTCAAGAATAGTGGAGTACCTGAGCTAATGATTCGGCATAAGAGGAGGGAAGAGGGGTTGGGGGGAGATAATATAGACCAGGGAGACGAATCTGACATTTTTTTGGTTTAAAATTTGGTTATGTTTAATTTTTATTAGAGTGTATATGATGAAACATATATAAATTGTAACTCAAGTTGCAACTGTTGGAAACTTTCATTGCTGAAGCCATAGAAAGGAATACAATTTAAGTCGTTGAAAGCCAAATGGTTACTACTGTCAGAAGGGGTAGCTGCTTATGTAATTTTTGTCAAACTTTTATGGTTGTATTCTTGTTTTGTTTCAATGTTAGAAATTGATCATTTCTCTGTTTTATCATCATCAATCATCATTCATCAACCATCACCGCCATCCAACCTTTATCCCATCAAAATGAGGCCGCTATAAGAAAGTTTCATAAAAGGATAGACTAGTTGATAAACCTACATACATTTTGTCTATGCAGTTAAGCTCAGACATCAAGGAGCACCCTCCAAGATCTCCTAGATTATAAAGAGTCTACTAGTAGATTATGAAGAGTCTACGAAGCAGTAAGATGTTAGAGCCTGCTATAGGATTTTTTATTCATCTCTATGACACATTATGACAGCGAGCAAAAAGAAATGGCATTCCCATTGATCACATTTCTTATTTACTTATCAGTAAATTGGTCAGAGAAATTTTCTAATTTTTGGATTGATGGTCATGGGCCTTTGAACTCTGTAACTCCATATATTATGCTGATAGCATAGAAGGTAAATTGTGACGTTCCAATTTGCTCTTGAATTCTATTGCTTAGAATGAAAATTTTGGGGCGTAAATTCTCAAAATGTAAGTTATCTCCTTGTTAAGGAGTAGCCTATTAACAAATCTGTAATAGGAATAGGCTTTACCTTTGTCCAAAAATTAGGTGTTCTGTGCTCAAAGAGACCATTAAGCTTTGGTCTATTGTGGTACTATATGGTTCCTTCACTCTCTTAAAAGTTTGTATGTTGGTTCTTGTTATTGCTATGCTGGGTCTTTGCCTTTGTTAAAAGTTAAAAATATGTCGCTTCGTATGCTTCTACTTTCTCCTTATTAACTTGTGGGATCATCATTTAATGATGAGGGCAGAGTTTTGCTTGGGATAAATTGAGTGGAGCAAAGTGTTACATGCTGTCAGCGAAGGAGCTGAAGATTATGTTGGGGTGATACGCCCACCTATTGGGCATGGCTTTCTGCAAACTGTTGCCTGCCTTTCAATGGATTGTTGGTCTTTCCTTTATCAGTCACCACTCTTAATTTTGTAGAATAGATATAATGAAACTGGAAAATTTTCTGCCATACTAGGATTCTACCAATAATGGATGGGTACTCATTTTTTCTGCCATACTAGGATTCTTTCCTTTACTAAGATTTATTTTCCATATTTTCAGTCTAACCTAACAAAACATGGATATGAGAATGTTGAATTCTTTTCCCATGAAAAAGGAATGGAAAATAAATTCCTAGGAATACAAAACCTTGATCCAAACGGCCCCTTAAGAAAATCACACTAAGGTACAGAAATGGATTGAAGGCAATCCCTCTGTTTGTTCTTAGATTACCACAGCAGCACAATTTTGATATTTATTTTGCATAAACCATGACATCTGAGTTCGGATATATCAGGTGATGAACCAGCCAATAATGAAATGTTCTATGTGAATCTTTCAGAGATCGTGTTATTGAGTTTGGACATATCAGCTGATGAACCAATAGTGACGTATTCAATCTGAATCTTCCAGAGCATATCATGATCATGCTTCTCTTTAACTGCGTCCATGATTGGTATATATTTTTATTATTATTATTTATTATTATTATTATTATTATTTTGAGGTTGAACGATGAAAAAGATTAGTGGCATAAATATTTCAATGCAAAATTATGGATCATATAGCTATTATATGAAGGAAAAAAAAAAATCAATGAGCATATATGAAATTCATAGGCCCGAACCAGTGCAACTGGTGCGACGAAATATGACCCTTTATATTAGAGGGCCATTATATTTTTCTTATAAGTCTTGATATTTAAGCCTAGAGGGGGTTAACTGTATAATAAGATATGTAATATTTTTTAAACATTAATTGACCTTTGCTCAGTTGGTAGAGTAGACTATAGTTGGTCATTTGTTATCCTTAGGTTGCTAAGGACATTTATAGGTTTTTAATTTTTTGTTTAAAAATAATTATTAAAGAAGAGTTAGTAGAGCAAGGGACTATAGTTGGTCAGTTCTTATCCTTAGGTTGCTAGTTCGAATCCGGTAGGCAGGTCTGGACATTTATAGGTTTTTAATTTTTTGTTTAAAAATAATTATTAAAGAAGTACTGTTTTAGTGCTTAAAAAACCTGTTATTAAATTTAACACTTTTGTTTAATAGTTGATTATTAATATGACTACTCCTTATACTTGCACTTTAGTCTTTCTTTTTGTAATTGTTTAGTAATAAACTTAATAATAATAATAATAATAATAATAATAAAGAAGCCATATTTTAAGTACCAGAATGAATGTTGTTAGAGATGAGCACTTTTCATTTTAATCACTAATTATTGATGTCATCACTTTTCATTCTTGTATAAAACTTGCGATTAGAGTTTATGTGTTTACCATATTCATTCATTTTTGTATGTATTGTTTTGTACGATCTTTTTTATGTAACGTCTCTTACATTTTAATATTATTATTTTTATGGATTATTATCTTTGAATGGATTAACCTTGTTATTTATTGAGAATATTTTTTCTACATAAAGTTTATATACAGATCTTAATCAATGATTTTGAGTCTAAAAATGTAAGGAGCGCAGTTTTCTGGTGATGGTTCTTTTGTTGTTGGTGTTGGTTACTTTTGATGGTTAATGCTTAATTTATTTCTTTTGATGGTACATACATTTTCAAAAATATACTAGTTTTGTTTGATATTTTATTTTTTCTCTTATGACGTTTGCATTCTTTGTTCGTATCTGTTATAGTTTGATTTTCCTGATTTCTTTCTTTTTTCTTTCTTTTCTTTTTTTTTCAAGTTTGCACTCATATAATTGCTAGAATGTGTTGGTGGTTTTGGAGACATCAAAGAGAGAGCTGAAGATTTTGCAAATTTGAGTTATATGTTTCTAATATTTCAACTTTATAGTCACTGGATCAATATAATTCTTATCATACATGAAAGTTAATTGATATTATCTTATTAAATTTTACTTATATACATGTGTTATTTTTTTTAAAGAAAATTAAATTAAACTTGGGTCATTAATTTTACGTAAAATTGGGTCTTATGTTCAGTTTTTGAGCATGGCCTTCTATATCTCAGGATGGTCCTGGAAATTCATATCTGATGCGACTCCAATACTCCTAAAGTGAAGGTACGAGGCATTAATCCTTTCTACCGGGTTCTCAGAGGTGGCTCATCTGCTAAATGTCTGTTGGCTGGAGATTTGTGGCAAGATTGACAGTCGAATGCTCTCTTCAAGAACAACTTGTGCTGCCTATCTCATCTATAAACTGATAAAAGAAAGTTCTTGCTTCAGTTATCTCACCCATAACTCTTAAGGCATCAGCAAGGGTCTGCTTGGATTGAAGAGAAAAAAATAAGCAGACTTAAATGGGGTTAAATGAAGGAAAGTTAAGTGAGGGAGAGGAGACTCAATACATATAACCTTGTTTGGATTTGAGGGAGAGTTAAGCGGGATGTGTTTAATAACTCTCGCTTGGATTGGAGGTTTTGAATTGAAGGAGGATTAATAAAAATATAATGTTTACAAAAAAAACTCTTATTATAAATGGCATAAAATTAGATTAATTTGATTGGATTTTTAATTAAAATTTGTCAAAATATCTTCACAAAAATAATAGCTACAAATCTGATACCTATATTAAAAACAATTAGAATCCAAACACAATAAAATTAAGTAATTAACATAAGAATTATAAGCTTCTAGTGTTTAGAAGTAAGTCAAGTTCATATCATCACAACCATTTAATTCAAACACAACAAAGAAAATATACGTCCCAGAAACAACAATCCAGTCACCTAAATCTCTCAAGAAAATATACGTCCCCAAAACAACAATCCAGCCACCTAAATCTCTCAAAACTTTGACAGTTTATAAATAAGTCAAGTTCATATGCATCATTGACAGATTTTCTCATCAACGATGAGTAATAAAGTATGAGAAAGCGAGAATGGACAGAACGTGCCTGGACAAAGTCAGGAAGCCACGGAGCACGAGGTTGAGAAAGCAAAAAAAAAAAAATAGAAGACAAAAAATCACCATATTTTATAGGACTAATAAGAGATATTTATGTCTTTTTAAACAAAATTATCCATTTTTCCTCATTAACCCTCCGATTTGGAGGGTTAAAAAAATGGACAAAAGAAGGCTAAACAAATTCTCATTTAACCCTCTATGGCCCTTCTTCCAAACCCCCATCCTCAAACAAAGTAGGATTTTTATTCTCCCTCACTTAACTTCTTCTCATTTAACTCTGTTAACCCTCAATCCAAGCAGACCCTAAAGGTGGGAGCCCAAGAGTCTATACGCATTGTGAGTTTACGGCCTGGTCCATCAAGGCCAGACAGAGGCTTTCGGCGGTGCTGCCTTTTCCTTGGGGTATTTTTTCGCAGCTCGACGATGAAATAGAAGGAACGAAAGGGGTCGCTCGGGTAGGGCCGGCCCGGAGGTTGGGTTGCCTTAGCATGAGCTAATTTTGGCTGCCATTCACCTCAATTGAAAAGATACATGTTTAAGTTGGTTTTGGACTGTATAGTTCCTAAGAAAACCAAATAGCACGGAGGGTTGTCCTATGGAGAGGGGTTGTCCAAATCCGAAGTCTTGTCGGACTTACCCCAGGGCCGGTCCTGCCCTCGGGTCCCATGTTTAAGGGCTGATGGATGGATGAAACTTGAATTGGGCGGGTTTTTTCAATAAGGAGGGTGAGGATGGAGAGGTGGAAATGCATTTGATGGAGGTTGAAGGAGGGCAATGGAAGAGTGGACTCACCATCCAGAGAATCGAGGCGAGGCCGAAGAAGAAGAATCGAAGGAAAAGAGCTCATTCAGAAGCTTCTGAAGATGTTTCCTATATCAAATGTATAACATCTGCTTATTAACAGTCGTATATATGTCATATTCTGCTTATGATATCAACAGATAATTACTAGCTAGGTGCTGCCTGTGATACTGGCTAGATATAGCTATTTCTGCATTGCCCAGGTTTTCTAAGATGGCATTATCTGGTTTGTTTGAGATCCATTGCAAGGTTGACGACAGAGTACCATTCACTCCAAGAGCAACAACATGAACACACACGGCCTACTTGGTCTTTAAGCAAAAGAAACTCGTGGCTCTTTCAATCCGATCCAGTGAAGTTCATGTGCTGAATCTACTGCATTCTGACGAGGACTTGCACTAAGAAAGGCCCTTTAATGCCGAGTGCTCTCTCATCTGACTGTTTTTTTTTTTTTTTTTAGGGGGGTGGCTGGATTCCTAGCTCCAGAACATGCAGGAGCAGAGAAAAAGGGTGACACTAGACTTCTTCCAGGTCAAAAGGGCTAGCTTATGGCTGGATAATGGATTGAGACTGAGGTGGTGGTCAGGTTCTACAACGGCGAGGGAGGACACGGTGGAAATGTGTCGCGGTGGACGAGTGGACTCGCCATCCTGTGAATCAAAAGATGTGTATTTTGCACCTATTGTGTGCTTACGATCAACTCAGCAAATTAGAAACTTGTGTGAGAAACTTGTTTATTGAAGTACTGTATTGGTAAATATGTGTTGTTTCATGCTAAATTATATGATGCAATGACCGAGAGAGATGAATACAAGAGTTTATGAGTTCATTTTGTTGGTTAATTTCTGGTTCCACTGTGTATATATGTTGCTATGCTGAATCAATTTGAAGTTTTCGCTTCTCTTTTCTATGAAGATACTGATTTTTGGTAACTTGTAAGTTCTGGCCTCTACAGTTATTCAAACGATTGCTGAGTAGGCACTTTCAAGAATTTGAGATTCTTGATTGTGTTGTGTGCATGTGACCATTGGTCTAATTTAAGAGTCTAGTGTGTATATTTTGTTTTTAGCATAGATCTCTCATTGCTTAGTGGAAGGATGTAGACTTGCACCTGAAGTTTGAGAGTATCATGTTCAATTTATACTGTTGTATTTAGTATATACTTATGTATGATTATGTCTTAAATTAGTATATTGCTTTAACCTACTTGTTAAGTAACTATCTTCTGGAAAAAAAAAACAATTTGACATGGTCACGCCTATTCTATTATTATCGTTTACTAATCCAGATTTCTAATACTCGCTCGCGTCTTTTACGTTTGGGATTCAACACAGCCACAACATTAAGCTGGTTATTTCATATACATTTGAGTCTTTAGGTTCCTTCAAACAGTCAACGGTTCGACGGAACCGAGATCTGGACATGGTTCGACTGTTACGTGACTCGTGAAACCAGCCACAAGAGAGTTGAGTCTATTTCTGTTCACCGACCAAACCTAGTGAGAATGTTCATCCTTCCACTCAATAGTTGCCACCTATCATTTTTATCCAACCAAAAATTACGTTAGAGTAATAAATTTTGAGTGGAAGTATGAACATATCTACTAATTTTGATGGGTGGACAAAAAGTGAACTCAGAGTTGATCTTGCTCAGGTTCAATCCGTCTAGTCCTGTACAAGATTGGTTTGGGAGTGTTGTCGCTTCTCGAAAGGTGGCAGCCATTCACACGAACCTTCCACTCTGAGACGGAGTCCCACGTGGGCATGGCCGGACAGTCCGGCTTAATTATTTGTTTATTTTTATAAAGGTTTTCTCTTTTATATATTGTTTATATTGCAACAATTAAAAATGCATTTAATTGCAAGATAAAAAAATATGCGAAAAATAAATTAATTTCATAAAATTATTTTAGTAGAAAAAATCTATGGAATTTTGGAATTTTTTTATGGAAAACTTAATTTAGATTTCTGATTGTTATTAATTTTCACAAAAAATATTTATTTTCATGGAAAATAATATTTTTCTATGGGTTAATTCAGTTTAATTTTCCACTATTTTAGAAGAAAAAAATAGTTTAATGAAAGAATGTAAGCTATCAAACACTACAATTGGTGGAAATTTTGAAATAGAAAATATTTTTCATGAAAAAAAAGCCCAATCAAACACAACATAAGTGATAATAAATTCTCAAAAAATAATATTTTAGGCAGTATAATGCTAGTGTACTCTTGTCGCTCAAGTTATTCAGCCCTCCCTAATTTTAGAGACTAGCTACGCCACCGCTTCCACTTGATGTTAAATATCATCTCAACATTATGTCCATTTGTCAAATTAATAATAATAAAGTTGTTACTTTTGAGAGCTTTTCAAAAACTAAATAATTCTGGTTGCTTTGAAAAAATTGCTAATTGAAGCAACTTTCGACTAACAAAAATCTGTTGTAAAAATAACCTTCAAATTTGAATTATTAAAACAAAATTAATATAAATAAATCTGTTACCATAATTTTTATTATTATTATAATACCGCTTAGAAACAGCTTAAAAATGAGTCGTCTAAATTCTATGTATATCATCAATCAATTATTTTTTAAAATTTTAAAAAATTTAACTACATTTTCCTTTTTGCAAATTTGAGAAAAAATATTTTAAAACTACTTGAACATGGAACAAATCCTAAATTATGTTAAAAAAATTAAATTAGATTTAGTGTGCGACACTCCTAAAATGTTATCCTGCACTTCTCTTTAATTTTCTATCATTCAAATTTCAAATCTACCCCTGCATTAGGAGTGCAATTTTAGACGTGTCGATATCCTAGAAAGTCAATATTGGTACTCCTAAAATATCATCCTGCACTCATCCCTCCATGCATTTACAAATTTCATGCATTCATAAATTAATTTCAGATTTAATGCAGGAACAGATTTGAAATTTGAATGATATAAAATTAAAGATGAGTGCACGATGATATTTGAAGAGTGCCAATAACAGACTCTAGATTGAAACTAAATACAAGATATAATCTAATTAATCACATATCCAAAACTTAAAAAATATATTTATAACAAGATAAATTTTGACTTATCTCCCACTATTTTTTTACCATATTTAAGAGTGTACCCCACATTGTTTCCATAATGTACGTGTCCTTCCACTTTTGACGGAATCCGTCCAAAAGTAACGGTCAACCTATTTGACCAAAAAAAATTGGACGAAAATACCCCCACCCCACCCCGCCTCCGCCTCCCCCCTCCTCGCCCCCGCTCCCCACCTCCCCCCTCCCCGCCACCGCCGCCCGCCCCCGCAGCAGCGCCGCAGCAACAACAACATCAGCAGCAGCAGTCGCGCGCTCGCCGCCGCCGCCCCGCATGCTCGTCGCGGCGACGACGGCTGCTGTTGCTGTTGTGGCGCTGCTGCGGGGGCGGGAGTGGGGAGGAAAGAGGAGGGAAGAGGAGGAAGAAAATGGGGAGGACATTTTCATCAAAAAAATTGATCAAATGAGTTGACCGTCAATTCTGGACGAATTCTGTCAAAAGTGGGAGGACTTGTACATTATACAAACAATGTGTGATGTACCATGAATATAGATAAATAAAGTGGAGATAAGTCAAAAATTTTCTTATAAAAATAAAATAAAAATATATTTAAAATATTCTAATATAATTTAAATTTTTATCTATTTTTTTTAAAATTTGATACGTACAACACGCATAGGAATTCGCTATTACTATTACGAAAAATTTTGTTCAGAGCAACGAAATTAATACAAATCCCACTCAGAGCATAAAATTTTTAAAATTTTCAAACAAAGTATCATAACGCCCTTTGGAAGGGCGTCTTACAATTTCCAAAAAATTTCGTCCGTCTACCGTTTTCTCCGTTTAGTCTCCGTTTAACGTTTAAAAAAATAAAAATAAGAAAAACGTTATTTGGAAGGGCATTAGGAAAAACACTCTCCCAAAGAACGTTTTTTCTTATATTGTATATATATATATATATTTTAAACGCTCTCTCTCTCACTCAATCACTCTTCTCTCTCTCACTCACCCGCTAACTCACTCACTCACTCTCTCTCTCTCTCTCTCTCTCTTATCTCTCTCTCTCTCTCACTCTCTCTCTCTCTCTTCTCTCTCCTCTCTTCTCTCTCTGCTCACTCTCTCACTCACCCGCTAACTCTCTCACTCACCCACTCTCTTTCCCACTCACTATCTGCTCTCTCTCCCTCACTCTCTGTTCTCTCACTCTCTCTCCTCTTTTGTTCCCGCTCGTCTCTCTCTCTCCTTGTAACCCCCCTGTTTTTTCAAGAATTTTTAATTTGGATTTTTCATAATTTTCTGTAATTTTCTGGGATTTTTTTGTAATTAAAACTAAGATATTTTGTTATTAAATAATTTTTAATTGCTATTAATTAATATTAAAATATTATAAAAATAATATTTTATGGTGTAAAATGAAAAACTAGACATAGGATAATTTTTTGTGAATTTATTGGACCCCGGAAGCATCTTTAAAGCCCTAAAAACTAAGTTGTATTTAAACCGAATTAAACCCTAGAAATAAACCCGGTTCAATTGAACCAAACCAACCCAAACCAACCCAGACCCGGTTCACTAAACCGAACCCAACCTTAGCGGGTCGGGTCGGATCTAAACCCGACCCGAAACCCGCAGACCCAAACCCGCACCCTAGCTGATCGGGCCAGATCCGCCGCCCGACCCGCGGACCCGGACCCGTTACCTAACCGAAACCCTAATCCTAATTCTACCCGAATTCTACTGTTCCGGCAGGCGGCATCCCTATAAATAACCCCACACCCGCCGGAACCCTAGACTTCCCCACCACCTCCTCGAACCCCCAGCGCCGCCCGGACATACCCCGCAGCCCCGACCACGACTACCTCCTCTGCCCAGCCCCGCTCGACTCGTCCCCAGAACTCGCCCCGCTCCGCCGCCCTGTCCCTCGACTCCCTCCTCCCCTTCATCTCTTCCCGCAGCGCCACCGACGAAATCCCCTCGACCACCACCATTACCCACAGCCCCGCACCGCCTTCCTCCTTCGCCCCTCTCCTCACTATCTTTCCCGACGCCCTAGTCGAACTCCCCAGCCCCCACCGTCTTCCTCGACTCTCCCCGCTCCACCGTCGTCCCCCTTCCCGAGCCTCTGTCGCCCACGACAAGCCCCAGCAGACCCTCCGCCTGAGCCACCTCGAGCCGACGAGCTCTGCCTGAGAGCCTCCTCCTGTCGACCCAGCCCTGCCCTACCCAGCTCCGGCGTCGATCTCCAGCGGAAACCCTAAAACCTAGACGAACACAGCCTGGACACAGGAACTGGACACGGGAATTTCAGGTTCCACGGAGCCATGTTCAGGTAACCCGTTCTCTCTCCTCGTTACCCCATTTTTAATTCCGTCAGTTATGACGCGTAGGCTGTGTGACCCTCTCGGTGCCCGTGCAACCCGCTCGGTGCATCGCGTCCTGTGGTGATCGCATACAGCGATCCAAAAACAGGAAAACCAATACCCCATTTCACCCCGGAACTGAGTACGCCCCGCCAAACGGGACGACTTGGTCGCAAGCAGTTTTTACCAAAACGTGTGCGCCGTCGATACGGACGGGTGGGATTTCGCAGAAGTTGATTTGGGTGTGCGTGCACACCGGAATCAACGCGTATCCGCCGACAACGCCCCGTATCCGCCTATTCTGGAACACGTCGTAACTTTGTGTACACACATCGGATTGAAACGAAACTTGCGCCATCGGACTCGTAGCAATACGCTTGTCCTGTGACCCAAGTTTGGTTCGATTCTGAGAACGTTGACAAAATCGCGTATCGTGGGCCCCGCGGCTTCACTTGACGGACGATTTTGTGATCGGCTCATCGGAATCCAGTTCTGGAAGTTCCGTTGGGTTCGTATCATCGTTCTAGACTTGTTGACACTAAGTTTGACGAATTTGGAGACCATTGGCCCTGACGCAATTTTCGGTACGAAGCGGCCCACATGTGGACCCCGTTTTGACCAGAAACTGTCATTTTTGCCCCTGTGTCCAAATTGGACTCAAGGACAGACATTTCTAGCTATTTGATATTTTCTGAATCTAATGGTAATGTTTATTTCAGTAACCAGAGTAGTACCTGCAAATCACACTGAGACCAGAGCTACAGTTGGAGCCAAAACCACCAGCAAGTGTACCTTGCCAACATTGCAGTTCTTGTTACATATTTTCTTATCTTAATTATATTATTGTACATGTTTGACCTAGGATCATGTGACTTACTTAGCGTCCGATTAATAATCGGGTGCCAACACCGTACGCGGAGTTGTGTAACGTCACCTAGACATGGATACCGAGACCCGATACATTCTCGTACTTGTCTTATCAAGTACATTATACCTAGGACACTTGACACTATTCATGAGACGGAATCTTCCTGAGATATTCATGGTGATTCTGTATAGGATACAGGTTTATGACATACACACTTTACATGCTTAGATTTTATTTAGACTTGTTGCATTAGATATGGTTTTTCGTGACATGGACATGAGATATCATGAAACTGTGACGTGAGATTACATTGGATGGGGAGAGATTTACCATACATAAGGCTGATTATATATATATAATACTTAATGGAAGTGCCTTAGACTCTGACACAAAGCTTTGGTACCGTACTGGCCCTTCGAGAGAATACTGCTATGGGTTTCTCCGACACTGATCCTGTAGTAGTCTCAGCCCGAGTATGACTAAAACTCTCAACTTGCATATCACTTAGCTGGTTATATATTTACCCTATTGTTTTATTTATTGCTGCACTGATATTTATTTTGGCTTGAGTTATTTTGTACCTTGCTATGTCCCCTGAGAACCTGGATCCGGATTATGTCCCCAGGATTAACGGACGAGATCTATCCCGAGCTATACGGGACCGGAGCATTAGCATTAGCAGAAGCAGGTGCCTACATTGGAGCAGAACCAGGATCTGAGGACGAGATCGTGCCAGAGGACTTCTCCTGAGTATTGGCTTGAGATACTCATTTATTTCTGTTTCTAGTTACTTTATTTCTAGTCTATTGCACTGATGTATCAGACTTGTTCTCGGATTGTACTTCGAGACACTTTTATTGAGATATGTTAGTTTATATTTATTTGCAATTAGTCTGACATTTGATCTGAGATTATCTGTTGTGGATGAGAATAGTATAGACTGTGACTTGTATCATTGGACCTATTTATTGTTGTATTACAGCTTAAGTATGCCCCGATGGATCCATTAAATTGGGTTTGTCCATCGGTGTGTACTGCTGGCCATTGCCACGTGTCTAGTCCCTCGATATTTTGGGACTGGGGCGTGACACTCCTCTCCTTTCCTCTCTTTCTTTCTCTCTCCTCTCTCCTCTTCTCTTCTCTCCTATCCTCTCCTGTCCTCTCTCCTCTCTCTCTCTCTCTCTTGAATGGTAGCCCGTGACCACTCATGGTTTCAATGCATTGGGATGCATTGGAAAATGAATATTTTTAGTTTCAATGCGTTGGAATGCATTACGAAATAAATATTTATGGTTTCAATGCATTGGTGCATGCATGGCATGATACAGATTTTCATGATACATATTTTGAAAAAATAAAAAGTAGGTACGGTGCATGCAACAGCTTTTGACCAGAAATAAAGTTGGTAGAAGGAAGTGTTTATAAGAATGAGAATTCTGGTTATAAATTTACAGAAGGAGAAGAAGAAAGTATTTGTGAGAGTTTCTCCAGGAAGAGAATTCAATAGGAGAAGCTGAAGGCTGCAAGAGTTCAAGAGGAAGAAGATACAAAAAAAAAAGGTAAAAGAGTTCAAGAGTTTGAAAAGAGTTAAATAGCAATTTAATTACGTATTTTTTATGTAATATCCTAATCATAAATACATATGGCTTTTCAAAATGACGGGCGCATACCCGGTGGACCTACAACTCCGGCCATTGAACGCGAGCGAAAGTCTCACATTTCTAGTCTGGTTTTTGCTGGACCAGTAATGTAATTTTTAGATAATTGATATTATTGTTGTTAAGCGTATTATATTGTACTAATGATATCTATATATATATTATATAGCGCTATAATTATCCAGATGTAAAATTACGAGAGCATGGTTAGTGACAGTCATCATGGGAGTTGACTGAAGGCCGAAAGGTCTTGATGGAGGCTTTTGGTTTTTATTTTGTTGACGCTATACGAATTAAACGTCACAATAGAGACCTGATATTAAGTATCGTTGAGCGATGGTGGCCAACACGCAACCATTTCAGTTACCCTTCGGGGAGATGACGATCACATTAGCGGATGTGGCACAGATTCTGGGATTACCTATCGAGGGTAATCCTATATATTTTTGTCACGCCCCAGTCCCAAAATACTTAAAACTAGGAATACGTAATACGCCCAGCCGTATGTATACGAACTCCAATATATGGAAACCATATACACACGTACGCTGTACATGAATATCCAATCCACCAGTGATAATATACTGTCACAACAAGTCACACAGAATCTATATCTCATCCATAGCACAAATAATCAGTAGGAATAAAGGGCTAAATAATAACTGAATATCCACTACAAAACGACTATGCTGAAGTAGCAAAAATCTCTAAGCAGTGGCAATAAATCACAGATACTCTGAGGGTAAGACCTCCTCAGTTAGGTACGTAGTGTCCGGTCCAGGTCCGTACTCCTGTGGGTACTCCTGTTCGTCCATATCTAGAAAGGGACCAGGTCTTCAGAGGGACGTAACAAGATACATATAAATATGCCAATAAAGTACTGAAATATAAATATCCAACGGTTCGCCTAACCGTTTAAGTGAATGCAGTTTGAGAACTACTTTCCAACGTGTGGGCTATCTGGCCAATAATAGGATTGGCATGATTCTCTCGGAGAATCAGGGGCCTAAAAGCATGTCGTCTTTTGAACGACAGAGGCCGCCTGTAATATATAGTGGTCATCATCACCCGTTTCTCCGGTAGAGAATCCGGACGTACAGGAGAAAAGTGCAAAGGAGCCCAAACGCTTTACTTATTGTTCTCTCCACCCCATACTCTAAGCATGCCACATCCATGACACGATAAAACCTCTAAATAACTGTCAGGTCTACTAGCATACACAGTTTTTATCAGCAGTCATCCCTAACGCACGGCTCATACGTACAGGCGGCCAACCCAATACGTAGTCCGGGATCTATATGAGACTCACAACTCGTGTAACAACTGTATCACGGCCAATGAACCTCATGATGCTCCATAATACTAGGGTGGTCTCATGAATAAGGTCCAATAAAAATACATAAATAAAAACAGAATCAGGCCTCATATGGAATAGAAATAATAGTACTATGGCAAGGTATACTTGCCGAGCAAAGTTCTGTATAGTGCACGTCTAATATTGTGTTATAAGTTGAAGAAGTGACGTTTAGGGTTTGGGGTGTATTGTATGGATATATATAGAGAATAAGAGGCGGTGGAAAAACTTAGTGTTTAAGAAACTACTGCCACTGCTGTTTCTTCCTATCATTGGTTTAGGTTTCGGTTGAGGGATTTTTAGTAATATTAGTGTTTAAAAGGCGGTGGAATGAACGACTCACACGCACGGAAAATAAAAAGGAAAGTCGGTTTGCTACTGCTGCTGTGATATTTGTTTTACGCGGGTTCGGGTACAAGCGGGTAGTGGGTTTAGGAGTTGTGGTTTGGGTTTTACGCGCGGGTGAAAGGAAGAGTATACGAAGGGGGGGGAGGGGGGGATAAGTGGTGGTTTTGCTACTGCTGCTGTGTTTTCTTACTTTTACGCGGTGGGGCTAAACGGGTTGGTTATAGGATTTGGGTTTTGAGTTAGAGAATAGGGTATGGTTTGAATCCATTAAGGAATTCTATTTTCTTTTCTTTCTTTTTCTTATTCCTTTTTCTTATTAATATATATATATATATATATATATATATATATATATATATATATATATACATTTTTATACATAGAAAATTCTAAAAATTATACTGGTACATACGGTTAAACTAGCAACTGTCCAAAGGGTCTCCTACATGGAATAAATTTAGAAAAAAATTATAATGGCTCCATAAATCCTCTAGATGCACAAACACCTTAAATAAATATTAAACAAAATCTATCTCCTTTATTTAGCTCTTAATTACCATAAATAAATTTATAATACGATTTTTAAAATTTAGGGGTTTTACAATTTTGACGAAAAGTTGGAAGCAAAATATCTCGTTAGAGAATACCTCGGTGTGGAGCCCCCCCTCTGACATGTGATAAACCATCACGGTCAAACTCACTTGGCTCCGGTCTACTTTCATGCATGTTGATCATATCGGCTCTACAACAGTTCCTGTTGATTATTCGCGGGTAATTATTTACATGTATTAATTATTGTTAATATTTATTTAATGTAAATGACATCAATATTCAATTATATTTTCAGGTGATATGTTGCACTAGAGCTTACTTGCTCTGTCTATGCGGTACTTTTTTATTTTCTGACGCTACGAAAAATATGATCAACGTACGACTGCTATCATTTCTTGCGGACATCCATTCCAACACAAAATACGCATGTAGTGAAGCAGTGTTAGCATATTTATACCGCTTTATGACGTCTTTTGTTAGTAAGGTATCACATGGTAGAACAGCAAAAAATATAAGTGGATGTCTAACACTTATACAGGTATGAATAAAAATGAATAATATCTGCTATATTTATTTGGATCTTATTTGTGTTCTTATTTGTAGTTTTGGTGTTACGATCATTCGAGATTGGTAGACCAGTTAGTAAATATAGAGCTGAAAAAACAGTATGGCCAGTAGGCATTCGCTGGATTACTGAAAATACATATTATGTGCATTGTATGATAAAAGTGGTATCTCTTTACCGGCATCGATTTGACACATTATGTAAACACCCTAATTTTTTTTTAGAGTTTTAAAATCAATTTTTGGAATTTAATATGCAATTTTCAGCAATTTACATAGGCCTGTGGTGAGTTTGTAAATTTTGATTGCCAATAAACAGCATTAAAATGAATTAAAAATATGATTTTATGGTGTAAAATAGAAAACCGGACTTAGGGTAATTTTCTGGGATTTTATTGGGCCTCAGACCTATTTTTAAAAGCCTAAAAACTATTTTTCCAAATTAATTAATTAAATAATTAATTTCTGTTTTATTATTATTATTATTATTATTATTAGGTTTTTGGGGGCCCGGCCCAGCCCAGTGGGCCGAGCCCATTAGGCGGCCCAACCCTCACTCCTTAGCGGGTCGGGCGGGTCCGCTCACCCGGAGCCCGCCGCCCGACCCGACCCGCATCACCTCTCCCCTGTCACCCCCACGCCGCCCCGAGAATCCGCCGGCCGCCGAGAACCGTGCGCCACGTCCGCCCCGTCCACGCCCCACGACCCCTCCGCCTTATCCGCCACGTCCCCGGCCAGCCCTCCGCGGCCAACCCCCCTATTTAAACCCCTCGCCTCCGCCTCTTTCTCCCCCCAAAACCTAACCCTAACCCTAGCTACTCCGGCGAGCTCCCAGACCACCCGGCGACCTCCTCCCTGCGCCGCCCAGTGCAGCGCCGACCGCCCTGCGCCACCTCCACCCGCCGTCCAGACCACCTCCTCCTCTCCCCTTCCTCCTCTTCCCCAGGCGGCCAGACCCCCGACCCCGTGTCCAAACTCCTCCCCGCTGCTGTTTTTCCCTCCGCTCGACGCCGCTCGACGACCACCGGGACCTCGCCGAGGGCCGCAGCCACCGCCCAGCGACGCCTCGACCGTCGGCCAGCCACCAGAGCCCCGGACACGGCGGCAGAACGCGGACACAGCCCCTGACACGGGATTCACAGCTGAGGACACAGTACTGGACACGTGTCCAGGACACGATTCGGACTCGAAAAGCCCCGATTTCTCGGTCCCCTTCAGGTATTCATAACTTGCAACCCTGATCTCCGTTTTCGATTCCGTCAATTCCTACGCGTAGCCTGTATGACCCTCTCGGTGTCCGGACAAACTGTTCGGGACATCGCGGCCTGTGGCGATCGCACACCGCGATCCAAAAACAGGAAAAAACCAGACCCTGTTTCACCCCGGAACCGAGTACGCCCCGCCAAACGGGACGACTTGGTCGCGCACGGTCTTCACAGATACGTGCGCCTCGTCGATACGGACGTGTGGGTTTTCGCGGAAGCTGATTCGGGTGTGCGTGCACCCCGGAATCAACGCGTATCCGCGGACATCGCCCCGTATCCGCCTTTTCGACAATTCGACCTAACTTCGTGTACACACGTCGGATCGAGACGAAACTTGCGCCATCGGACTCGTAGCGATACGCTGGTCCTGTGGGTCAAGTTTGGTTCGATTCCGAGAACGTTGACGAAATCGCGTGTTGTGGGCCCCACAGGCCCCGCTCGACGGGCGATTTCGTGATCGGCTCATCGGAATTCAAATCTGAAAGTTCCGTTGGGTTCGTTTCAGCGTTCCTGACCTGTTGACACTAAGTTTGGTGAATTTGGAGACCATTGACCCTGACACATTTTTCGGTGCAAAGCGGGCCCACTGGTGAACCCCGTTTTGGCCCGAAACTGCCGTTTTTGCCCTTGTCTCCAAATTGGACTCAAGGACAGCCGTTTCCAACTATTTGACACCTTCTGAGCACGATGGTACTGTTTATTTCAGATTTCGGAGACATCTCTGGAAATTTCCGAAACCAGGACCTTAGTGGAATTCAAACACCAGGCAAGTGCACCTTGCCAAACTTGCAGTCATTATTTTCATATTTTCTGAATAAATACTCTGCTGGATGTTTTGTGCAATTTCATATAAACTGTTTAAAACTGCTTAAACCTAGGGAACGTATGACGTACCTAGTGTCCGATCATAGTCGGGTACCGACACCGTACGCGGTGTTGGGTTCGTCATTTAGAAATGGATTTACGATCCCCTTACTCTTGTACTTGACATATCAAGTACCCTAAAACCCAGGACACCTGACACTATCATGAACAGAATCTTCCTGAGTTATTCGTGGTGATTCTGTATAGGATACAGGACTTGACAGAGTTATTTTATTAGACATTATGACTTGTTGCATTAGTTATAATCCCGCTGACATGGACATGAGACGTTATGGTCATGGCTTGCGTGATTACATTGGGTGGGAAGAGACACACAGGCTACAGGCTGTTCTATATATATATATCTACTATTATTGTGAGGTTGTAGACTCTCCAGCAGAGCTAGACCCTTTACGTGTTATTACTGCTACCGGCTCCCCGACACAGAGCTTGTAGCGGTCTCAGCCTGAGTACTAGTGTTGCTCTCATTTGCATGTCACGTAGATGGTTAGTTACTTAGTTTACCCTGCTGATTCATTATTTATTGCACTGCTTATTCATTTTGGCTTGTATTATCTGTGCCTTGCTATGTCCACTGAGGACCTGGAATGGATTATGTCCCCAGGTTTAGCTGAGGAGCAGTATCCCGAGATATACGGGACCGGAGCTGAACCAATTGCTGGAGCTGAACCAAACACTGAGGACGAGGTGACTGCCGAGGACTTTTCCTGAGTGCCTGTTCCAGCACTCATTATTTATTTCATGTTTACATCTTTTGTTCCTGGCCTATAGAGCCAGTTTATTTCAGACTATAGTCGGATTGTTGCTCCGACTGACTTGCTGTGTTGATGTTGCTACATTATTTCCATTTGATTATGCAGTTTATTTCCTTTTCTTTGTGGATGAGATTAGCGTGACTTGTGTAGTAGACCTTATTTACAGCTTAAGTACGCCCTGATGGCTCCATTAAATTGGGTTATCCATCAGTGCGTGCTGCTGGCCATTGCCACGTGTCCAGTCCCTCGATATTTTGGGACTGGGGCGTGACACATTAACCGTCTATGAGGTAAGTATATAATTATTAAATTAATTTTTTTAAAAATATTGTTGTGCCTACCATTTATTACTTGTTGAATGTCAAATAGGTTGTTTGGCAACCACTAAGTGTGCCACAAGAAGTCAGAGATGGTGAACGTGTCCGCAGTCTCCATAGATATTATATCATGTACAATGGATCTATCATGTTTTATCCAGCGGATCGTGTTATGCGACAGTTCGGACTGAAACAGATGATACCCCTGGAGCTTTTGGCTTCTAGCAGTACAAAATCAAATATGGAAGAGCGGGTTCGTACATATATACTTGGTTGGCATTCCAGATTTACCACGCATGGCGTGGAACACATATCCGAATTAATGACATCGGCGACAGTATTTCAAATAAATTATACGGTATTAGATCTTACATATCCTTTTGTGTTAAAATTTTATAGTAGAGGGTACTGCCGATTTTCTACGTTGGTATGGATGCCCGCTAATGCAAAATATGATGTATAAATTTGAAGAACCTCGGTTCCATCCATGAGCTTTAGATGATCTGAGCTTGCATGACAGGAGGGTACGCGATGCTCTAGTGGTATGTGTTCTTATTTATATAAACTATCATCTTTATATATGTTACTTTTATATTCATTGAGTGTGGATTTAAATATTCAGGCGGAGACACTGGCTGATATAGCTGAGGACCCCGAAAGAGATCCAGAAGGGATTTTAGGGACGACTGTACAATATCTGCACGCACCACTGAGTCCCTGTTTTACTCCACTCGATATACCAGACAGCCATCCGGTAGACTTCGTGAGACAGAGGCAGGCACATCCTCGTAGGACACGTGATCGAGGAGCTGGTTCGAGCAATACAGAGGCACAAATTTTACAAGTGGGTGAGGGAACATCCCAAGCTTACAAGGGTACTTCGCAGCCTTACGCTGGCATGTCACAACCTTATGTTGGCATGCCACAACATTACGAGGGATATTTCCAGCCTTACGCTAGCATGTCACAACCTTACGAGGGTAGGCCACAACATGACAATGATACATCCCAGAGTTACGAGACCACATCCCAGAGCAACAATGCCACGCCACATGGTGCTTCTCATGAATGGGATTGGAATTATTACTTGCAGGAGACTGGCACTTCGTTGTTTGACTCAGCCAACCTTGATCCAGACTCCCATTTATATTTGCCACCACCGGAGGGTACAGAGAAAAGGAGAGATAGGCTAGGTCTTAGGCGAGTTGATCGTAGAGATTATAGAAGGGATGACAGAGGAGACTAGTAATTTTGTTGGTCTCCATAAATAAATGTATGACAATATTTTGTTGGTCTTTAAATTTTAGTAGTATGATGTTTATTTTATTCGAAAGTTCAGCAACTTCAATTACAATATTATAATAACGTAAAATCAAAATCATAATTACTCTAAAAAGATACAATAATAATATTCACTGCTTCGGTTGGTTTCTACAACTCCTTTTGTTGTGTCCCAGTCCACCACAATGACTGCAACGAAGATCTCTTGTCGAAGGTTCTCTTGTCATTATACGATTCTTCTTCGGTCTGCCAGCTCTACGTCCAAGAAGTGGTACTCCAATTTGACCTATTACCGGTTCACTTTGAGGAGTATAGAGGACTGGAATCAATTTCATACATAGCATGTATACAACTCTAAGTGTTGCAACAAAAAATTTAATAGAATAATAACTTTCAACTGGTATGTTAGAAGAATGACATGTAAAGCAAGCATGTTCATATGGTAATAGAGTATGTTGCCACCGACCACATGTACAACATTTACGGTTGTAAACCCCCTAAATTTCTCAAATTATTAAATCTTGGATTTTTCCCAATTTTCTGGAATTTTCTGAGAATTTTCTGTAATTAAAATCAAGGTTTTCAATTAATAAATGATTTTTTTTGGCAATAAATAATATTAAAATATCATAAAAATAACATTTTTGGGTGTAAAATGAAAAATTGGACTTAGGGTAATTTTTCTGGGCCTCAGACATATTTTTAAATGCCTGAAAACTAATTTATTAATTATTTAAATTAATTATCTATTTATTTTATTTTATTTTATTTATATTTTTTTATTTTTTTTTCTCTTTTCTTCTGCGGGCCGCCCAGGCCCATTGGGCCGCGGCCCGGCCCGTTAGCATCAGCCCAGCCCAGCTTAGCGGGTCGGGCGGGTCCGCCCAACCCGGAACCCGCTCCGACCCGACCCGAGGGAGTCACCCCCAACCCGCACGACCCCCTCTCCCCGTTCCCTAGGCCGCCGCCGCATTTTCCGGCCGGCCACGTTGCCGTCCCCGCCTCAACCCTCGGCCCACGACCCCCTCTCTCCTCCGCCTCGCCCGGAGCCAACCACCTCGCCGCCCAGCCTATAAAACCCTACCCCGACCTCATCTCCCTAAACCCCGAAACCACCTCGCCGCCGTGCGCCACCACCCGCCTCCGACCGACCTCGCCGCAGTGCCGCCCCGGACCACCTTCCTCCTCCCAGCGCCCAGCCCCACCTTTCCTCCTCCCTCCACTCCTCGACGAACAGCAGCGTGGCGGCAACACCCCTCGCCTGAGCCACCTCCGGCAGCCGCTGCCGGGCCTCCCCGCGCGCCGCCGACCACCAGAGCAGCTCCGCCCAGCCCGGTCGGCCTCCCCAGCAGCGCCACTCAGCCCTCCACCGGCCGGACCGCCGCCGGAGACCCCCAATCATCAACCCTAGCCCTAATTTCTATTTTCGTGTCCGACACGAGTCGGACACGCCTCGAACCCGAATTTCCAGGTCCCCTTCAGGTACGCGTAACTTTCGCCTCGTAGCTCCGTTTTCAATTCCGTAAATTGCGTTGTGAAGCCTGTATGACCCTCTCGGTGTCCGGACAAACTGTTCGGGACACCGCGTCCTGTGGTGATCGCACACCGCGATCCAAAAACAGGAAAAACCAGACCCTGTTTCACCCCGGAACCAAGTACGTCCCGCCAAACGGGACGACTTGGTCGCGTGCGGTCTTCGCAGATACGTACGCACCGTCGATACGGACGTGTGAGATTTCGCTGAAGCTGATTCGGGTGTGCGTGCACACCGAAATCAACGCGTATCCGCGGACATCACCCCGTATCCGGCTTTTCTGCAATTCACCCTAACTTTGTGCACACTCGTCAGATCGAGACGAAACTTGCGCCATCGGACTCGTAGCGATACGCTGGTCCTGTGGGTCAAGTTTGGTTCGATTCTGAGAACGTTAACGAAATCGCGTGTCGTGGGCCCCATAGGCCCCGCTCGACGGGCGATTTTGTGTTCGGCTCATCGGAATCCAGATCTGAAAGTTCCGTTGGGTTCGTATCAGCGTTCCTGACCTGTTGACACTAAGTTTGGTGAATTTGGAGACCTTTGACCCGGACGCATTTTTCGGTGCAAAGCGGGCCCACCGGCGGACCCCGTTTTGACCCGAAACTGTCGTTTTTGCCCTTGTCTCCAAATTGGACCCAAGGATAGGCGTTTATAGCTATTTGATATCTTCTGAGCATGATGGTAATGTCTGTTTCAGCTTTTGGACTCATCTCTGGACTTTCCCCCAAGAACCCATTTAATCAGATCTAAACAACAGGCAAGTACCTGCACTTCAAGTTAATATTTATATTGTGATAATTAAATTCCCTGCTCTACTAGTACTCTTGCTGATTACACGTAGTGTTAGAATGCTATATTTCATGTCTTGAATATTGGAATTCATGTCTTGTTTTTCATGTCGGGTGGGAGAATACTGAAAGGCATGTAGTTACCCTTCCCCTTGCCGTGAATAATAGCTGTTGGTACACGACTGTCCATCAGCTGGATCCCGATTACTCGTGACTAATAGCCGTTCATGACGGCCGGATTAGCCTTATAAACCCCTGCATGCCAACTAAGTATTCTAAAAACAAACACAAGTTTCATACAGATAACTTCAGGTCATGTTATATTCTTGCTGACTGTATAGTTTCTTTTCCTGCTCGTTTACTTCTGTTTTCTCATATTCCTGTTTATAGTTTTGACTCTGAGATATTAACTTTCCTTTATGCATATTCCTTAACATGATAGTCAATGTTTAATTGTCATAAATATTTAGTTTAACATTGTTGTGCACTGTGTACTTTGCTCCTTTCCTGACTGGATCTGTTGATTTAGGCGATGATGAGGATCTTGCCCCTACTTATTATGGTCCTTATGAGGGTACAGATGATACCTATGAGGAGCCAGAACCCACCCAGGAGACCCCTGCTGCTGAGTAGCTAGTAGTAGCTATCCTTTTTTTTCTGTTCTTATCTTATTTAATCGGGTTTGTCCCCGATTTTATTTTGGAATTCCTGTACTAAATATTTGAATTGTTGTCATATTCATTTCAGTTGCAAAATTTAAGTTTCTATTCTCATTATTATCTTGCCTATGTTAAATTGTGAATGAGTTAGACTAGTTAGATGGATTGACCTAGACAGCGTACTACCGCCGACTCTGCGGCGTAGGCTGGACGTACCCACGTACTCGTGCCCGAACTACCGGGTGCGGGTCGTGACACGTTTTTATGGTGGCCCATGCAGGTCCTCTCCTAAAATAGGGTAATACCCTAGGACAGGGTATGGAATAAAATTGAGGATTCTAGGAAAAGCTCATTCACAGTATAGCGTCCTTATTTCTTGATATCATTGCTGCTCAATTTTTTTCTATCGCCTTTGATTTCCAAGTATTCTATTCTGATCTTCCTATCCCTTAATCTTTCAGAATGGTCCAGACCAGGAATACAGTAGGAGGCACATCAGAACCAGCTGAGCAGAATGTGCCCGAGACTCTTGCACTCCCGCCGCCTCCATCTGTCCCGGCAGTTACTCTTGATGGGGCACAACTACTTGGAGTGTTCCAGGGATTGGTGGAATCCCAGAAAGAACAGACTGCACTCCTGCGGACCAGCCTCTCAGAAGCTATTAAGTCCCAGGAGTCGCCACTCAAGAGGCCAGGAAGTGCCAAAGACTTCAAGAACCTTAGGCCTCTGGAATTCTATGGAACTGAGGGCATTCTCTATGCCGATGAGTGGATAGAGAATGTCGAGAGACTCCTGAAGACTGCCCGGGTCCCTGATGACCTCAAAGTGGAGTCCGCAAGCCTGCAATTGTTCGACATTGCTCGAACCTGGTTCAGAGACGAACCCCAACTATCTGCTCCCGACGTCACCTGGGAAGACTTCAAGAGGCTATTCAAGGAGAAATTCTACCCCGAAGTGGCTCGGGAAGCTCTCGAAAGCCAATTCGAGAGACTGGAATAAGGTAACATGACTGTTGATGAATATACTGCTGAATTTAGCAGGTTAAGCCACTTTGCGGAGTACATGGTTCGTACCCCGGAGGACAGAGCCCGTAGATTCAAGAAGGGGCTATCTCCGGATATCCGCCTTGCTGTCACCACCAGCCGAGCTCGCACCTATGAGGAGATCTTGAGCGTGGCTCAAGGCGTCGAGAGAGATATGGGGCACAAACTGAAACGAGAAAGAGATGCCGGGAATGCGGGACCCAACAAACGCCCTTTTCAACAACAACAACAGCAGAGGGCCCCGCAGCAAACTCAGCGTCCTCTCCCTCGAGCTCCAGCACCCCAGGCTCAAGGTCAGAACCAGCGAGCTCCCCCTTGCAACTATTGCCAAAAACCAGGCCACACTTGGCAAGACTGTAGAAAGAGGCTAGGTGCCTGCCTCTATTGTGGCTCCCCAGCACATCAATTGAGGGACTGTCCTGCTGCTCAAGGACGCCCAGCTGCACCAAAGGCTCCAGTCCAGGCCAGGCCCCCAGCAGCACAACAGAGGGGACCCCCGCTTCCAACTCAACAACAACGCTTTGCTCAGCACCAACAGCAGCAACAGAGGGGTGCACCGCAGCAAGGCCGTGCTTATGCAATGACTCTGGAAGAAGCAGAAGCCACAGCAGACGTGATCACAGGTTCTGTGCTTATAAATTCAATACCAGCTATTACTTTATTTGACTCTGGAGCTTCTCATTCATTCATGTCGGTAGATTTCCTTATGAAGCATAGCTTAACCACTAAACCCCTTAAGAACTGTTATAAGATCATTACCGGTGGAGGAATCATCCCGGTTAGTGATGCCTGTAATAATTGTCCTATCACATTATGTGGAAGAGAACTGTATGCTAGACTACTTGTAATGCCAGTACCCAGTTTTGACATTATACTGGGTATGGATTGGTTGAGTCAACATCATGCCACAATAGACTGTCACAGAGGCAGTGTAATCTTCAGACCCCCTGGCAAGCCAGAATTTAAATTTGCTAGAGGTTCTAGAGAAATGGGTAATAACATAATTTGTGGAGCCCTAGTAATAGAAGAATTGCCACCTATCATCTCTGAATACCTTGATGTCTTCCCTGAGGATCTCCCAGGCTTACCCCCAGACCGAGAAGTTGAATTCTCCATTGACTTAGTGCCAGGAGCAGCACCAGTGTCCCAAAATCCCTACAGAATCAACAAGAAGGAGATAATAGAACTAAATGAGCAAATCAAAGAACTAGAAGACAAATGCTTCATTAGGTCTAGTGTCTCACCCTGGGGAGCTCCAGTACTATTTGTGCCCAAGAAGGACGGAACATCCATAATGTGTATTGACTATAGGGCCTTAAATGCCTTAACAATTAAGAATAAGTATCCCCTGCCCAGGATAGATGACTTATTTGATCAGTTGAGTGGAGCTCGGGTGTTTTCCAAGATTGATTTGAGGTCGGGTTACCACCAAGTAAGGGTGAGAAAAGAAGACATCCCTAAAACTGCTTTCAATACCCGGAACGGACATTACGAATTCTTAGTGATGCCGTTCGGGTTGACGAATGCACCAGCAGTTTTTATGAACCTAATGAACAGAGTTTTCCAGCCATACCTAGACAAATTTGTAGTGGTCTTTATTGACGATATTTTGATCTACTCCAAGACCCCCGAAGAACATGAAGAGCATTTGAGGCTAGCATTGGAGACTTTGAGGAAGGAAAAGCTTTATGGAAAATTGTCTAAATGTGCTTTCTTTCTAGACAAAGTAGAATTCTTGGGACATGTTGTGACTGGAGATGGAATAGCAGTAGATCCTAAAAAAATAGCGGCAGTAGAATCCTGGCCCACTCCAGACTCTGTAGCAGAGATTAGAAGCTTCCTGGGACTAGCTGGCTACTATCGGAAGTTTGTGAAGGACTTTGCCAGAATTACGGAGCCCATGACAAAATTAACAAGAAAAGATGAAGAGTTCACCTGGACTGATGAATGTCAGCGTGCCTTTGAGGAATTGAAAAAAAGGCTGACTTCTGCCCCTATTCTGACCTTACCTTCTGGAACCGGAGGTTTCGCTATTTATAGTGATGCTTCTGGAAAAGGTCTAGGTTGTGTATTGGAGCAGAATAAGAAAGTAATAGCATATGCCTCTAGACAGCTTCGACCACATGAAAAGAATTATCCAACTCATGACCTAGAATTGGCAGCTGTCATTTTTGCTCTTAAATTATGGAAACATTATCTTTATGGAGAAAAGGTGGAAATATTTACAGACCATAAAAGTCTAAAATATATCTTCACCCAGAAAGAGCTAAACATGAGGCAAAGAAGGTGGCTGGAACTAATGAAAGACTTTGATATCACTCTTCAATATCACCCTGGGAAGGCAAATATAGTTGCTGATGCTCTAAGCAGGTATCCTATGGCGATGTACTTGACTATGGACAGACACCTGCTGGAGGACTTGGAAAGTTTAGGTATTGAAGTAATTATCCCAGGAAAAGAAGGCCAAATGATGAACTTGCAGATTCAGTCTACTCTAATGGACAAGATCAAGGAGACTCAGTTTCAGGACGAAGGCCTGCGAAGCCTTCGAGGTCAAGTGCAAGCTGGACTAGTAGAAGAATTCAGAATTCATGAAGATGGATCACTGAGGCATGGCGATAGATTATGTGTACCTCAAGGAGACATAAGGGAAGAAATTATGCAAGAGGCACACAGATCGCAGTACTCTATACATCCAGGAGCCAACAAGATGTACAAGGACCTGAGGACGCATGTTTGGTGGCATGGCATGAAAAGAGAAGTAGCCAGGTTCGTATCTCGTTGTTTAGTGTGCCAGCAAGTCAAGGCAGAGAGGCAAAGACCTGGAGGATTGCTTCAACCCCTACCCATTCCGGAGTGGAAGTGGGAACATATCACAATGGATTTTGTTTCCGGACTTCCAAGGACACCTAGTGGTAAGGATGCAATCTGGGTGATAGTATATCGACTGACCAAGTCTGCACATTTTCTACCTTTCAAAGTAGGGCTAACTACAGAGAAGCTGGCAGATTTATATATCAGACATATTGTTAGGCTGCATGGAGTTCCAGTAAGTATTGTCTCCGACAGAGATTCAAGATTCACCTCTCACTTCTGGAAGAGCTTATAAGCCAGTTTGGGGACTCAACTCAAATTCAGCACAGCTTATCATCCCCAAACCGATGGGCAATCGGAACGTACAATCCAGACCCTTGAAGATATGCTCCATACATGTGTTCTGGATTTTGGAGGATCCTGGGAAGACTACCTACATCTGGTGGAGTTCTCTTATAATAACAGTTATCAAGCCAGCATCGAGATGACTCCATTTGAAGCTCTGTATGGACGAAGATGTCGTACCCCGCTATCATGGGACGACGTTGGAGAAAGAGCCTTGCTGGGACCAGAGATGGTGATCGATTCAGCTGAGAAGGTAAAGCAAATAAGGGACAGACTTCGAGTGGCTCAAGACAGGCAACGACATTGGGCAAATAGCCACCGAAGGCCCTTGGAATTTGAGGTAATTAAATTTATGAAATTCAAGTCAATTTAAATATTTTGCTTAAGGAACTAAGGCTTGATTATGACTTTATTAAAGGTTGGAGAGCTGGTGTTCTTGAAGATTTCCCCGACACGTGGCACCATTAGGTTCGGAAGAAGTGGAAAACTCAGCCCAAGATTCATTGGACCTTTTGGCATTCAGGAGAAAATCGGAGAAGTGGCATACCGTCTGGCATTGCCACCCTCTCTGGAAGGAGTCCATAACGTCTTCCACGTGTCGCAGCTGAGGAAGTATGTGTCAGACCCCAGCCACATTTTGGATCACTCAGAACTCGAAGTAGGCCCAAGTCTGACTTACCAGGAGCAACCCGTGGAGATACTGGATCGCTCGGAGAAAGTCCTACGGAACCAGGTTATCTCCCTGGTTCGCGTAGCTTGGAAGCACCATTCTCCCGGCGAATCCACCTGGGAGCGAGAAGACGAGATTAGAGAGCGATATCCCTATCTTTTTGAACCCTGAGGTGTATTTTTTTTTTCTCGGCCTTTCTTTTCGTGCCTTGTTATTCTTAAATTTCGAGGACAAAATTTTTGTAAGTTGGGTAGGTTGTAAACCCCCTAAATTTCTCAAATTATTAAATCTTGGATTTTTCCCAATTTTCTGGAATTTTCTGAGAATTTTCTGTAATTAAAATCAAGGTTTTCAATTAATAAATGATTTTTTTTGGCAATAAATAATATTAAAATATCATGAAAATAACATTTTTGGGTGTAAAATGAAAAATTGGACTTAGGGTAATTTTTCTGGATTTTTCTGGGCCTCAGACATATTTTTAAATGCCTGAAAACTAATTTATTAATTATTTAAATTAATTATCTATTTATTTTATTTTATTTTATTTATATATATATATTTTTTTCTCTTTTCTTCTGCGGGCCGCCCAGGCCCATTGGGCCGCGGCCCGGCCCGTTATCATCAGCCCAGCCCAGCTTAGCGGGTCGGGCGGGTCCGCCCAACCCGGAACCCGCTCCGACCCGACCCGAGGGAGTCACCCCCAACCCGCACGACCCCCTCTCCCCGTTCCCGCGGCCGCCGCCGCGTTTTCCGGCCGGCCACGTTGCCGTCCCCGCCTCAACCCTCGGCCCACGACCCCCTCTCCCCTCCGCCTCGCCCGGAGCCAACCACCTCGCCGCCCAGCCTATAAAACCCTACCCCGACCTCATCTCCCCAAACCCCGAAACCACCTCGCCGCCGTGCGCCACCACCCGCCTCCGACCGACCTCGCCGCAGTGCCGCCCCGGACCACCTTCCTCCTCCCAGCGCCCAGCCCCAGCCCCACCTTTCCTCCTCCCTCCACTCCTCGACGAACAGCAGCGTGGCGGCAACACCCCTCGCCTGAGCCACCTCCGGCAGCCGCTGCCGGGCCTCCCCGCGCGCCGCCGACCACCAGAGCAGCTCCGCCCAGCCCGGTCGGCCTCCCCAGCAGCGCCGCTCAGCCCTCCACCGGCCGGACCGCCGTCGGAGACCCCCAATCATCAACCCTAGCCCTAATTTCTATTTTCGTGTCCGACACGAGTCGGACACGCCTCGAACCCGAATTTCCAGGTCCCCTTCAGGTACGCGTAACTTTCGCCTCGTAGCTCCGTTTTCAATTCCGTAAATTGCGTTGTGAAGCCTGTATGACCCTCTCGGTGTCCGGACAAACTGTTCGGGACACCGCGTCCTGTGGTGATCGCACACCGCGATCCAAAAACAGGAAAAACCAGACCCTGTTTCACCCCGGAACCGAGTACGTCCCGCCAAACGGGACGACTTGGTCGCGTGCGGTCTTCACAGATACGTACGCACCGTCGATACGGACGTGTGAGATTTCGCTGAAGCTGATTCGGGTGTGCGTGTACACCGGAATCAACGCGTATCCGCAGACATCACCCCGTATCCGGCTTTTCTGCAATTCACCCTAACTTTGTGCACACTCGTCAGATCGAGACGAAACTTGCGCCATCGGACTCGTAGCGATACGCTGGTCCTGTGGGTCAAGTTTGGTTCAATTCTGAGAACGTTAACAAAATCGCGTGTCGTGGGCCCCACAGGCCCCGCTCGACGGGCGATTTTGTGTTTGGCTCATCGGAATCCAGATCTGGAAGTTCCGTTGGGTTCGTATCAGCGTTCCTGACCTGTTGACACTAAGTTTGGTGAATTTGGAGACCTTTGACCCGGACGCGTTTTTCGGTGCAAAGCGGGCCCACCGGCGGACCCCGTTTTGACCCGAAACTGCTGTTTTGCCCTTGTCTCCAAATTGGACCCAAGGACAGGCGTTTCTAGCTATTTGATATCTTCTGAGCATGATGGTAATGTCTGTTTCAGCTTTTGGACTCATCTCTGGACTTTCTCCCAAGAACCCATTTAATCAGATCCAAACAACAGGCAAGTACCTGCACTTCAAGTTAATCTTTATATTGTGATAATTAAATTCCCTGCTCTACTAGTACTCTTGCTGATTACACGTAGTGTTAGAATGCTATATTTCATGTCTTGAATATTGGAATTCATGTCTTGTTTTTCATGTCGGGTGGGAGAATACTGAAAGGCATGTAGTTACCCTTCCCCTTGCCGTGAATAATAGCTGTTGGTACACGACTGTCCATCAGCCGGATCCCGATTACTCGTGACTAATAGCCGTTCATGACGGCCGGATTAGCCTTATAAACCCCTGCATGCCAACTAAGTATTCTAAAAACAAACACAAGTTTCATACAGATAACTTCAGGTCATGTTATATTCTTGCTGACTGTATAGTTTCTTTTCCTGCTCGTTTACTTCTGTTTTCTCATATTCCTGTTTATAGTTTTGACTCTGAGATATTAACTTTCCTTTATGCATATTCCTTAACATGATAGTCAATGTTTAATTGTCATAAATATTTAGTTTAACATTGTTGTGCACTGTGTACTTTGCTCCTTTCCTGACTGGATCTGTTGATTTAGGCGATGATGAGGATCTTGCCCCTACTTATTATGGTCCTTATGAGGGTACAGATGATACCTATGAGAAGCCAGAACCCACCCAGGAGACCCCTGCTGCTGAGTAGCTAGTAGTAGCTATCCTTTTTTTTCTGTTCTTATCTTATTTAATCGGGTTTGTCCCCGATTTTATTTTGGAATTCCTGTACTAAACATTTGAATTGTTGTCACATTCATTTCAGTTGCAAAATTTAAGTTTCTATTCTCATTATTATCTTGCCTATGTTAAATTGTGAATGAGTTAGACTAGTTAGATGGATTGACCTAGACAGCGTACTACCGCCGACTCTGCGGCGTAGGCTGGACGTACCCACGTACTCGTGCCCGAACTACCGGGTGCGGGTCGTGACAACGGTCTAGTTCAACCACATAACATCTACTTATTTCATGATCCCATATTTTAAATTTATTGTTATTAAAATACAATAACTGAAAATGGTGTGACTCACGCCTAATACGTGCTATAGTGTTCATCATCCTTGGACAAAGCTCTGTTTCTATCTTTTCAGCATTTGTTCGATGCTTGTCGTGAAGTATTATTATTTTTGCTCTAATACCATCAAGAAATGTTGATATAGGTTTGTCACGCAAATTTTTTGTAAATCTCCTCGACCAAATTTAGGTCTACCTGGCTTAGATAGAGAGATTAGGGTTAGTTTGAAGCCATTTAGAATTAGAACATAGTATTTTATATTAATATACACAATATTTGTATCACTTTGTGCACCTTACCGTTGCTTCGATATTTGGAGCGCTACACTAGCATTTGCTTTTAAACAAATTTTACACACTTTTTTTAGACGTGCCAGCCTTCCATTCAGACCTTTGTGTAACTCATAAATACTCTCTCTTGTGCTTCATTTTAGTCGAACAATATTTGTTACAAATGTCTATTCTTAAATTCAAATAAATCCAACTTTACATCTTTGTCCATTCCAATCAAAATTGGAGACACAATCTCGATCCATTTTGTGCAACCCAAATTATGACAATATTTTATTCCTAAGTCTTCTACGCCCATGATACTTATGTCCCACCAAATTTTAACCCTATGTATTTCCAATTAATTAAAGAGCACAACTTACACAAATTTTAATTAAATTGGTGTAAGGACCCAACCTAACCCAAAACTAGACCCAACTCCAACCTAAATCCCCACTCACACCCTCAAGGTTCATACTAAACACCACACACCATTTTAACCTGCTATATCACACCAAACATGATATTTTATCTCATCCAATCCCAAATTCTATTATTTATGTAATTTTCCAATTAGTTAGGGACCTTTATGCAAAAATGCAATGAGGCGTCCACCCCTCATTGGATCCACTCCGTGAAAAAATTATCCCCCCCCCTATTTGACCGGTCCACCAAAGAAATTTCCCTCCATTTATTATACTTCATGCAACTTTATCTCCATACATCTCCACCCTCCATTTTAAATCCCCATCATCCTAGCCACTCCTTCATCATGTAGAGGCTTTCCTCACCCCTAGAAAAGAATCCACAGCCGGCCCTAATTCCAAGATGAGCCCCCCTCTCTTTCTCCTACATATTCACCTACTTGCTCTCTCCTAAAACCCACAACAACACCATTACCAAATCGAAAGCCCTAAAAACTATACCTCTCCCTTCCTCTTCATCCCGCACCTCCAGTAGCCTCCCCCCTTCTCCTCTGACCGCCTTCTCTACCGCAGTCCGGCCAATCACACCCCCTCGACCTCGACCTCAGCCATCCCGCCGCCTTCCTCCACCGTCTGCCTCCCTCAACCACCACGACCACAGCCTCCTCCATTCACCTCTTCATCACCACCATCACCATCACCAACCCGCACCACCCTCAACCCGACTCCCCTCCTTCCCAGTCACCATCCACGGCCACCCTCATCACCATCTCCACCGCTACGAGCATCACCATCTCCACCGCCACCGTCATCACCATCACCACCGCCATCATCGTCACAACCACCATCAACAACACCATCATCATCATCATCACCTGCACACCCTCCGCAGCCACCACCCGACTCCCCCTCCGTTCATCTCTACCACCTTAGCTACAATAGCGACCTCGGCCATCACAACCACCGTCATCCCCACCTCAACGTCTCCCCCACCATCAACAATCACCTTCACCACCGCCATCATCGTTACAACCACCGTCACCAACATCACCGTCACCCACACCATCATCACCACCACCCGCACCCTATCTCCACAGCCCGACCTTTGCCGGAGACCACCACCACCTTAGCCGCCGTCCTCCCACGGCCATCCCCCACCACCAGCAACCCGCCACCGCCAACCTAGCCACTGCCACTGTAAGCTGCTGCCATTGCCGGAGCTGCTGCTGCTACGTGCTGTGCTCGTCGAAGCACCGCCCTCCCTCGCCGGAGGCAATCCACCGAGGAGCCGCAGGCACCCCCTCGGACACGATTACGACTAGGTACCCATCTCCTTCTTCTTGTGTTGTTGAATGGACCGTGTATTGTGAACCCTTGTGCATGTGTGTAGGTGCGTATTTTAGAATAATATTGGGTTAGTGAATACCTCATAGAGAAATATGGTTATTTAATATGTTACACTTGTGTTGACCTAGGTGTGTAGACAAATTGGCCTTGTGCACACTAACATGTTAGCTAGGACTTGTATTTTTGTATTATACGTTATTTAGTTTCGTAATGTATTTTGATAACTCGTTGTCTTGCTGTGCACAGAAATTGAGGATGTGACACTTTTACGTTTTAGCTTCGTGCACACGCGACCCTGCTAGTTGACTAGTTGTGACCCCCCTGCGTCAGTTCCTAAGTGCAGTATAGTTATAATTCCCGTGCGTACTAGTGTAATGACTGATAATTTTATTATATCATATTATATGTATATGGTCGCTGGACCATTCAGGCGGGACTTTGGGAGCAGAATATTGGTACTCGCAGCTTGAGGATCCAGACAAGTATACTTTGCCTTGTTGTACTGTTTAAATTCAGTTATTATTAGTTGTATATTTTATTTAATATTATATAATTGTGCGTGTCCGAGAAAGACTCGGGTGCATTCAACGAAGGCGTTGACGTTATGACTTGTGTCTGACCTAGTGTCTAGTGGACCCACCTAAAGTTGTGGAGTTATCAATATGACTCCCCAGGCCTTGACACATATTGTCACGCCCCAGTCCCAAAATGTCGAGGGACTGAGCACGTGAGCAATGGCCAGCAGCACGCACCGATGGATAACCCAATTTAATGGATCCATCAGGGCATGCTTAAGCTGTAGTCTAGCAGTACTATGTTACAAGTCTCAGGTATTTCTAATCTCATCCACAGAATAAACACAGATTAAATGTCAGAAATAATACAATGAAAATAAGTAAGCAATATCAAATAAGTGTCTCGGGAAACAAATTCGAGAATTATTCTGTTACATTTAAGGAAAAGACAGGAAATAAAAATGCTGAAAAATGGAAATACTGAGTAGATGAAGCCGGTGCTCAGGAGAAATCTTCTGCCACTATCTCGTCCTCTGTTCCTGGTTCTGCTCCAAGGAGTGCTCCTGTACCGTACACCTCGGGATAGTTCTCTTCAGCTGTACCTGGGGATATAATCCGGATCCAGGTCCTCAGGGGACAGCAAGGTACAGAAAATACAAGCCCAAATAAATGCAGTGCAGCAGATAATTAAACAAGAGGATAGGCTATCTAACCAGCTAAGTGATATGCAATATGAGAGCAGCACTAGAACCTTAGGCTGAAGCCACTACAAGCTCTGTGTCGGGGAGCCGGGTAGCGACAATAACTATGAATTATACTCTGAAATATACTATATTTTATATATATAATATCAGCCTGTAGTCTGTGTGTCTCTCCCCACCCAATGTAATCCCACGTCTCATGTCCACGATGTCTCATGTCCATGTCACGCACGATTATAACTAATGCAGTAAGTTTGATAGCTATGAATCAAATGTCTAAGAATGTAAAGTCTATGTCATATAACATGCATCCTATACAGAATCACCTTGAATATCTCCGGAAGACTCTGTCTCATGAAATAGTGTTCAGTGTCCTGGGTTCTGGTGTACTTGATAAGACAAGTACAAGAATTATCGGGTCTCGATATCCATGTCTATGTGATGTTACACAACTCCGCGTACGGAGTTGGCACCCGACTATGATCGGACACTAAGCACGTCACCCGTTTCCTAGGTTAAGCGGTTAAAACAAGTTTACAATTAATTCCAGAAGAAATCAAGTAAAATACTATGTCAAGAATTACTGAGATTTGGCAAGCTTTACTTGCCCCCTAATGCATAATTAAGTCCAGAAAATAATTAGCAAGCCGCAGGGTTTGGCAAGGTACACTTGCCTGTGGTTCCGGCTCTGATTTCGGCTCTGACTTCAGTTGGATTTGTAGGCGGTACTCCGGTTGCTAAAATAAATATCACCATCAGATCCAGAAAATATCAATCAGCTAGAAATGCCTGTCCTTGAGTCCAATTGGGAGACAAGGGCAAAAACGGCAATTTCGGGTCAGAACGGGGTCCACAGGTGGGCCCGCTTTGCACCGAAAAACATGTCTGGGTCAAAGGTCTCCAAATTCACCAAACTTAGTGTCAACAGGTCAGGAACGATGATAAGAACCCAACGGAGCTTCCAGAATTGGATTCCGATGAGCCGATCACAAAATCGCCCGTCGAGCGGGGCCTGTGGGGCCCACGACACGCGATTTCGTCAACGTTCTCAGAATCGAACCAAACTTGACCCACAGGACCAGCTTATCGCTACGAGTTCGATGGCGCAAGTTTCATCTCGATCCGACGTGTGTACACAAAGTTAGGGCACGTTCCAGAAAGTACGGATACGGGGCGATGTCCGCGGATACGCGTTGATCCCGGTGTGCACGCACACCCGAATCGACTTCTGCGAAATCCCACACGTCCGTATCGACGATGCGCACGTATCTGTGAAGACCGCGTGCGACCAAGTCGTCCCGTTTGGCGGGGCATACTCAGTTCCGGGGTAAAACAGGGTCTGGTTTTTCCTGTTTTTGGATCGCGGTGTGCGATCACCACAGGACGCGATGCCCCGAACGGTTTATCCGGGCACCGAGAGGATTGTACAGGCTTCGCAACACAATTTGCGGAAACGAAATCGGAGCTACGAGGTGAAAGTTACAAGTACCTGAAGGGGACCCGAAAACCAGGGGCGATTCGTGTCCGACACGTGTCCGACACGTGTCGGATACAATGAATTAGGGTTAGGGTTCCCGACGGAGACGGTGGCTCTGCGGCGGCTCAGGGCGGGAAGGCCGGCCGGGCGGAGGGGCCGAAGGCAGCGGGGGCAAGCGGCGGCGCTGGAGGCGGCGGAGGCGGCACGGGGAGCGGCCGGAGCTGCTGCTGTTGCTGCGGCTGGAGAAGAAAAAGAGGAGGGAGGTGGCTGGGCAGGGTGGTGCGGCGTCCGGCGGCAGCTGCAGGGAGGCGGCTAGGCGAGGGAGGCGTCGGCTACGGTGGAGCGTGGTGGTGGCTGGCGGTGGCTGAGGGGGAGATCGGAGGAGGAGGAGTTAGGGTTTTATAGGGGCTGGGGGGAGGTGGTCGTGGCCGAGATGGGCGGAGCGAGGGGGTGGCGTGGCGAGGCGAGGGGCGTGGGTGGCTGGCCGGGCGGTGCTGCGCCGGCGGCGGAGGCGGCGGGAATTGCGGCACGGCTGGGTCGTGGGGGAAGAGAAGGGGACGGGTTGGGTTGCGGGTCGGGCGGCGGCGGATCCGACCCGACCCGCTGGGCAGGGTCTGGGCCGGGTGGGGCTGGGCCCGGTTTGGCCCAATGGGCCAGGCCGGGCTTGGGTTTATTTTTAAAAAAAAAATAATAATATTAATAATAATAATAAAAAAACAATAAATAAATAAATAAATAAATAATTAAATAAATAGTTTTAGGTGTTTTAAAAATAGGTCCGGGGTCCGATAAATTCCAGAAAAATTGCCCTAAGTCCAGTTTTTCATTTTACATCCAAAAATATTATTTCTATAATATTTTAATACTGTTTAATATCAATTAAAAATCATTTAATAATTAAAACCCTGTTTTTAAATTACAGAAAAATCTCAGAAAATTCCAGAAAATTGTGAAGAATCCAGATTTTAAAATTTTGAAAAATCAGGGGGTTTATAATCTACCCCCCTTAAGAGGATTGCGTCCTCGCAATCAAAGAGTAACCGGTCAACAGAGATGACGCGGTCGCAAGCATCGTTTGAAACACATCACAAGATACTTTAGGGAAATACCGTTTCCCTAAAATGAAAGTTATGCACTTCCAGAGAAAATCTAGTTAAAGAAAAGAACTACAACTTTTATGAAAATCAGTTATTATTAACAAGTTGCAATGTACTAGGTTGGGGCTGAGGTCACGAACCAAGAGGCACGAACTAAACAACACTAAAAACGGATAACTACGAATCACTTACTCGCATCAGCGTCTTGCACAGTCAGCGCATAAGCTTGTCCTTGTCCTTGAGGTAGATTCCTCTGCTGCTGTTGGGCTTGCTGGAAGAGTGTCGCCTGAGGTGCCAGAGGTGGCCTCGGTGCTGGTGAAGCTGGTTGGTTTGCCCTTGGTGCTCCATCTCGATGCTGGGGGCAGTCCTTGGCTAGGTGTTGGTTGGTGCCGCAAATCAGGCACAATCCCAACTTGTGTCTGCAGTCCCTCTCGACATGGCCTATCTTGCCGCAGTAGTGACAGGTAGGAAGGGTCTGCGAAGCTGTCCTGGGTGGCTGGTGCGTGTGAGATCTCTTTACAGATTCTTCCAGTGATGTTCTGTCTGGTGCTGAGGTGATTGGCTGCTTGTGGAGAGACTCCCTCCTGGTGACGCGTTCCATGCGTCGGGCTGCAGCGAGAACGTCTGAGTAGGAGGTAGGTGCGACGGATCCGATGAGTCTCTGTAGCTCGAAGTTCAGTCCGTCGAAGAACTTTTCGGCCTTCTCTTCCTCTGTCGGGATCAGGGTTGGGGCGAAGCGGCTCAGACGAATGAATTCCGCGTTGTACTCTTCCACCGTCATAGAGTCCTGAGTGAGGCGATTGAATTTGTCCCGCAGTTCGGATCGTGCGATAGCCGAAATGTACATCTCCTGGAAGAGCCTGAAAAACTCTTCCCAAGTGACTCGGTCTGGTCCGAGTCGTGCCTCCTCAGACAACCACCAGTGGTGCGCGTTGCCTGTCAACTGCATTCGGACGGCCGTCATCCAGCGTTCCCGTGGAAGCTCAGCTGCTTCAAGTTGATGCCGTATGTTGGTGAGCCACTCATGAACTTCGGTGGGCTCCTCTTTGCCAGAAAATGTACGGGGCTTCAGTTGGCGGAAGTCAGTAATAGAGCCTGTAGATGGACGTCGAGCTGATAGGTTGGCCTGCTCCAGTACAGTTACGATGCTGTCCCTCCAGAAGTTAGCTTTGCGACGCTGAGCCTCGTGTTGGACTTGTTGCTGAGCTTGCATCATCGCGTAGATCATTTGGAATATCTGCTGCCCGTCAATTGGCTGTCCTTGTGGGAGTACGGGCGTTGGTGGAACGAACTGCGGCAGAGGTGGAATGTCATCGCGTCAGAATCGGGAGGTAGGTTGACCTGCCTGCTGGCTTTATTGAGTTGAGGGAACTCCTCCGACTGGTGTCACTTCGTCGTCATAGGTGACACCTGTAGCTTGTGGTGTTCCGGCGGGAGTCTCGGTGCATTCTTGTGGGTCCATTTTCCTGTATCAAAATAACCAATAAGAGGCGCACAGGAATCAAGGCAAGATAAAAAGTCAAAATTAGTTTGAATACGATACAGATATCAAAAACGATTCAAGTAAGTGGATGAGACCCAAAAAACCTATCCTATTCTTTATTGCAGGTCTGTTCGGTCCCTAAGTTGAAACCGAACAATTTAGTCGTAGACCTGCATGGGCCACCACAAAAACCATGTCACGCCCCAGTCCCAAAATATCGAGAGACTGAGCACGTGAGCAATGGCCAGCAGCACGCACCGATGGATAACCCAATTTAATGGATCCATCAGGGCATGCTTAAGCTGTAGTCTAGCAGTACTATGTTACAAGTCTCAGGTATTTCTAATCTCATCCACAGAATAAACACAGATTAATTGTCAGAAATAATATAATGGAAATAAGTAAGCAATATCAAATAAGTGTCTCGGGAAACAAATCCGAGAATTATTCTGTTACATTTAAGGAAAAGACAGGAAATAAAAATGCTGAAAAATGGAAATACTGAGTAGATAAAGCCGGTGCTCTGGAGAAATCTTCTGCCACTATCTCGTCCTCTGTTCCTGGTTCTGCTCCAAGGAGTGCTCCTGTACCGTACACCTCGGGGTAGTTCTCTTCAGCTGTACCTGGGGATATAATCCGGATCCAGGTCCTCAGGGGACAGCAAGGTACAGAAAATACAAGCCCAAATAAATGCAGTGCAGCAGATAATTAAACAAGAGGGTAGGCTATCTAACCAGCTAAGTGATATGCAATATGAGAGCAGCACTAGAACCTTAGGCTGAAGCCCCGGTAGCGACAATAACTATGAATTATACTCTGAAATATACTATGTTTTATATATATAATATCAGCCTGTAGTCTGTGTGTCTCTCCCCACCCAATGTAATCCCACGTCTCATGTCCACGATGCCTCATGTCCATGTCACGCACGATTATAACTAATGCAGCAAGTCTGATAGCTATGAATCAAATGTCTAAGAATGTAAAGTCTATGTCATATAACATGCATCCTATACAGAATCACCTTGAATATCTCCGGAAGACTCTGTCTCATGAAATAGTGTTCAGTGTCCTGGGTTCTGGTGTACTTGATAAGACAAGTACGAGAATTATCGGGTCTCGATATCCATGTCTATGGGACGTTACACAACTCCGCGTACGGAGTTGGCACCCGACTATGATCGGACACTAAGCACGTCACCCGTTTCCTAGGTTAAGCGGTTAAAACAAGTTTACAATTAATTCCACAAGAAATCAAGTAAAATACTATGTCAAGAATTACTGAGATTTGGCAAGCTTTACTTGCCCCCTAATGCATAATTAAGTCCAGAAAATAATTAGCAAGCCGCAGGGTTTGACAAGGTACACTTGCCTGTGGTTCCGGCTCTGATTTCGGCTCTGACTTCAGTTGAATTTGTAGGCGGTACTCTGGTTGCTGAAACAAACATCACTATCAGATCCAGAAAATATCAATCAGCTAGAAACGCCTGTCCTTGAGTCCAATTTGGAGACAAGGGCAAAAACGGCAATTTCGGGTCAGAACGGGGTCCACAGGTGGGCCCACTTTGCACCGAAAAATGTGTCTGGGTCAAAGGTCTCCAAATTCACCAAACTTAGTGTCAACAGGTCAGGAACGATGATACAAACCCAACGGAGCTTTCAGAATTGGATTCCGACGAGCCGATCACAAAATCGCCCGTCGAGCGGGGCCTGTGGGGCCCACGACACGCGATTTTGTCAACGTTCTCAGAATCGAACCAAACTTGACCCACAGGACCAGCTTATCGCTACGAGTCCGATGGCGCAAGTTTCGTCTCGATCCGACGTGTGTACACAAAGTTAGGGCGCGTTCCAGAAAATACGGATACGGGGCGATGTCCGCGGATACGCGTTGATCCCGGTGTGCACGCACACCCGAATCGACTTCTGTGAAATCTCACACGTCCGTATCGACGATGCGCACGTATCTGTGAAGACCGCGTGCGACCAAGTCGTCCCGTTTGGCGGGGCGTACTCAGTTCCGGGGTAAAACAGGGTCTGGTTTTTCCTGTTTTTGGATCGCGGTGTGCGATCACCACAGGACGCGATGCCCCGAACGGTTTGTCCGGACACCGAGAGGGTCGTACAGGCTTCGCAACGCAATTTGCAGAAACGAAATTGGAGCTACGAGGTGAAAGTTACAAGTACCTGAAGGGGACCCAAAAACCAGGGGCGATTCGTGTCCGACACGAGTCCGACACGTGTCAGATACAATGAATTAGGGTTAGGGTTAGGGTTCCCGGCGGAGACGACGGCTCTGCGGCGGCTCAGGGCGGGGAGGCCGGCCAGACGGAGGGGCCGAAGGCAGCGGGGGCACGCGGCGGCGCTGGAGGCGGCGGAGGCGGCGCGGGGAGCGGCCGGAGCTGCTATTGTTGCTGCGGCTGGAGAAGAAGAAGAAGAGGGAGGTGGCTGGGCAGGGTGGTGCGGCGTCCGGCGGCAGCTGCAGGGAGGCGGCTAGGCGAGGGAGGCGTCGGCTGCGGTGGAGCGTGATGGTGGCTGGCGGTGGCTGAGGGGGAGATCGGAGGAGGAGGAGTTAGGGTTTTATAGGGGCTGCGGGGAGGTGGTCGTGGCCGAGATAGGCGGAGCGAGGGGGTGGCGTGGCGGGGCGAGGGGCGTGGGTGGCTGGCCAGGCGGCGCTGCGCCGGCAGCGGAGGCGACGAGAATTGCGGCACGGCTGGGTCGTGGGGGAAGAGAAGGGGACGGGTCGGGTTGCGGGTCGGGCGGCGGCGGATCCGACCCGACCCGCTGGGCAGGGTCTGGGCCGGGTGGGGCTGGGCCCGGTTTGGCCCAATGGGCCAGGCCGGGCTCGGGTTTATTTTTAAAAATAATAATAATAATATTAAAAATAATAATAAAACAATTAATAAATAAATAAATAAATAATTAATTAATTAAATAAATAGTTTTAGGTGTTTTAAAAATAGGTCCGGGGTCCGATAAATTCCAGAAAAATTGCCCTAAGTTCAATTTTTCATTTTACATCCAAAAATATTATTTCCATAGTATTTTAATACTGTTTAATATCAATTAAAAATTATTTAATAATTAAAATCCTGTTTTTAAATTACAGAAAATTACCAGAAAATTTCAGAAAATTGTGAAGAATCCAGATTTTAAAATTTTGAAAAATCAGGGGATTTACACATATTATTGTACGTCACAGAGTGAGTTCATGTAGGGACGCGTGCTTCATACTTGACTGGCCATCTGTCACGTCCCAGTCCCAAAAATACGTAGGACTAGGACACGTAAGCATGCCAGCCGCATGGATATGGCAACTCCAATATATGGAAACCAAAATTCACACGTACGCTGTAATATGAATATCAATCCACAAGTGGTATAAACATATGTCACAAGTCACAGGGTATAATCTAAATCTCATCCATGAAAATCAAATATAAATAAATAACCAGTGTCTATGAAACTAGATCTCAATATAAGTATCTAAGGATGATAGTTGGATAGAAACAAATCCACTACCAACTCGAAGGTAAAGGTACAACACAGTAAACACAATATAGGAATACCAGCTAACAATTATGGGGTTCAGAGAGAAGACATCCTCGAAACATATGTAACCATCCGAATCTGCGCTTCTGCAAATACTCAAGAACAAATACACCTGGAAGGGGGCCAGGTCCTCAGAGGGACATAACAAGATACATAAGAGCAAGCCAATTTGAATACAGTAAACATGCGTAATATTTGAAAATATATAAGTACGCTGTACAAGATAATCTATATGAATGCAAATGAGGACAATTTTTTGACGTATGGGCAAGGGTAGGCTACTCGATCTACGCCTCACAACTCACACACCCGCCAGTGGACATCAGAAATTGTCATACCTCGGGGGTAGCGACTAGCGCGACTCTACAGAAATCGACATACCTCGGGGGTAGCGACCAGCGCGACACACGCCCGCAGTGCGAACTATATACTACGGTTTACCAGAGTGGTTAAAAGCCTATACGCCTAATGATTGTCCTCTCATGATACTAAGTGCCATGTGTGTGTCAACATATCTAATACATAGTAATGACTGAAAGAAAACTACACATGCAAAAAATATACAGAAATGCAATAAACATACAGAAATATACTAAGCATGCAAAATACTGTAAATAATTTGGCAAGGTATCTTGCCTGACAAAAAAGCTGCAAAAATGTAATGTCCCGATGTCCACACCAAGAGTCAGAAGCTACGGCCTCAGAATGAACATCCCCGGATGTTGAAATAAATATTACCAACGTTCCCAGAATAAGCAAAATAGCTAGAAAGCACTTTCCTTTCGTCCAATTTGGACACAGGGGTAAAACGGTAATTTCGGGTCAAAGCGGGGTCCACATGTGGTCCACTTTGCACCGAAAAATGTGCCAAGGATAAAAGTCTTTAAATGGGACAAATTATAGGTCAACAAACTCTAGATGTCAATACGAACCCAACGGTATATCCAAATATGGATTCCGATGGGCCGAACACAAGTTCACCCAAAAAGCCAACCGTAGGGTCCGCCAATTGGCGACTTGGTCAACTATCTCAGAATTACGTAAAACTTGGGTCACAGGACCAGCGCGTTACCATGAGTCCATTGGCTCAAGTTTCGTCGCAATCTGACGAACGTGCACAAAATGCGCACAACTTTCGCAAAAATTACGAAATGGGGTTTGTCCGCGGATACGGGCTGATTCCGGCGCCCACACGCGTCCGAATCAGTTTTCACGAACTCTCACGTGTTCGATTACGCTGCGAGCACCGTTTGGTACACTTGGTACACGGCAGTGCGGTCCCGTTTGGCGGGGCGCGCTCCGTTTCACAACTTTTGGAAATTTGGAAAAGTGTGTTTGCAGGGTTTTCCAACGAATTTAATTCTACCTATAGCAGTTAATAATCTATGGTTATTTAACAGAAATTAAACTAGGTCAAGTGGTCTACGCATACCAAAAAGAATTATCGAATTCGGATCTCTGTGGTGGGAGATACGAACTCGAAAACATGGATGATCACCACAGTTTTCTGCGATCCCAGAATTCGGTTTATTTCCGCCAATTTTGGCGCTGTTTTCGCCTATGGTTATGCGTTGTTCGAGGTCTACTATCACACAGATGTGGAAGATGGTTAAGGGGTGAGCATACCGGTGAAGACGGAATTACGTTTGGTTGAGCGAGGCGACGAAAAACAACTCCGGAACACAGGTACCTCGCTGCGAAAATCTGCAGTGCGCGGGGTGTGCGGGATCGCGGTCGTCGGGATTGGTTTGGACGGCCTGGCGGGGTTCTCCGGCTGCGGTGGCGGCGTTCCTTAAGTCTAGATGGGAAGAGAAATAGTTTAGGGTTAGGGTGTGAGTTTGATGGTTTATATATATATATATATAAGGGATTAGTCCGGGGGGTGCTGCATTCCGCGCGCGCGCGCGGGGGGGGGGGGGGGGGGGGTGGTCCTTAGGAAGCTGCTGCTTCTCATTTGCAAAAGGGGCGCAGGGGGTAGCAATGGGAGTGGTTTGGAGTAAGTTGTTTTAGGAGTAGTTAATAGTTATTTATTTTTATTTTTCTTTTTTAATCTAATATTTTAAATATATATATATATATATATATATATATATATATATATATATATATATATATATATATATATATATATATATATATATGTATATATACACACACACACGTATATATTCACAGAAAAAAATCTAAAATTATATTAATGCACACTATTAAGCTAGCAACTGCTCAAGAGGTCTCCTACATGAAATAAATTCGAAAAAATTTATAATTGCTCCATAAATTCTCTAAATACACATATATATATAAATACATAGAAAAAAATTCTAAAAAATATATTTGTGCACACCATTAAGCTAGCAACTATCCAAAGGGTCTCCTACATGAAATAAATTCGAAAAAATTTATAATTGCTCCATAAATTTCCTAAGTGCACCAACACCTAAAATAAAAATTAATAAAAATCTATTTCTCCTAATTAGCCACTAATTACTACAATTAAATTATTAATTAATAATTAAAAAGGGTATATACGATTTTTAGTAATAGAGATTTTATACCATCGGTGTGAGCAGCACGTATGACGGTATTTAGCTTAGTTGTATATTTCTTTAGTGACTTGCATTATAGTACGAGATGTTCACGTCGTGTTTGTGACTTGTACATTGGCATTGGACGAAAAAGACAATTAGTAGGCGTATGGGATAGACATTTGGCTACCGTAGTTTCAGAGTAAACTACGGGGTCGTGAGCCTCAGTGTTACCCGATTATGGGCCATGTGTTACCCTGTTATGGGCTCAGTTTTATCCGGTTATGGACGTATATGCTTGTCAATATATCCGACAGTGGTTACTAGTTGTGCGCTATCATGATCGGTGATGTAGTCAGCATATACTCCTGGCATCCAGTTTACAGCTAATGTCAGGTACTTAGCCTCTGGCTCGACGCTACGCTTTATACCTTTTACCTACCCATACATACCAAGGTTGTCTTCAAGTGTATTTCACTTAGCTGGTTAGTTCACCCTCGAGTTTTCACAGTATTTACTTTATGGCATGTACTTTTTGTATCTTGTAACATCCCTCTGAGGACCTGGTTCCCTTCCAGGTTATGTGTGCACTTTGCAGGATGCTTGATCTAGTGGAGTATGGACATCGTTGCAGTTATCTTTACATTTTCAGCTATTACAGTCATGTACTACTTTCTATTTTTGATTCTGGTTTTATAGCCTAGTGTTTATAGGCCTATGTTGTTCTTTTGGCCTATTCGAACGGATGCATTATTGGGCTGCAGACTGATGATGCGTATCGTTCTTTCTTGAGACTATTTACCATGGATTGAGATTTAGTTTACTTGTTGCATGTTAGAATTAGGTTATTAATTGGATCACTTGACCGTGGACAGCGTAAGTGCGCTTCGTCGGATCCATTAATTGGAAAGCCCTACGGAGTCGTACCAGCTGGCCATTGTCACGTGTCTGGTCCCATACGTTTTGGGACTGGGACGTGATACTTTTAATCCAATTGTTAAAACATTCAACAATGTTCGAAGTATTAATATCTAATCGTGGGCACGATGCATAAGCTGTTATCCAGTGGAAAAAATTACGATTTTCATCGCTTGACCCTACAATCCAATTGAAAATATTTACATCAGCAGATTTTATTATTTTCAACCAACCATTCGCATCAACCTTATTATAAGACCAGGCAAGTTTGTCTAACCATTGTAGATATGTAAGTATACGAGGACACTGATTTTTTAAATTTTGTTTAAAATATTGAATACAAAAAAAGTGGGAAGAGTTTGGAAAAACTGTTCGTATTCCACGAAATAATTATTTCTTTTTATCAGATATAAATAAAATACTATCCCAACGTTCAAAATAAGTTTCGAAAGACATTTTCAAACAGTTTAAAAATAATGTCCACGACTCAGTTTTTTTATTCTTAGCAACATAATAAGCAATATGATATAGTTGATAGTTTGGATCGTAAGCACAATCAACAAATAAATTACCTTAGAATCTAGATGTAAGAAAAGTAGCATCAATACTAATAATAGGTAAACAACCACTTAAGAAACCATCCATACAAGCCTTGAAACAAATAAATATTCTTTGGAAGACATTATTTCTGACTGTTTTTAAAAAATATTTGCTACCAGAATTTGTTTCCATAATTGTAAAATAATATTTCTCAAGACTACCATATGCATCAACGTAAATGCCGTTAATATCAGATAATGCAAGTTTCCTAGCTCTCTAAGCTTTGGAATATGTAATATGTATCCGATGTTCTCTAAGTATATCGTGTACAATGTGTGCCGGACTATACGAGTTGTATCTCTAATTTTACCAATTATTTTATTTCTTATCCATGTAGTGGTGGCTAGTGGATGATGGCCTCATGTAAATCCACCTAAACATGAATGTCTACCTTCAAATGTACGAATTTTAAATGTACTACCATCACCATTAGCTTTAGCGTATCCTCTCCAACAACAGTTTGGAGAATCATAAGTATACACTATTCTTTGATGATTGTAATATTTAGATGAATAACTAAATTTATATGTAATTGCTAGGTCGCTAATAAAATTACGAAAATCCTTAGGATAATCAAATTATCTGTCAACAAATAACCCGGGAATGCAACCAGCTACATCAACATCATTATCATCTAAATAGTAATCTAAATTTTCAACCAATTCATCACTGTTTTCATCGTCAACATCATTGTTTTCAGTATCAGAGTTACTTTCAGTGTGATTTATACAACTATGACCAACATTGAAATCTTGCTTACCATTAAAATATTCACTACTTGAAATGATAGTTGTGTCATATTTGCTTGTGATAGAATAATGTAAATTTTAATACAAGCTGAAACTAAATTACTTTGAATAATAAAATTCCATGTTTCTTCACAATCTACTATTATCAACGCATCTTCATAAAACTACCTTATTGTAAATTTATAACTTATGCAAAAACGATCAAAAATAATACTACACAAACTAGCTAAAGTGATATTTTGATAAGTGGTTATAAGATGAGTATTACCCCATGGTAAGATAATCCATCTAGTATACCTCCATGGTAGCAAATTATTACTAAATTTTGATCCATAGTTACAAACTTTCGTCTGAATTGAGACTTATAGAAGTATGTCAGAAAATAGCTTAGGCGAAAATGGTAGAAGATAATGGATGAAAGTATCTTCTGACTTGAATTTGACTTCTTAATTCACTGATTGTAAGCTATTTTCTGTATGAGATAAATATGGTAAAGAGAGTAAGAGTGAATGAGATATACAAAAATACGCATGAGTCATATATAAGCTAAATTTAACCGTTAAAATATAAACGTTACAAATTGAACGTTATAAATTTAACTTTACCTATTATACATAGACTAATACAACCTAGTATACTAGCATAAAGAAAAAATGGATAACAGAAGAAAAAATGATGGAGAGAGAAAAGCGAGGCATGTGAGTGATACAAGAGTAAAGAGAGAGAGTTAGGGGTGTTAGGGAGCGAGAAAGCGAACGTGAGAGAGAGAGAGAGAGAGAGAGTGTGTTAGGGGGAGAGAGAGAAGGTGAGAGTAAAAAAAAAAAAACTCTGAAGCAATGGGTGCCACTTTTTGACGGGATCGTTGCAGGGAGAGGAAGCAAGGATGAGAGAGAGAGAGAGAGAGAGAGAGAGAGCACAGAAAGTAGAGAGAGAGATAGAGAGATGAGTGGGAACGAGAAAGAGTGAGAGAGAGAGAGAGAGAGAGCACGTAGAGTAGATAGAGAGCGAGGGTGAGAGAAAGATAGCGAGAGTGAGAGAGCAGAGATTGAGTGAGTGAGAGAAGAGAGAGAGAGAGTGTGAGTGAGAGAGAGAGAGAGAGAGAGAGAGAGTGAGTGAGTGAGAGAGAGAAGAGAGAGAGAGTTAGCAGGTGAGTAAGAGTGAGTGAGCAGAGAGAGGAGAGAAGAGAGAAGAGAGAAGAGAGGAGAGAGAAAGTTAGCGGGTGAGTGAGTGAGTTATCGGGTGAGTGAGAGAGAGAGTGAGAGAGAGAAGAGTGATTGAGTGTGAAAGAGACCGTTAAAAAAAATTATAATATAAAAAAATACCCTTTGGAATGACGTTTTTTTTTTAGGAAAAACGTCATTCCAAATGACGTTTTTCTTATATTATATATATATTTTTTTGACGGAAAAAAGAGAGACGTACAAATTTTTTTTGTTAATAGTAAAATGTCCTTCCGATGGACGTTATAATGTTTTGTCTGAAAATTTTAAATTTTTTATGTTTTGACTGAAATTTGTTTTAATTTTGTTGGTCTGAACGAAATTTTCCGTTACTATTAAGTCGGTTATCAACAGTTTGTTGGCATAGATAGGATCAGAAACAGTCATGATCCATATGCATATGGGCCAAAATCCACCTAGGTCAGTGGGACCAACTTTAATTTTGGTGGCCCAGGGTAGGGGGCTCTGAGAGGAAACTGCCAGCCTGCCATTTATTCCGGGGTGCCTCTCCTTCACATCGAACGGCCGTTATTCTTCCCAGCCCTTTGTACTTGTCGTTCGTCGAAGAAGAGACTTCGAGGCTAAGTCTCCCAACCAACTCCCTCTTCCTATATATATGATCCTCCTCCTCACTTTCATCAACAAAACCGAAATCCCAACAGAAGAAAGAAATAAAAAGTAAGTGAGATGGAAGTGGCCGGAAGTGGAATCCAGGACCTCCCCGAGGGGTGCATCGCCCACGTGATCTCCCTCACCTCCCCCCGCGACTCGTGCCGGTCGGCCGGGGCTTCGACCGCCTTCCGGTCCGCGGCGGAGTCCGACACGGTCTGGGACCGGTTCCTCCCGTCCGATGTCCGCTTCGTGCTCAGCCGGGCGGTCGAGCCGGTCGACTGCTCCTCGAAGAAGGAGCTCTTCTTCCGCCTGTGCGATCATCCCATCCTCATCGACGGTGGCAGAATGGTAAATATCATTTATCAGTCGTGTTCTCTTCTTCTTTTTTCTTCTGTTATTTCAGATCTTAGGATTTTTTTTAATCTTCCATTGACAGTGTCGTGTCCGTGTCCCTGTTGTGTCGGACACGTACATTGGACGGCGGAAAAATTCCATATTATCTTATATTACTCCCACCGAAATCAATGCTGCGTTTGTGTCGCTGTGTTTGTATCGCGATGTGCCGTCTATATAATTTGGGTCGCGTCGTATCCGACGCGTGTCGGACACGTGTAGGACGCGCTAGACATTCGGAAATATATACTTAGAACACATTAAGAGAGGATTGGTGTCGTGTCCGTGTTCTTACCGTGTTGTGTCGTAAACGTGTCCGTGCAATAGCTTGTCGTGTTTTCGTCCTTCCTACGTAGGTAGGGACACTGAAAAAAGTACTACTGATTTTGCTACTAAGTGAATACTTTTTGGTTTCTATTCTCTGTAAAAAAAGGAAACCTTTTGAGTCAGATTCTCAAGTCTTTTTGCAGTCTTTATGCAAAGGCATGGGCTTTGAATATTAAAAGAAAAGGAAAAAGAAAGAAAGGATATATATGACTTGGTGTTCTTATATTATAAATGTATATAGGTAGATAGATTGGTTTCTCTTTTCTTTAAATGAAGAAACCTTTTGAGTCAGAATCTCAGTCTTTTTGCAGTCTTTATGCAAAGGCATGGGCTTGAATATTAAAAGAAAAGGAAAAAAAAAGAGAATATATATGACTTTTAGTGCTCTTATATATATATATATATATATATATATATATATATATATATGTTTGATTACAATGTAAATTGGCATAAATTTTTCATGTTACAATCTTAACTGCTGATTTATCATTTTCTGCCTTGTTGTTGATTGATGCAGAGTTTTGCATTGGATAAGTTGAGCGGAGCGAAGTGCTACATGCTGTCCGCAAGGGAGCTGAAGATTGTATGGGGTGATACTCCTTCCTATTGGCAATGGCTTTCTGCAGATGACTACAGGTATATATATACTGTTGTTCTCTTCCGTAGTTAATTCCACTCTTACATCCTCGATTACAGTTTTACTTAGGTTGATTCTTGAAATGGAGACAACAATTCAAATGAATACTGTAATGATAAAAACTAGTCCATCGCCTGTAATGCTTACTCTTTGTGTCCTAATTAACGGAAAGAGGATAGGAACCAATGTTTGGGTTGAGTTCCTTTTCATCACAGGAATGCACATTTGTATTACTATTTAAATTCTCCATAGAACCCATAAAGTGTCCTGATCAAGAACATGTAGCTATGCTACATATAGTTTGCCATAACCAACACAAGACTATAAGTCATTGGCGGACCCTCGCTAGGAGTTTTACGTTTCCTACTTCATTAGTTTATCTGCTTATATACACGTTTATGTTTCATTAAAATTTCACAAGCTGAATAGTTGTATATGATGGTAAGTGAATATTGTTTTTAACCAAGAGAGGTTTCAAGTTTTGAATCTCTTTAGCCACATTACTTTTTAATAAATTTTGAGATTTTTGATGGAGTGTCGATACCCGTAATTCCGAGACCGAGACCTAGACTCAAAACTGCCCATACTAATTCAGAAATAGGGTCTGTATATGCACTAATCAATTTTCATAAAATATGACACATATTGACAAATGTGAGGGGCGGCTAGTTTTTTTTTGTAGATGATAAGATGCCCAATGCAGGATTGAGGCGAAAGGTTAAAAAGTTCAAATTAATAGGAAAAAGTTTAGTGACAGTTCAGTAAAGACAACATAATACTTTTATTGATTCATATAGATCTTTCTACTTAAAAGACCTGCTGATACCGTGGGTTTTGCTGAACAATTGCATTGCAGAAACTAATATACGAATGCGTTAACAGCTGCATACCCCCTTCCCCACGCCACCTTTACCACCACACCCACAAAAGAAGAAGAAGATGGCATTAATTATCACGTGGGTTTGGTAATAGGCAAAATTGACATTTTATTGAGTTACTAAAATGTCAGGATGCGTGCATCATACAGTACATTCATTTCTTTTCTGTTTCTTTCCTGACTTCACAACTTACATGTTTTTATTATATGCTGGAGAACTCTTGAACAAAGAAAAGGTTAAGAATTGTGTTGGTAGGATTCCTCTTTGATTTTAGGTTATTGCCCTGAGTTAGATAATCAGACGATGAAACAAGCAATTAATAATTTCTATATGAACCTTTTAGAGAAGAATACTATCATCATGTTATGTAAGTAAAGGATATTGTGCATAATGTAGTTATTATTCTAAAAATCAATGTTCGTATATGAACTTTGCTTGATGTACTCTACTAAAATGAAGGTACGGTGAATCAATCCCTTCGACCCGTTTCTCAGAGGTGGCTTACCTGGTAAATGTGTGTTGGCTAGAGCTTGGGGGCAGTATCGATAGGCAAGTTCTCACTCCAAATACGACTTATGCTGCGTATCTCGTCTTCAAATTGGTAGGAGAAACTTCTAGCTTCAGCCATCCAGCCCAAAGTGTATCAGTGAAGGCGGGAGACCATGAATCTTCACACACAGTGCGTCTAAAGCCTGCTTTGGCCACGCCACCTACATTCAACTATCGGATAGGAAGCCATATAATGCGCCGCAACCTTTTGCCTAGGAGGTTCCTTCGCCCCCACGAGGAAGAAACAGGGGAGACAACAGGGGGGGATGGTGCTATAGTCCCATGTTCAAGGGCTGATGGGTGGATGGAAATTGAGATGGGTGAGTTCTTCAACAAGGAGGGCGAGGAGGGAGAGGTGGAGATGTATTTCAAGGAAGTTCAAGGAGGGCACTGGAAGAGTGGACTAGTGATCCAGGGAATTGAGGTGAGGCCAAAGAAGAGCTAAAGAGAGACTATTTTTTGTTTGCAGAACATATATTAGATGGCTCTATTTTGTTGTTTGTTTGTTTTCAAAATTAAGCACATTGTTGGCTTACGTGAATGTATATGAAGATGTTTACTTGCATGAATCATGGAGTTGGGCAATAGACTGAACACAAAATATGTGTACATGGTCTCTACTTAGTTCATGCTTCACGAGAATGTATGCATCTATGCAGTTCGATCACACGTCTGGATCTGTCATTGAAGCTAAACGGATGAAGAGAATCATAGGCATGTCCACACCTAACAACATTACAAAAAATAACGATCGTGAATAGATATGTAGTTATCACAGTTTTATGTGGTTAGCACTACAAGGATTCTCGATAGAAAACTTTCATTTTGGATAGAAAACTGTCTCTTAGGAGTGTCGAAATTGACAGTCTATGACTACAAAAATTTTAAATTTTGGCAATTTTTTATCGTTTACAATCCGATTGTGTCGATATCTAAAGCTTTCAAAAGAGAATAAGAGACGACGGTGATATACCTTAACAAATCATGTGATATTTTATTCAGAAAATTTACTATAGCGAAATAAATTTATATTAAATTCATGCAAAAAAAACAAGTTTATAAAATTTTGGAAAAAAAAAAAGCGTCCGTCAATAATGTTGGTGGAAAACCAAAAAAATGAACACGTAGGCAAAAAGTGGATCCCGCTAAGAAATTTTTTGCCAACACTGTTAGTGTTGGCGGAATTTTGCCTTGTGGGACCCGCAGGTTGGTTTTGGTGGTTGGGTTTTATTTGGTTGGTTTGGTTTGGTTTGTTTGGTTTTTTTTATTAGTTAGTTTTAATTAGTTATGTTTTAGTTATTTTTTTACTTAGTTTAGTTTTGGAATTTAATTTAGAAAAATATATGTTAACGAAATAAAATTTAAATAAATTAATTGTAAAGAAAAATTTAGAAATATTTTTTTCACACATTTATGTCTACTATTTTTGCCTCACGGATTTAAAACAATTAATTTAAATTTTTTCTTAATTTTTTTTGGAGGTCAAAATATCGTTTAAAATCTGTGGGCCCCACACCCAATATAAATTAATTTCGCTACAGTAAATTTTTAATATTCGAAAAAAAATGACCAAAAGTAAAATTTGGAGGTCTAAACATCATTTTTTTGCGATTCTGAAAATTTGTGAAGTCCTTAAAACGGTGAAATGGTTTATCCCATAGTACTTTTCGATACGGTCATTTTGGCACAAACTGGAGCTTGTTTCGATATCTTAGTCAAAAGTTACGATACTTTAAAGTTTTAAATTTTATATTTTTGTCTGTAACATGTGCGTCTTACTTCGGATAAATTTATTTTCTACACGATTTGTGTTACTCTCGTCGAAAACATACAAATTGACTTATTATTTAACGAAAAACGATTTCAAAACAAGTAGTTATGGCCGCTTGAAGTCTGCTCGACGGCAGACGTAATATTCTTACGGCAGATTTTTATTATTATTTAATGAAAAAATATTTCTAAATTTTTCTTTCCAATTAATTTATTTTATTTTTATTTCGTTAAAATAAATTTTCTTAAATCTAATTACAAAACAAAAATAAATAAATAAAACAAAAACATAACTAATTAAAATAAATCAACTAAACAAATCCAACCAAACAAACCGAACCGAACCCAACCAATGAAGTGAGCCCCTACACCCAATTTCTGTCAACACTGTTGGCTGAAATTGGGGGGAGGGAGGGGGGGGACAATTTCAGCCAACATTGTTGACGAAAATTGACTTGTGGGTCCCACATAATTTTTATTTTTTACCTACGTGTACTGTAGACACTGTTAAAGGACTGTGTCTTTTTTTTTTTAAATTGTACAAACTTGTTTTTTTTTGTACGAATTGAATATAAATTTAATTGTTACAGTAAATTTTTTGTACTTTATTACACTTTTATAATTAAGTATGATGTCCCTATTAAGGGTGCTGCCCCTGTCATGATATAGCCTGTCACTTTTGCTAGTGACATATGCCACAATTGTACAGCACAACCATTTCAATTCTGGCAGTGTGGATAATGTCAGACAGAAAAGCACAGAGTGCCCGAAGTCCACATATCCAACATTTACCAGCAGGTGCTCGACTACTTTTCGTCGTCCTCGATATGGATTGCTTGGCTTTTGGGTTTGTACATCACTTTATCGGGTTAACATCATGAAGCTCAAGGGAAATATTTGAATATATGATATTTTTTACTGTAGCGGTTGACAAATATACATTTCCTATGTTTGGATATTACCGGGTTACACAAGAGTGTCCATCAAGGGAAAACTTGATATTTGTTTCTCCTATAAAACCATTCTCTTTGAGTAATTCTCACGCTTTTGCATCAAGAGAATCCCAAACATTTGGTTCATAAATATTCACATCAAATCTTTGTTCATCATGCCCAGCTTCAGTAGTTGTATGATCATATTCATCATGGCAAGAAAGAACTATCTTCGTTATTGTCATTTTCATTATTGCCTAAATCATCAACTTCTTCGTTTACATCATTCTCATTTTCAACACATTGTTTTGTATGAATTGGTTGTTGGTGTTTTCCACTTAGCTTTGGAAATTTTAGTCTCATATTGAAAAACCACCAATGTGTATATCTCAATATGCTTAGTATTGGTATATGCACATGGGGTGAAGGTCCATGTGGGTTGACTTTCCTAGATAGATTAAGTGTGAACTCCATTATGACAATTTTTGTTTTGTCACCACCTTTGAGAAGTTTTTCTGAGGAGCTAAGCCCTGCAACTTAGACTCGGACTCGGGCACGGACGTAAGGATGCAAAGTGGCGCTTTGTTGGCGCACTTAGCATCGTCGCATGACGCTTGTGCGCTCCTTTATGCACGGTTGCTAGCTCGGGTGCATGCGGTCTGGCGGTATGCGGCCAAAGCGCTAAACGTCTCGGTGCTATGCGTTCAGGTGTTATGCGGCCATGGTCTTTGTGGCCAGGCGCTATGCGGCATGGGACTATGTGGCCTGACACTATCCGGCCATGTTTGGATGAGCGAGTCGCATGTGAAGGGAACATGGTTTGCTTTAGGCAGTGCATGATTTTTTGTGCCTTCCAGAATATGATGTAATGCCCCCGCTCCTAGCGGGTTACTTATTGAACACTTGTTACTTTGACTCGGTTGAGAATCAACACAGATGAAATGCAATGAACCCTTCAAATTGATGAAACGACTTCTATTAAAATAAGTCCAAGAGTTTTCGTTGGTTGTTTTGCTGCTTGATTTTTTGTTGCTTTGTGTTTTTTCTTGTTTTCGATGACTTGGTTTTCATGATTCGCTCTTATCGCTTATACATTCATTTTGAATCGTAAGAGAAAGAGATCGAAGGATGCCAACCAAGTATTGTTGCAATTTCAAGACGCATAACCAAGCAGTGATCATTGCATAAGGCTTCCCCATTCTCTCGTTCGATTCAATCGGTGAGTGGCTTAGGCCATTCGATGAATCCTTTAGTCTGCACGTCTTAATAAAGAATCTCTAGTTCACTTATAAATGTTGCCTCACTATCAAGATAAGATAAAAATAAATATTATTGCATGCTTCAAGTATAGAACTGCTACCTTACTAGTTACATCATGAACGCTTATCTGCCCCTCGTATGCTGCATATTGAGAAATACTGCTGGAAACTTCTTGACTTGATCTAGAAAATAAGAAAAAGAGATAGACTTGCTTGTTCATTGTTCATCAGTTGCATGATAGCATATTATCTGATGGGAACTTGCATTCATGCATTTGGTCAAGACAACTTGTGCACAAGGTTTATCTGTCGAGCGATTCCTGGGGCACTAGGGATCGTTCGGCCTGGGAGAGATCTAGATACCCTGAGGCTTGAAGTCCTTGCTTACGGGAGGGTATAGGTCTATTAGTGAGATGGGCTTGTACGTCCCAACTGCTAATCCCGTGGAGTGAGCCATCATGTAGTTAGGACGCATGCTAGGTTTACTTTCTTACATACCTAACACCTGATGCCAAGATTGATTCATAAGTTTATTCATATATGCAAATTATGGCTAACTTGTGTGTTTGTTGCAGGGATAATCGTTCGGCCGTTGGTAAGAATTATCATATGCATGATTCAATTTATCGTTTATGTTTCTTTGCATGAATTGTTAAAAAGAAACTAGGCAACTAGAAAGATCACCTAAATGCTAGCTTCACATGTTTACTTAGTGTGGATTTTTAGGTGAGTATGGCCACGGTCGCTCGCCAGTACATGTTGTAGTACTGACCCACGTTTGTGGGCAAAATCTCCAGGTTATAGTAGTGAGAGCTTGACGAGCATTTTGAACCAGTGTTAGTGCATTCATCCAGCGGAAGCGTGCTCGTGCTGCTTCCTTAGCTTTCCTCTCCTGTATTCAAGCTCTTCTTCTGCTAGGTATTTTATTTTGGTATTTTATTTTGGTCCTACTAAAAGGATATGATGTGTGGGCGTTGTGGTTAGTTTTGGGTTTGTAAAATGAGTTGTAAGCCATCTATGGCATATTTTGTCCCTCAGCCAAGCAAGTTCTTTGTAATCCAATCTTCAAGTATTCAATAAAGAAAGTATTTTGTGTTCCTATCAAATGTGTTCAACTTTGGTTATCTGTATTTTAAATTTTGTGCCTCTATATATGTATATTTTTGTCTAACTTGTGTCTTGTGCAGGTACTATGCCTGGTGCAACCGCAACTTAGGCTTGCACAGCATCACGCCCAAGCGAGGACGATCGGCCCTTACGGGATCGGGGCGTGACATGTGGTATCAGAGCACGGCTTTACGCCCTTGGCTTCTTCAAATATCGTTTTCGAAAAAGATATAAGTTTTTAAGCTGTTTCAAAAGTTCCGAATTTCGAAAATGGTTGTGAATCTATATAAGTAAATCGAAGGTGTTAATGTCCCGATCTTAAAAGTGTGAAAACCCAACGTCCTATGCAATAAGTCCATAATACGTTATGATATTAACGTAAGCTACTCTTTTTTGCAGCAAGATGACTATAACAGGTAATCAAGGGACATCGTGCGCAACAAGCGTGAGCGATGATCAAGTCGATAGGCTAATTGCGATGTTCGAAAATCAGAATGATCGACATGAGGCCCAACAAGGATGGTTCGAAGCTTAGCAGCAATGGGCTAATACTAGAGCCTTGGCATAGCAACATCAGCTTGACTCGCTGACTCAAATAGTGACAACACTGGTAGCCCACAATGGTGCATCTGGAACCGCCGCGACACCTACGACATCCGCGACTGCGCCTCAGGGAGCAGGCTTAGAAGAAACTAATGAGCCTCGACGGATGGCCAGGAAGTCTACCTTTAGGGGTTCTGAGTTTCTGAAGTTGTACCCTCCGGTGTTCGAAGGCGGGACTGTGCCGGATAAGGTGATGGACTGGATCACAAAGTTGGAGGGATTGTTTGAGTTTGCTTCGATACATGCGAACAAGAGGGTGGCGTGTGCAGCCATGCAGCTGCGGTTACGTGCACACAACTTGTGGCAGATCAAGAAGCTGGATCTTGCCACAAAGCATCAAGATGGTATAATCTCTTGGGGGATGTTTAAAGATGCATTCCTTTCACAATATCTTCCGCCAGCTGTCAAGTAGAGAAAATAAGATGGGTTTACCGAACTTAAGCAAATGAGCATGTCCGTCGATGACTATGAGTCAGAATTCTCCAAGCTTGCTAAGTTCGCTAGCTCAATGATTCCTGACGAGGGGGCCCGTACACATCGGTTCATAAGAGGCCTAAATAACAACCTGAGAAAGGATGTTATGAACCGAGAGTGTAAATCGTACATCCAAGCTTTTGAGGCAGTGATGCATAATGAGCAGTTCATACCACAAAGTGCTCCAAAAAAGGCACCGGCTCCTCGAAATCCTCCTGCTAAAAGATACCATAATGGGGAGAGAAAGATAGCAGGCGAGCAGCGCCCTGGTCTAGAGTGCAGTTACTATGGCAAATAGGGCCACACCATAGATGTTTGTCATTCTGCAAATAATGAGTGTTTTAACTGTAGACAAAAAAGGGCATCTGGCTATCAACTGCCGAAACAAGAGGGTTCCGCCACCGTACTGCAACAACACTGGTCAGAATGAGAATCAGAATTCTGTGCCAGCTCAAGTTCAAGCTAATAGACAAACTGATCAGACGAGAAGGCCTAGAGTTTCTCAGTTGAATATTGAGCGTGATGTGAGCGGACACGATGTTGGTGAGTCTGATTCCTTTGACCTCTTGATGCCTTGATATTAGACTCCTTGATCTCTTAAGTTTCGAGGACAAAACTTCTTCTCAGTGGGGTATTATGTAATGCCCCCACTCCTAGCGAGTTACTTATGGAACACTTGTTACTTTGACTCGGTTGAGAATCGAGTCTCGGGGAAACCTTACCGCAAAATTAACACGGACGAAATGCAATGAACCCTTCAAATTGATGGAATGACTTCTATTAAAATAAGTCTAAGAGTTTTTTTTGGTTGTTTTGTTGCTTGGTTTTGTGTTGCTTTGTGTTTTGTCTTGCTTTCGATGACTTGGTTTTCATGATTCGCTCTTATCGCTTATGCATTCATTTCGAATCATAAGAAAAAGAGAATGAAGGATGCTAACCAAGTATTGTTGTAATTTTAGGATGCATAACCAAGGAGTTATTGTTGCATAAGGCGACTCGTTCGATTCAATCGGTGAGTGGCTTAGGCCATTCGATGAATCCTTTAGTCTGCACGTCTTAATAAAGAATCTCCATTTCACTTATAAATGTTGCCTCACTATCAAGATAAGATAAAAATAAATATTATTGCATGCTTCAAGTATAGAACTGCTACCTTACTAGTTACATCATGAACGCTTATCTGCCCCTCGTATGCTGCATATTGAGAAATACTGCTGGAAACTTCTTGACTTGATCTAGAAAATGAGAAAAAGAGATAGACTTGCTTGTTCATTGTTCATCAGTTGCATGAAAGCATATTATCTGATGGGAACTTGTATTCATGCATTTGGTCAAGACAAATTGTGCACAAGGTTTATCTGTCGAGCGGTTCCTGGGGCACTGGGGATCGTTCGGCCTGGGAGAGATCTAGATACCCTGAGGCTTGAAGTCCTTGCTTACGGGAGGGTATAGGTCTATTAGTGAGATGGGCTTGTACGTCCCAACTGCTAATCCCGTGGAGGGGGCCATCATGTAGTTAGGGCACATAGTAGGTTTATCTTCTTGCATACCTAACACCTGATGCCGAGATTGATTCATAAGTTTATTCATATATTCAAATTATGGCTAACTTGTGTGTCTGTTGCAGGGATAAGCATTCGACTGTGTCACGCCCCAGTCCCAAAATACCGTGGGACCAGACGCGTGTCAACGGCCAGCAGTACGCACCGATGGACCAACTCACTATAAAGGATCCATCAGGGCATACTTAAGCTGTAAAACAAGTCTACGACAATCATGGTACAAATAATCTCATCCACACAAGACATAAACATGATCCACAGAATAAATAAGGAATGTAAATCAACAGCAAGTCTCACATAGTACTTCGGGGAACAACCCGATAAATATCTAGTACAATGGTTCATCTGACCAGAATATAAAAGACTGAAATAAATTATAAAAGCTGAGCATAAATAAGGATGCTCAAGAGAAGTCTTCAGCTAAGACCTCGTCCTCGGATGGTGGTACAACTCCTGGATCAGCTCCTGCTCCGGTCCCGTAAACCTCGGGATAAACCTCGTCTGCAAAATCTGGGGACAAAAATCCGGATCCAGGTCCTCAGGGGACATAGCAAGGTACAAGAAAGCTCATGCCAAAAATACAGATAAGCAGTGCAGCAATATATAACTAAATAAAACAAAGGGGTAAATATGTAACCATCTAAGTGTAAATGCAAGTGAGAGCATCACTAGTCTCAGGCTGAGCCACTACAAGCTCTGTGTCGGGGAGCCGGTAGCGGTAATAACCGGTAGTGGGTCTAGCTCTGCTACGAGAGTCTACGACCTCTCAATAATAGAAGATATACATAAATACAGCCTGTAGCCTATGTGTCTCTCCCCACCCAATGTAACCACGCATATCATGACCACAACGTCTCATGCCCATGTCAAGCGCGATCATAGCTAATGCAACAAGTCATAAAGTACCTAAGAATATACTGTCCATGTCCTGTATCCTATACAGAATCACCACGAATATCTCGAGAAAATCCTGTCTCATGAATAGTGTCAAGTGTCCTGGGTCATATGGTACTTGATAAGACAAGTACGAGAATATAAAGTGTCACGAATGTCCATCTATAGATGACCGTACCCAACACTGCATACAGTGTCGGCACCCGACTGATAATCGGACGCTAAGTACGTCACACGGTCCTAGGTTGAGCATGCACAGCAATATATATAAAGCAAGGAAAATAGATAACTAAACTGCAGAGTTTGGCAAGGTACACTTGCCTGATATTCGGATATCAACAACTGTCCTGGTATCTGTGGATCCGGTGGAAACTACTCCAAAAGCTGTAATAAATATCACCAACAGTCTCAGAAGGTGTCAAATAGCTAGAAATGCCGGTCCTTACGTCCAATTTGGACACAGGGGCAAAAAGGTCATTTTCGGGCCAAAGCGGGTTCCACGTGTGGGCCCACTTTGCACCGAAAAGCGCGTCTGGGTCAAAGGTCTCCAATTTCTGCAAACTCAGTGTCTACAAGTCAGGAACGATGATACGAACCCAACGGAACTTCCAGAATTGGATTCCGATGAGCCGATCTCAAAATCACCCGTCGAGTGGAGCCTGTGGGGCCCACGATACGTGATTTTGTCAACGTTCTCAGAATCGAACCAAACTTGGCTCACAGGACCAGCGTATTACTACGGATCCGATGGCGCAAGTTTCGTCTCGATCTGACGTGTGTACACGAAGTTACAGCGTGTTCTAGAATCGACGGATACGGGGTGTCGTCGGCGGATACGCGTTGATTCCGGGGTGCACGCACCTCCGAATCGACTTCTGCGAAATCCTACACGACCGTATCAACGTCGCGCACAGTTTGGTAAAGACCACGTGCGACCAAGTCGTCCCGATTGGCGGGGCGGACTCAGTTCCGAGGTGAAACAGGGCATTGTTTTTTCCTGTTTTGGATCGCGGTGTACGACCACTACAAGACGCGATGCACCGAGCGAATTGCACGGGCACCGAGAGGGTTATACAGTCTACGCATAGCAACTGACGGAATTAAAATCGGAGTTGCGAGGAGGGAGAAATCAGTACCTGAACAGGGCTCCGCGAATGCTGAATTCCAAGTGTCCACGCGTCAATTCCGTGTCCTGGTTCAGAGTTTCTGCTTCCTCGTGTCCGCGGTGAGTCAGAGCTTGGGCTCTGTCCTCGGATGGCTTCGCCGGGGGTCAGCCTCGAGGTCGGCTAGGGCTTCGGCGCTTGGGACGATCGGGTGGAGGGATGGCTGAGTCACGGTGATGAGGGGATCCGGCACGGGTTCAGTCGAAGGGGGCGGTGGCTGAGGGGATCTACGCGGGGGTCGTCGACCGTGGATCGTCGGCCTGACTGCGGGGTTCGCGGCGGAGGACGGAGATGGGGGAAGTCGGTCTGGGCGAACTCGGCAGCGGGGTTCAGGTGCTGGGAAGCGGCGGCGTCTCAGGTCAACTGCTCGGCGGAGCAGCACGATGATCGTCGGCGACTTGATGGCGGCGGGGTTTAGGTTTAGGGGATGGCGAGGCACGGACGCCGAGGAGGCTCTATATAGGCTGCTACAGGAGCCTTCGGCGGAGGAAACCTAGGGTTTCCATACGGTTTGGATCCGGGTCGGGTTCGGTTTGGATCCAACCCGATCCGAACGCGGGGTTTGGTTCAACTTGGGTCTGGTTCACATTCCAAATGGCTAAAGGTCCTCGATACGTTGCTCCGATGTCCAATAAATTCACCGAAAAATGCCATGCGTCCGGCTTTCCATTTTACCCAATAAATTTCTATTTCCAGAATATTTTAACTCCATTTGGTCACACTTAAAATTATTTAACCCACAATCACCTTAGCTTTTAAATTCCAGAAGAACACCAAAAATACGGGAAAAATTGTATTAACTTTTATTTCTGAAATTTAGGGTGTTTACAATCTTCCCTCCTTAAAAGGATTGCGTCCTCGTAATCAAAGAATAAGCTTACTAAAGAAAGAGTTTATGGGAATACAAGGTGGCCTAGTTTTCAACTGCCTCCTCGAACAAGTGGGGGTAACACTGGCGCATATTATCTTCTCGTTCCCAAGTCGATTCGCCTGGTGAATGATGTTTCCATGCTACTCGGACCAGTCTGATCGTCTGTCCCCGTAATGTCTTCTCACTGACGTCGAGGATGCCAACTGGTTGCTCTTCATACCTCAAGCTCGGGCCTACTGCGATCTCTGAATGATCGACTACGTGACTTGGGTCGGTCACGTACCTTCGCAGCTGTGAGACGTGGAATACGTCATGCACTCCCTCTAAGGATGGAGGTAATGCAAGCCGGTAAGCCACCTCACCAACGCGCTCTAGAATGTCAAATGGCCCAATATACCTTGGGCTCAGCTTGCCTCTGCTCCCGAATCTGATAGTACCACGAGTGGACGAAATCCTCAAGAATACATGATCTCCTTCCTTGAACTCTAGGGGACGCCTGTGTGTATCTGCCCAATGCTTCTGTTTGTCCTGAGCTGCTCGTAGATGATTCTGTATCTGCTTCACCTTCTCCACTGTCTGCGTTACCAATTCTGGTCCCAGTATCTGACGTTCACCAACGTCACTCCAACACACAGGTGATCTGCACTTCCGTCCGTATAAAGCTTCAAATGGCGCCATCTGAATGCTGGCCTGATAACTGTTATTGTAGGAGAACTCTACTAAGTGCAAATGATCTTCCCAAGATCCTCCGAAATCTAGCATACATGATCGCAACATGTCCTCCAAGATCTGAATGGTGCGCTCCGATTGTCCATCTGTCTGCGGGTGGTATGCCGTGCTGAATTTGAGTCTGGTGCCTAGACTCTCTTGCATGCTTCTCCAGAAATGAGATATAAATCTCGAATCTCGATCCGATACAATACTAACAGGTACTCCATGTAATTTGACGATTTGTCGTATATACATGTCAGCTAGTACCTCTGTGGACTGTCCAACTCTAAATGGCAAGAAGTGTGCCGATTTAGAGAGTCGATCCACGATAACCCAAACTGCATCTCTTCCGCTGAGGCTCTTCGGAAATCCTGTGACAAAGTCCATCGTGATATGCTCCCACTTCCATTCCGGTATCGGAAGCGGCTGTAACATACCTGCAGTTCTCTGATGCTCCGCCTTCACTTGTTGACATACTAAGCATTTGGCCACAAATCTCGCGATCTCTCTCTTCATTCCATGCCACCAGTAATACTGTCTTAAGTCTCGATACATCTTGGTTCCTCCTGGGTGAACAGAGTACATAGAGCTATACGCTCCAGTCATTAACTCATGTCTCAATTCTCCATTTGGAACATACAGGCGATTTCCCAACCTCAATGTCCCGTCTTCGTGGATGCGAAGTCCTGTCTGCATGCCGGCTTCTGTCCTTTCCTTGAGTCTTCGGAATCTAGCATCGATGGGCAATGCCTCCTTGATCTTCTCTACGAGTGATGACTGAATCTCAAGGTTAGCCATCAATCCATTCTGTCCTGGTAAGACAACCTCTATCTGAAGCTCCTGTAAGTCCTTCAATAACTCGGGCTGCATTGTCAAGAAATAAGCCGTAGGCTTCCTGCTGAGTGCATCTGCAACAACATTCGCCTTTCCCGGATGATACTGCAGATCGATGTCAAAATCCACCATTAGTTCTAGCCAGCGTCTCTGCCTCATGTTAAGCTCCTTCTGAGTATACACATACTTCAGACTCTTGTGATCAGTAAAGATTTCTACCCTCTCTCCATAAAGATAGTGTCTCCATATCTTCAATGCAAATATCACGGCTGCTAATTCCAGATCATGTGTTGGGTAGTTCTTCTCGTGGTCCTTCAACTGTCTCGACGCATAAGCAATGACCTTGCCATGTTGCATCAAAACACATCCTAGTCCACTGCCTGATGCATCACTGTAAACAACAAAACCTCCTGACCCTGAAGGAAGAGTCAAGACAGGTGCTGTTGTTAATCTTCTCTTCAGTTCTTCAAAAGCCTTCTGGCAGTCTTCTATCCATATAAACTCCTGATCCTTCCGTGTCAGCTTTGTCATTGGTTCTGCAATCCTTGAGAAATTTTCTACGACCCTTCGGTAATATCCCGCGAGTCCGAGAAAACTTCTCACCTCTGCGACTGATGTGGGTGTAGGCCATGTCTCAATTGCTGCAACCTTCTCTGGATCCACTGAAAGTCCTTCTCCTGATATGATGTGTCCCAAGAAAGGCACTCTGTCCATACAGAACTCACACTTACTGAGTTTGGCATATAACTTCTCTTGCCTCAAGGTCTCTAACACGATTCTAAGATGCTCCTCGTGCTCATCAGGGCTCTTAGAATATATGAGAATGTCATCAATGAACACCACTACGAATTTATCCAAGAATTGATGGAAGACCCTGTTCATTAAGCTTATAAACACTGCTGGCGCGTTGGTTAAACCAAACGGCATCACCAAGAACTCATAATGCCCATACTTCGTCCTGAAAGCTGTCTTCGGGATGTCTTCCTTCCTCACCGTGATCTGATGATAGCCGGATCTAAGGTCAATCTTCGAGAATACCCTTGCACCACTCAATTGATCGAATAGATCATCAATGCGTGGTAAGGGATACCTGTTCTTGATGGTCACGGCATTCAGTGCCCTGTAATCAATGCACAACCGTACTGTTCCATCCTTCTTCGGCACAAATAAGATGGGTGCTCCCCAAGGTGAAACACTGGGCCGAATGAAACCCTTCTCCAAAAGATCATCAACCTGTTCCTTCAACTCCTCTAATTCCTTAGGTGCTAGCCGATAAACTGATGAAGTGATTGGCTCTGCTCCTGGAGTTAAGTCTATTGTGAATTCTATTTCCCGATCAGACGGTAAACCTGGAAGGTCATCAGGAAATACATCCACAAAACCTGATATGACTCTTGGGTAACCTGTCTCCTCTTCTACAGATAATACCCTAAGAGTAGGCTGAACTCCTTGCTCTACTGCTCCTCGGAGAAACTCAAATTCTGGATGTCCAGGCGGTCTAAATATAACCCGCCCAAGTCGGCAATCAAGAGTCGCATGGTACTGACTTAACCAGTCCATACCAAGTACGACATCATAATCCGACATAGAAAAAATCAAAAACTGCGCTCGCATCTCTCGGCCACAAACTACTACAGAACATGATCTACAGACATCACTAACTGGAATAATACCACCTCCCGTAAGAATCCTCTTCATCTTCGGGAGGGGTGCGGTAGCTACTCTATGGGTGGCTACAAAGCTAGCTGCTATAAATGAATGGGATGCTCCAGAATCAAATAAAACTACAGCTGGTAATGAAGCTACTAAAATAGTACCTACGATGACCTCGCCTGCTGTAGCCTCCTCCTCAACAGCTAATGGGAATGCCTGTCCCCGTCCCTGAGCTGGACCTCTCTGCTGCTGCTACTGCTGCTGAAATAGGGCTGCCTGTGGGGCCAGTGGTGGTCTCTGCTGATTCCCTCCTGGGGCTGGTGGTCTGACCCCACCAACTCCTGTCTGCTGGCCTCCTGCTGCTGGATAGGCTGGTCGTGGTGCAGGTAATGCTAGTCTTGGTGCTCCGTCTCTGCGTTCAGAACAGTCCCTGGAAAAGTGCTGGCTGGATCCGCAGCTCAAACATAATCCCAACTTACGCCTGCATTCCTTCTCAATGTGTCCTACCTTGCCGCAGTGGTGACAAGTAGGAAGAGGTCTGTCTCTATGTGCTGCTCTATCTGGCATACCCCTCTGGGTTCGCTTTACTGAATCCCCATGTGCTGGCCTGGATGGTGCTGATGTGATAGGCCTCTTCAGGTTCGATTCCCTTCTAGTGACGCGCTCTAAGCGTCGGGCTGCTGCAAGGACGTCGGTATAAGATGTTGGTGCTACCGATCCAATCAATCTCTGAAGCTCGAACTTCAAGCCGTCAAAGAACTTCTCTGCTTTTTCTTCCTCCGTCGAAATCAATGTCGGGGCAAAGCGGCTCAGGCGAATAAATTCCGCATTATATTCCTCCACTGACATGCTGCCTTGGATAAGGCGGTTGAACCTGTCTCTGAGCTCTGACCGTGCGACTGCCGGGATGTACATCTCTTGGAAGAGTCTAGAGAACTCTTCCCATGTGACTCTGTCCTGTCCAAGTCTCCTCTCTTCTGCTAGCCACCAGTGATGCGCATTATCAGTTAACTGCATTCTAACTGCAGTCATCCACTTCTCTCTCGGAAGTTCAGCGGCTTCCAACTGATGTTGAATATTGGTGAGCCACTCATGAACTTCCGTTGGCCCTTCCTTACCAGAAAATGTGCGAGGTTTGAGGTGACGGAAATCAGTGATAGATCCCGTCGCTGTTCGCCTCGTTGGGGGATTTGCCTGCTCCAATGCGGATACCAGGCTGGTCCTCAGATACTCGGCCTCCTGCCGATGGGCCTCCTGCTGAATCTGTTGCTGTGCTTGCATCATAGCATACATCATCTGGAACATTTGTTGCCCGTCCATGGCTTGTCCTGGCGGGAATACTGGCATCTGGGGAGTGAACTGTGGAGGAGGTGGGATGTCATCTCTCCGGAACCTTGGATTAGGCTGACCGGTTTGATCACTCTGCGATGCTTGTCCACCATCCCCTGGTGTCACTCCGTCTCCGTAAGTAACCACAGCGTCGTGTGGCGTATCCAAAGGAATATCATCTCTGTTCCCGGAATCCATTGCTCTGCAATCAAAAGATAAACTATGAGAACGCTCAGAGGAATCAATACAGGATGCAGTTCAAGTAACAAAATTCGAGATCGATATAGAGTTCAACAATGGTTAAATAATGGATGAGAACCTAGAACTTATCCTATCCTTAGGGCAGGCTGGTCCGGTCCCTAAGTTGAAACCGAACAATTTAGTCGTAGACCTGCATGGGCCACAACAAAAACCATGTCACGCCCCAGTCCCAAAATACCGTGGGACCAGACGCGTGTCAACGGCCAGCAGTACGCACCGATGGACCAACTCACTATAAAGGATCCATCAGGGCATACTTAAGCTGTAAAACAAGTCTACGACAATCATGGTACAAATAATCTCATCCACACAAGACATAAACATGATCCACAGAATAAATAAGGAATGTAAATCAACAGCAAGTCTCACATAGTACTTCGGGGAACAACCCGATAAATATCTAGTACAATGGTTCATCTGACCAGAATATAAAAGACTGAAATAAATAATAAAAGCTGAGCATAAATAAGGATGCTCAAGAGAAGTCTTCAGCTAAGACCTCGTCCTCGGATGGTGGTACAACTCCTGGATCAACTCCTGCTCCGGTCCCGTAAACCTCGGGATAAACCTCGTCTGCAAAATCTGGGGACAAAAATCCGGATCCAGGTCCTCAGGGGACATAGCAAGGTACAAGAAAGCTCATGCCAAAAATACAGATAAGCAGTGCAGCAATATATAACTAAATGAAACAAAGGGGTAAATATGTAACCATCTAAGTGTAAATGCAAGTGAGAGCATCACTAGTCTCAGGCTGAGCCACTACAAGCTCTGTGTCGGGGAGCCGGTAGCGGTAATAACCGGTAGTGGGTCTAGCTCTGCTACGAGAGTCTACGACCTCTCAATAATAGAAGATATACATAAATACAGCCTGTAGCCTGTGTGTCTCTCCTCACCCAATGTAACCACGCATATCATGACCACAACGTCTCATGCCCATGTCAAGCGCGATCATAGCTAATACAACAAGTCATAAAGTACCTAAGAATATACTGTCCATGTCCTGTATCCTATACAGAATCACCACGAATATCTCGGGAAAATCCTGTCTCATGAATAGTGTCAAGTGTCCTGGGTCATATGGTACTTGATAAGACAAGTACGAGAATATAAAGTGTCACGAATGTCCATCTATAGATGACCGTACCCAACACTGCATACAGTGTCGGCACCCGACTGATAATCGGACGCTAAGTACGTCACACGGTCCTAGGTTGAGCATGCACAGCAATATATATAAAGCAAGGAAAATAGATAACTAAACTGCAGAGTTTGGCAAGGTACACTTGCCTGATGTTCGGATATCAACAACTGTCCTGGTATCTGTGGATCCGGTGGAAACTACTCCAAAAGCTGTAATAAATATCACCAACAGTCTCAGAAGGTGTCAAATAGCTAGAAACGTCGGTCCTTACGTCCAATTTGGACACAGGGGCAAAAAGGTCATTTTCGGGCCAAAGCGGGTTCCACGTGTGGGCCCACTTTGCACCGAAAAGCGCGTCTGGGTCAAAGGTCTCCAATTTCTGCAAACTCAGTGTCTACAAGTCAGGAACGATGATACGAACCCAACGGAACTTCCAGAATTGGATTCCGATGAGCCGATCTCAAAATCACCCGTCGAGTGGAGCCTGTGGAGCCCACGATACGTGATTTTGTCAACGTTCTCAGAATCGAACCAAACTTGGCTCACAGGACCAGCGTATTACTACGGATCCGATGGCGCAAGTTTCGTCTCGATCTGACGTGTGTACACGAAGTTACAGCGTGTTCTAGAATCGACGGATACGGGGTGTCGTCGGCGGATACGCGTTGATTCCGGGGTGCACGCACCTCCGAATCGACTTCTGCGAAATCCTACACGACCGTATCAACGTCGCGCACAGTTTGGTAAAGACCACGTGCGACCAAGTCATCCCGATTGGCGGGGCGGGCTCAGTTTCGAGGTGAAACAGGGCGTTGTTTTTTCCTGTTTTGGATCGCGGTGTACGACCACTACAAGACGCGATGCACCGAGCGAATTGCACGGACACCGAGAGGGTTATACAGTCTACGCATAGTAACTGACGGAATTGAAATCGGAGTTGCGAGGAGGGAGAAATCAGTACCTGAACAGGGCTCCGCGAATGCTGAATTCCAAGTGTCCACGCGTCAATTCCGTGTCCTGGTTCAGAGTTTCTGCTTCCTCGTGTCCGCGGTGAGTCAGAGCTTGGGCTCTGTCCTCGGATGGCTTCGCCGGGGGTCAGCCTCGAGGTCGGCTAGGGCTTCGGCGCTTGGGACGATCGGGTGGAGGGATGGCTGAGTCACGGTGATGAGGGGATCCGGCACGGGTTCAGTCGAAGGGGGCGGTGGCTGAGGGGATCTACGCGGGGGTCGTCGACCGTGGATCGTCGGCCTGACTGCGGGGTTCGCGGCGGAGGACGGAGATGGGGGAAGTCGGTCTGGGCGAACTCGGCAGCGGGGTTCAGGTGCTGGGAAGCGGCGGCGTCTCAGGTCAACTGCTCGGCGGAGCAGCACGATGATCGTCGGCGACTTGATGGCGGCGGGGTTTAGGTTTAGGGGATGGCGAGGCACGGACGCCGAGGAGGCTCTATATAGGCTGCTACAGGAGCCTTCGGCGGAGGAAACCTAGGGTTTCCATACGGTTTGGATCCGGGTCGGGTTCGGTTTGGATCCAACCCGATCCGAACGCGGGGTTTGGTTCAACTTGGGTCTGGTTCACATTCCAAATGGCTAAAGGTCCTCGATACGTTGCTCCGGTGTCCAATAAATTCACCGAAAAATGTCATACGTCCGGCTTTCCATTTTACCCAATAAATTTCTATTTCCAGAATATTTTAACTCAATTTGGTCACACTTAAAATTATTTAACCCACAATCACCTTAGCTTTTAAATTCCAGAAGAACACCAAAAATACGGGAAAAATTGTATTAACTTTTATTTCTGAAATTTAGGGTGTTTACAGACTGTAGGTAAGAATTATCATATGCATGGTTCAATTTATCGTTTATGTTTCTTTGCATAAATTGTTAAAAAGGAACTAGACAACTAGAAAGATCACCTAAATGCTAGCTTCACATGTTTAATTAGTATGGATTTCTACGTGAGTTTTGTCACGCCCGTCCCAAAAATGACGAGGGACTGAGCACGTGAGCAATGGCCAGCAGCATGCACCGATGGACAACCCAATTTAATGGATCCATCAGGGTATGCTTAAGCTGTAGTCTAGCAATAATATGTTACAAGTCTCAGGTATTTCTAATCCCATCCACAGAATAAACACAGATTAATTGCCAGAAATAATGCAATGGAAATGAATATGCAATATCAAATAAGGTTATCTCGGGAAACAATCCAAGAAATTATTCTGTTACATTTAAGGAGAAAAGACAGGAAATGAATTGCTGGAAATGGAAATACTGAGTAGTTGAAGCCGGTGCTCAGGAGAAATCTTCGGCCACGACTTCGTCCTCTGTTCCTTGTTCTGCTCTAAGGAGTGCTCCGGTACCGTACACCTCTGGGTAGTTCTCTTCAGCTGTACCTGGGGACATAATTCGGATCCAGGTCCTCAGGGGACAGCAAGGTACAGAAAATACAAGCCAAAATAAATACGGTGCAGCAGATAAAATAATCATCAGGGTAAACTAAGTAACCAACTATGTGATATACAATATGAGAGCAGCACTAGAACTCAGGCTGAAGCCACTACAAGCTCTGTGTCGGGGAGCCGGTAGCGGCAATAGCTATGAATTACACTATGATATATACTATGTTTTATATATAATATCAGCCTGTAGTCTGTGTGTCTCTCCCCACCCAATGTAATCCCACGTCTCATGTCCACGATGCCTCATGTCCATGTCACGCACGATTAAACTAATGCAGCAAGTCTGAAAGCTATGAATCAATTGTTTAAGAATGTAAAGTCTATGTCATACAACATGCATCCTATATATAATCACCTCGAATGACTCAGGAAGACTCTGTCTCATGGAATAGTGTCAAGTGTCCTGGGTTCTGGTGTACTTGATAGGACAAGTACGAGAATTATCGGGTCTCGATATCCATGTCTATGTGACGTTACACAACCCCGCGTACGGAGTTGGCACCCGACTATGATCGGACACTAAGCACGTCACTCGTTTCCTAGGTTAAGCAGTTAAACATGTTTATATTTAATTCCACAAGAATTCCATTAAAATACTATGTCAAGAATTACTGAGATTTGGCAAGCTTTACTTGTCCATTATTGCATAGTTAAATCCAGAAAATAATTAGCAAGCTGCAGGATTTGGCAAGGTACACTTGCCTGTGGTTCCTGTTCTAATTGCGGCTCTGACTTCAGCTGGAATTGCAGGCGGTACTCCGGTTACTGAAACAAACATCACCATCAGATCCAGAAAATATCAATCAGCTAGAAACGCCTGTCCTTGGGTCCAATTTGGAGACAAGGGCAAAAACGGCAGTTTCGGGCCAAAATGGGGTCCACCGGTGGGCCCGCTTTGCACCGAAAAATGCGTCCGGGTCAACTGTCTCCAAATTTACCAAACTCAATGTCAACAAGTCAGAAACGCTGATACGAACCCAACGGAACTTTCAGAATTAGATTCCGATGAGCCGAACATAAAATCGCCCGTCGAACGGGGCCTGTGGGGCCCACGACACGCGATTTTGTCAACGTTCTCAGAATCGAACCAAACTTGACCCACAGGACCAGCGTATCGCTACAAGTCCGATGGCGCAAGTTTCGTCTCGATCCGACGTGTGTACACAAAGTTAGGGCGCGTTCCAGAAAGTACGGATACGGGGCGATGTCCGCGGATACGCGTTGATTCCGGTGTGCACGCACACCCGAATCAGCTTCCGTAAAATCCCACACGTCCGTATCGACGAGGCGTGCGTATCTGTGAAGACCGCACGCGGCCAAGTCGTCCCGTTTGGCGGGGCGTACTCAGTTCCGGGGTGAAACAGGGTCTGGTTTTTTTTGTTTTTGGATCGCGGTGTGCGATCACAACAGGACGCGATGCCCCGAACGGTTTATCCGGACACCGAGAGGGTCATACAGGCTTCGCAACGCAATTTGCGGAATCGAAAACGGAGCTACGAGCGAAAAGATACACGCACCTGAAGGGGGCCCCGAAAACCAGGGTCAAACCGTGTCCGACACGTGTCCGACTTGTGTCTGACACAGGGAAGAATTAGGGTTAGGGTTTGGGATTCCTCGTCGGAATCCGGCGGAGGACGGCCGGGCTGAGGCGGAGGGGGCCGGGGGCAGCGGCGAGGCACGCGGCGGCGGCGTACGGCGACGCTGAGCGGCGGAGGCGGCGTCGGACGGCCGGGGGGGAGCTGCTGCTTGCTGCTGCTGGGTCGGGGGAGGAGGAGAGAGGGAGGCTGGGCTGGGCAGGGTGGTGCGGCGGCGGCGTCGCAGCGGTGGGCGGAGGCGGCGGCGACCGTGGCAGTGGCTAGGGCGGAGAGGGGTGGTCTGGCCGGAGGAAGCTCGGGGGGGGTTTATAGGGCTGGAGAGGGGAGGGGGAGGCCGAGGATGGCGGAGGGCGTGGCGGGGTCGTCGTGTCCGAGGGGCGCGGGGCGTGGCGCGGCGGGCGGCGGGAGACGCGGGCGGAGCGGGGGACGCGGCGGCCGAGTCGGGTCGTGGGGGAAGAGAGGTGGGAGCGGGTCGGGTGCGGGTCTGGCCGACCCGCCCGACCCGTCAGGCCAGGGTTGGGCCGGGTTGGTTGGGCCCAAATGGGCTGGGCTAAGGGGAAATGGGCCGGGCCGATATTAAATAAGAATAATAATAATAATATTTAAAAAACAATAAATTTAATAAATAAATAGATAATTAACTAAAATACTTTTTAGGTGTTTAAAAATAGGTCCGAGGCCCAATAAATTCCAGAAAAATTGCTCTAAGTCCAGTTTTTCATTTTACATCCAAAAATATTATTTTCATAATATTTTAATATCATTTATTATCAATTAAAAATCATTTAAAAATTAAAATCCTATTTTTAAATTACAGAAAAATCCCAGAAAATTCTAGAAAATTGTGAAAAATCCAGTTTTTAAAATTTTGAAAAATCAGGGGATTTACAATCTACCCCCCTTAAGAGAATTGCGTTCTCGCAATCAAAGAATAACCGGTCAACAGAGATGACGCGGTCGCAAACATCGTTTGAAAATAAATCACAAGATACTTAGGGAAGTACCATTTCCCTAACAATTGAAAGTTTACACTTTCCAGGAAAATCTAGTTAAAACTATAACTTTTATGAAAACCAGGTTGTTATTACAAGTTGCAATTTATTAGGTTGGGGCTGAGGTCACGAACCAAGAGGCACGAACTAAACAACACTAAAAACGGATAAATACGAATCACTTACTCGCATCAGCGTCCTGCACAATCAGCGCATAAGCTTGTCCTCGTCCTTGAGGTAGATTCCTCTGCTGCTGGTGGGCTTGCTGGAAGAGTATCGCTTGAGGTGCCAAAGGTGGCCTCGGTGCTGGCAAAGCTGGTTGGTTTGCCCTTAGTGCTCCATCTCAATGCTGGGGACAGTCCTTGGCTATGTGTTGATTGGTGCCACAAATCAGACACAATCCCAACTTGCGTCTGCAGTCCTTCTCGACGTGGCCTATCTTGCCGCAGTAGTGACAGGTAGGAAGGGTCTGCGAAGCTGTCCTCGGTGGCTGGTGCGTGTGAGATCTCTTTGCAGATTCTTCTGGTGATGTTCTGTCTGGTGCTGAGGTGATTGGCCGCTTGTGGCGAGACTCCCTCCTGGTGACGCGTTCCAGGCGTCGGGCTGCAGCGAGAACGTCCGAGTAGGAGGTAGGTGCGACGGACCCGATGAGTCTCTGTAGCTCAAAGTTCAGTCCGTCGAAGAACTTCTCGGCCTTCTCTTCCTCTGTCGGGATCAGGGTTGGGGCGAAGCGGCTCAGAGGAATGAATTATGTGTTGTACTCTTCCACCGTCATAGAGTCCTGGGTGAGGCGATTGAATTTGTCCCGCAGTTCTGATCGAGCGATAGCCGGAATGTACATCTCTTGGAAGAGTCTGGAGAACTCCTCCCAAGTGACTCGGTCTGGTCCGAGTCGCGCCTCCTCAGACAACCACCAGTGGTGCGCGTTGTCTGTCAACTGCATTCGGACGGCAGTCATCCAGCGTTCCCGTGGAAGCTCAGCTGCTTCAAGTTGATACCGTAAGTTGGTGAGCCACTCATGAACTTCAGTGGGCTCCTCTTTTCCAGAAAAAGTATGGGGCTTCAGTTGGCGGAAGTCAGTGATAGAGCCTGTAGATGGCCGTCGAGCTGGTAGGTTGGCCTGCTCCAGTACAGTTATAATGTTGTCCCTCCAGAAATTAGCTTCGCGACGCTGAGCCTCGTATTGGACTTGTTGCTGAGCTTGCATCATCGCGTAGATCATTTGGAATATCTGCTGCCCGTCAATTGGCTGTCCCTGTGGGGGTACGGGCGTTGGTGGGACGAACTGCGGCGGAGGTGGGATGTCATCGCGTCGGAATCGAGAGGTAGGTTGACCTGCCTGCTGGCTCTGTTGAGTTGTGGGAATTCCTCCGACTGGTGTCACTTCGTCGTCGTAGGTGACACCTGTAGCTTGTGGGGTTCCGGCGGGAGTCTCATTGCATTCTTGTGGGTCCATTTCCCTGTATCCAAAATACCCAGTAAGAGGCGTACAGGAATCAAGGCAAGATGCAAGTCAAATAAATTAATTTGAATGCGATACAGATATCAAGAACGATTCAAACAAGTGGATGAGATCCTAAAACTAATCCTATTTTTATTGCAGGCCTGTTCGGTCCCTAAGTTGAAACCGAACAATTTAGTCGTAGACCTGTATGGGCCACCACAAAAACCATGTCACGCCCCAGTCCCAAAAATGACGAGGGACTGAGCACGTGAGCAATGGCCAGCAGCATGCACCGATGGATAACCCAATTTAATGGATCCATCAGGGTATGCTTAAGCTGTAGTCTAGCAATAATATGTTACAAGTCTCAGGTATTTCTAATCCCATCCACAGAATAAACACAGATTAATTGCCAGAAATAATGCAATGGAAACGAATATGCAATATCAAATAAGGTTATCTCGGGAAACAATCCGAGAAATTATTCTGTTACATTTAAGGAGAAAAGACAGGAAATGAATTGCTGGAAATGGAAATACTGAGTAGTTGAAGCCGGTGCTCAGGAGAAATCTTCGGCCACGACTTCGTCCTCTGTTCCTTGTTCTGCTCTAAGGAGTGCTCCGGTACCGTACACCTCTGGGTAGTTCTCTTCAGCTGTACCTGGGGACATAATCCGGATCCAGGTCCTCAGGGGACAGCAAGGTACAGAAAATACAAGCCAAAATAAATACGGTGCAGCAAATAAAATAATCATCAGGGTAAACTAAGTAACCAACTATGTGATATACAATATGAGAGCAGCACTAGAACTCAGGCTGAAGCCACTACAAGCTCTGTGTCGGGGAGCCGGTAGCGGCAATAGCTATGAATTACACTATGATATATACTATGTTTTATATATAATATCAGCCTGTAGTCTGTGTGTCTCTCCCCACCCAATGTAATCCCACGTCTCATGTCCACGATGCCTTATGTCCATGTCACGCACGATTAAACTAATGCAGCAAGTCTGAAAGCTATGAATCAATTGTTTAAGAATGTAAAGTCTATGTCATACAACATGCATCCTATACAGAATTACCTCGAATGACTCAGGAAGACTCTGTCTCATGGAATAGTGTCAAGTGTCCTGGGTTCTGGTGTACTTGATAGGACAAGTACGAGAATTATCGGGTCTCGATATCTATGTCTATGTGACGTTACACAACCCCGCGTACGGAGTTGGCACCCGACTATGATCGGACACTAAGCACGTCACTCGTTTCCTAGGTTAAGCAGTTAAACATGTTTATATTTAATTCCACAAGAATTCCATTAAAATACTATGTCAAGAATTACTGAGATTTGGCAAGCTTTACTTGTCCATTATTGCATAGTTAAATCCAGAAAATAATTAGCAAGCTGCAGGATTTGGCAAGGTACACTTGCATGTGGTTCCTGTTCCAATTGCGGCTCTGACTTCAGCTAAAATTGCAGGCGGTACTCCGGTTACTGAAACAAACATCACCATCAGATCCAAAAAATATCAATCAGCTAGAAACGCCTGTCCTTGGGTCCAATTTGGAGACAAGGGCAAAAACGACAGTTTCGGGCCAAAACGGGGTCCACCGGTGGGCCCGTTTTGCACCGAAAAATACGTCCGGATCAACGGTCTCCAAATTCACCAAACTCAGTGTCAACAGGTCAGAAACGCTAATACGAACCCAACGGAACTTTCAGAATTGGATTCCGATGAGCCGAACACAAAATCGCCCGTCGAGCGGGGCCTATAGGGCCCACGACACGCGATTTCGTCAACGTTCTCAGAATCGAACCAAACTTGACCCACAGGACCAGCGTATTGCTACGAGTCCGATGGCACAAGTTTTGTCTCGATCCGACGTGTGCACACAAAGTTAGGGCGCGTTCCAGAAAGTACGGATACGGGACGATGTCCGCGGATACGCGTTGATTCCGGTGTGCACGCACACCCGAATCAGCTTCCGCGAAATCCCATACATCCGTATCGATGAGGCGTGCATATCTGTGAAGACCGCACGTGACCAAGTCGTCCCGTTTGGCGGGGCGTACTCAGTTTCGGGGTAAAACAGGGTCTAGTTTTTCCTGTTTTTGGATCGCGGTGTGCGATTACCACAAGACGCGATGCCCCGAACGGTTTATCCGGACACCGAGAGGGTCATACAGGCTTCACAACGCAATTTGCGGAATCGAAAACGGAGCTACGAGCGAAAAGATACACGCACCTGAAGGGGGGCCGAAAACCAGGGTCAAACCGTGTCCGACACGTGTCTGACTTGTGTCTGACACAGGGAAGAATTAGGGCTAGGGTTTGGGATTCCTCGTTGGAATCCGGCGGAGGACGGCCGGGCTGAGGCGGAGGGGGCCGGGGGCAACGGCGAGGCACGCGGCGGCGGCTTACGGCGACGCTGAGCGGCGGAGGCGGCGTCGGACGGCCGGGGGGGAGCTGCTGCTTGCTGCTGCTGGGTCGGGGGAGGAGGAGAGAGGGAGGCTGGGCTGGGCAGGGTGGTGCGGCGGTGGCGTCGCAGCGGTGGGCGGAGGCGGCGGCGACCGTTGCGGTGGCTAGGGCGGAGAGGGGTGGTCTGGCCGGAGGAAGCTCGGGGGGGGGGGGGGTTTATAGGGCTGGAGAGGGGAGGGGGAGGCCGAGGATGGCGGAGGGCGTGGCGGGGTCGTCGTGGCCGAGGGGCGCGGGGCGTGGCGCGGCGGGCGGCGGAAGACGCGGGCGGAGCGGGGGACGCGGCGGCCGAGTCGGGTCGTGGGGGAAGAGAGGTGGGAGCGGGTCGGGTGCGGGTCGGGTGCGGGTCTGGCTGACCCGCCCGACCCGTCAGGCCAGGGTTGGGCCGGGTTGTTTGGGCCCAAATGGGCTGGGCTAAGGGAAAATGGGCCGGGCCGATATTAAATAAGAATAATAATAATAATATTTAAAAAAACAGTAAATTTAATAAATAAATAGATAATTAACTAAAATACTTTTTAGGTGTTTAAAAATAGGTCCGAGGCCCAATAAATTCCAGAAAAATTGCCCTAAGTCCAGTTTTTTATTTTATATCCAAAAATATTATTTTTATAATATTTTAATATCATTTATTATCAATTAAAAATCATTTAAAAATTAAAACCCTGTTTTTAAATTACAGAAAATCCCAGAAAATTCCAAAAAATTGTGAAAAATCCAGTTTTTAAAATTTTGAAAAATCAGGGGGTTTACAAGTTTGGCCACGGTCGCTCGCCAGTACATGTTGTAGTACTGACCCACGTTTGTGGGCAAAATCTCCAGGTTCTGGTAGTGAGAGCTTGGCCAGTATTTTGAACCAGTATTGGCGCATCCATCCAGCGGAATCGTGCTCGTGCTGCTTTCTTAGCTTTCCTCTCCTGTGTGCAAGCTCTTCTTCTGCTAGGTATTTTATTTTGGTTATACTAAAAGGATATGATGTGTGGACGTTGTGGCTAATTTTGGACTTATAAAAAGAGTTGTAAGCCATTTATGGCATATTTTTTAACTCAGCCAAGCAAGTACTTTATAATCCAATCTTCAAGTATTCAATAAAGAAAGTATTTTATGTTCCTATCAAATGTGTTCAACTTTGGTTCTCTGTATTTTGAATTTTGTGCCTCTATATATGTATATTTTTGTCTAAATTATGTCTTGTGCAGGTACTATGCCTGGTGTAAGCGCAACTTAGGCTTGTACGATATCGCGTCCAAGCGAGGATGATCGGTTCCGTAGGGACCAAGCGAGGACGATCGGCCCTTACGGGACCGGGGTATGACATATGCGGCGCATGCGACACTAGCGGCTGCTTTCTGTGTTTGGCGGCACTGTCTGCCTCGTGCAGTACAACGTATCAGGCGGCGGAGAAGGCGCATGCGGCGCGGGCGGCACATGCGGCTCTGATACCCAGATTTTGGAGGATCTGGTCGGTCAGCGCATATGCGGCCTGGAGTTTCCTCAGGCCGCATAGGTGTTATTTTTCTCTATATATAGAGGACCTCCTCTTTCATTTGAGGGGAGAGAAAACAGATAAAATAAACGAGAACACCAGATCATATGCGGCCCAGAGTGTCTCCCTCTCATACGGTATTTTTTTGAGTATTTTTTTGAAGGTGACATTGAGCATTCCAGAAGTTCATTTATGAACTTACTGGTTCCTGGGGGCAGATCGTCTGTACGGAGAATCTTGCTTTGAGCAACGGTGGTTTTGACCAGCAATGAGCTTTTCTTCAGCATTTTTTTTGTTTCGTTCTTTCTCATTGTAGCATCTGCGAATGTAAAGAGAATAATATTTTACTTGTTGCTTGTTATAAATCTTCTTTTTTCTCGAAGTTAGTTTGTAACATGTTCTTGGTTCATGCTTTGTTGGAATCGAGAAAAATCAGATGATGAACTTGTGTGTGAATCTCTAATCTCGACGAAAACTTGGGTTCCAGTAGAGAACGGACCTTCGGGTCTCGCTAGTAGCTCTGCTATGGCCCGCATTCTACCATCTTTGATCCTTCTCAGGACTAAAAATCTCAAAGCATGATCCGAAGAAAGAGGTAGAACATCTGATCAAATCTTCACGGCAATAAGTTTTCACAAACTTGAGAAGATTGACGGGATACACTTTGAACATTTGGATGAGGGAAGGAGTCCTTTGTCAAATGTTGAACATGAGTTGTCGAAACCTACCATTTTCCAGGATGGAGGAGTTAGCATTTGAAGGACGTGCATTCCAGCTGGAAGAAAGATTACAAGGTGACCAAGGATTGCAGAGTTTGTGCATGACAGGACTTAGCGTAAGACAGTTCTTGGCGGTTGGCAAGACTTGGCCGCATAGCAGTCTCTTGCCGCATGAAGACTCTTGCCGCATAAAAGACTCTTGTCGCATAGAAGACTCCTGCCGCATGGCAGACTCTTGGCAGATGACAGACTCTTAGCGCATTGAAGGTCTTGGCGCATGGCAGAGTTGGTCGCATAGTATATTATGCGCATGGTCGTCTCTGGGTATGGCAAGATTGGCGCATAGTGGCCTAGGTGCATAAAAGTCACCGCTCTAGACAGAACTTGGCACTTGGCTGGAATTGGAGCTTGAAAGTAGAACCAATTCAAATCAATATAGCATGGTATAACTAAACTTGATTTCCTTGATTACTTAACTTGGTTGCTATGATTGCGCAGGTTATCAAGTGTGATTACTGACTGGTGGGTACTGGTGCATTCAGTCACGTATACTCTGTGAAAGAGTTGTTCACCAAGGAAGAGCACTATCTAAGAAGAAGGTCTCTATGGCGAACAAGTGTCAAGCAGAAGATCCAGGGATCAGGATTATGATTCTGGACTTCCGGCTTGAGGAAGAGATTGCTCTTTTTGAGTTGTGATGCATCTGACTAAGACATATCTTTTTCTACAAAGATGTCTATTTTAGGGATATCTCCAAGATGTGGGGGTAAGGAGGTAGAGACACGTGATGGCTATGTTCAGACATAGGTAGTCAGGAAGCCGTTTAGACGGATGACTACAAGTACAGATCCTATGGATCTGGTGCGCTCAGATATCTGTGACTTCTATTCTCCACAAAGGACCGAGATGAAGTTTGTCACTTCTTTCATCGATGATTTCTCGGAAAACGAGTTCGCGTATCTTTTCATTATCGAATGATGAAGCGTTCGAGAACCTCAGGGACTTCAAGTTTGGAGCTGAGCGTCATATCGGTCCACAACTCAATAGACTCAAAAGTTTTCAATATGAAGAGCATCGTTCTTTGGATTTGCATCGTTCATCTTAGAACATAGAATTGACTATGGAACGACATCTTCGTACTCTTCCAGTCCATTGAAGGTGCAGATAGGAAGGACCAACTGTTGACAATAATGATAATTTTTATATCGTTGTACAAATGGCCTTCCAGATAGTCTGTGGGATAAGATTTCACTACGATCATTTCCTTAGTACCGTTCATCACTTCTGATGTAACTCTGATTCAAAGTCAGATCTACATGAATATCGTTCGATTGTGGGGGGTTTTCGGAGGACCTTACCAATAAGAGATGTTGGCACTTATGCAGAAGAAGTTGTAGTCCCAGAAGGAGTTGTCTTTAACGAGACATTATTTGAACCAGAAACTCGAAGAGTAGTCAGTAAGAAGAGTCAGGAGGTCGAAGGACCAAAGATGATCTTATCACCTATCATATGGAGGTCGTGCTACTTACCAATGATGAGGCGATAAAGACCAAGACTTAGTCTGCTAAGAGGAGGCAGTCCATGAAGAGACTGACCCCATAACAACACTTGAATGTTGATCAATCTGCCTGAATGAGCTAAACATATAATATACTTATATATCCTCAGTAGAAGTAAATGGAAGCAGCCATAACAGTTGAGTTCAAGACTAGGCTTGTAGCCTAGGGATTTTTCTCAAAAAAATATGGGATTGAGTTCTTAGGCACCTCGTTGAGGGTGTCATATATCAGGATGATGATTGCTGTTTCTTCTATTCATAAGATGATTGTTTATCAGATAAAGGGAAGATAACAAGTCTTGGAGGAAGACAGTTATGAGAGATTCATGGACAACAGTCAGAATTATTGTCATTCATGTTTGAAGACAATCTGCAGGTTGGTGATATCTCAAATACGGCCAGAAGCAAATTCCAGGATGTGGAAGCAGAAGTTTGACAAGTCAGCTAGTCAAAGTTGTCGCAGGATCAGCGAGACAAACAAGTGTGTATACACAAATTTTGCTGATAAGAAATGAGTCATCTTTTGTATCTATGATGGACGACTTGCTAAATTCCAGCTGTGGATATAGAAGTGTCACTAGAATAAAGATGCCTTTTTGTCCAGACTCAGGACATGGGATTGTGGATGTCATCCCAAGGATATAAGATAATCCGGATGCCAAGTGGGCTTGCTCAATCACAAGTTCTTTGCATAAGAAGACTGGTCACACGCTTTGGGTATCAGGGTCGATACTTCTCAGGTGTAACATGAAGATGAAGAAGCCTAATCCAAGAAAAAGCATCAGACAGTTGGTATACTCGAGCATCATTAGGTGAATGATTCAAGCTGCGAGTACCACCAGGCCTGATATATCTCTCGCTGTAGGGATGCTGGGTCAGTTCACGAGCAGTATGTGTGTTGTTGAACACTGGAAGCTGTGAAGAGAGTCGTCAGAATTCTAAAGTGGACTCAATGGTATATCCTGCACTACAACAATTATCTAGATATGATGGAAGGCATCAATGATGCCAGTTGGTGCTCAGGAAAGAAGAGTGAAAGATCCACATGATGACGTGACTTCACCAGGGGTGATGCTGCTATATCGTGGAAGTCAAAGAAGCAGTCTTTACTCTCAGAGTTTTTGGCACTATCAACTGCAACATATTAAGCAGGATGGCTCTAGAAGCTCTTAGATGATCTTCCTATGGTTAGTACACAGATTCGGGTGATACCGATATACTGTAAAAAATTAGAAAGTTGCAGCAGTGGCATCTATTCATCTCTTCAAGGGTTTGAAGGAAACTGTGTGGATAAAACACAAAATACTGAATGAGCGCAGCCAGCGTGGATCATTACTGTGGTTAATGTTCGGAGCCCGGTAATTCTGGCGGATCCATTCATGATAGGTCTCAAGGGCCAGTACAGAACACTGAATGAGCGCAGCTAGCGTGGATCATTACAATGGCTAAAAGATCGGAGTCAGGTGAATATGGTGGATTCATTCATAATAGGCCTCAAGCGCCAGCTGATGTAAGAACTATAAATGAGCGTAGTACTCCATGTTACTGTGGGGTGACACCACCATGAGGTACCTCGACAGGGTAAAGCCTCGGCTTCGGGCCATGTCACAACGGTAGTAGCATCGCATATAGTCAGAGTCAAGTACTATAAAGGAGTGTAGTACTCCATGTTACTGTGGGGTGACATCACTATAAGGTACCTCGACAGGGTAAAGCCTCGGCTACAGGCAATGTCACAACGATAGTAACACTGCACATAGTCAAGGACACAACAGATATGGGCTTGGAGGACCTCTGGTATTGCGTCTCTGCAATCATACCATTTAGTTTTATGCTATTGGTTCAAAGAGAAATCAACCAGGCATCTAGCTATTGGTTCAAGGGAGGACCATTGACCAGGAGAATATCAGGTACGGTGGGTAGTACTCGGGGACATTGTGGGATACGTACCCGGAACCAATGTGGTCTACTATTTGTTCTTGATCAGAATATTTTCTGTGGGAGGATGACTTTGACGCCTTAATGAGTTCTCGGGCAGAGTGAATGTCCGAGGTGCATTGCAGGAAGCACGAGTAGTTTCAGCACTACAAGGGACATGTATCCCATGCTACAATGGGGTGACACCACACGAGGGAGTGAACCTCGACTTCGGGCCATGTCACAGCGGCGGTAGCACCGCACATAGGCAGGTAGCCTAATGTTGAAAAGAGATAGAGAGTAGTAGTACAACACTATAAAGAGGCCTGTGACCTCATGCTACAGTGGGTGACACCACATGAGGGAGTGAACCTCGGCTTTGAGCCAACGGCGTAGCACCGCACGAAAGCGCAAGGCTTCATGCTGAGATATAGTACAACACTACTAAGAGGCTGGTGACCTCATGCTACAGTAGGTGACACCACATGAGGGAGTGAACCTCGGCTTCGAGCCATGTCACAGCGGCGTAGCATCGCATAGAAGCGCAAGGCTACTTGCTGTGTGTAGTAACGACACTACTAAGAGGCATGTGTCCTCATGCTACAGTGGTATGATACCACAAGAGGGGGATCCTCGGCCTTGGGCGGCATGTCATGCAGCATAGCACCACACAGAAGTGCAAGGCTTCATGCCGGATAATAAACTCTCTATAGTGAAAGAACTCACGTAAGTGTATGGATAGAGATGTAGGCCGTCTCTTGAGTGAAAGCTTGTAGACGCCCAAGATACATACACCGAGACCAGGTCAGCACAGGACCTTTAACGTGCGACCGGATGGCACAAATGAGGTTATTGTGTGAGTGGGAAGAATAGCAGCTATGGTTTAGAATTCAAGACTTAGTTCATTCTTGTATCGTACTGTTGTTTGACCCATGCAAAAAAATTTAAGTCGTCGGCGACATCTATCCTAATGCATGATGGCAGTCATTGTGAGGAACTCTCAACCATATATTGTGATATATGTGGGGTATTGTTGGTATTTTTTACTTAGCTTTGGGATTTTTAGTTTTAATCACACATTGGAAAACCACCAATGTGTATATCTCAATATATAGTTATGCTTAGTATTGATATATACATATGGGGTGGAGGCCCATGTGGGTTGACTATCCTAGAGGGATTAAGTGTGAACTCCATTATGACAATCTTTGTTTTGTCACCACCTTTGAAAAAAATTTCTTAGTAGCTAAGCCCTCAAGGGGCTTAGCGACTCGAACTCGAACTCGAACTCGGACTCGGGCACGGGCTCAAGGGCGCAAAGTAGCGCTTTGTTGGTGCAATTTGCACTTAGCACGTAGACATCGTCGCATGGCACTCGTGTGCTCCTTTATGCACGAGTTACATGCACGGTTGCTAGTTCGGGCGCTTACTTCGTGGCGCATGCGGCCTGGCGGTATGCGGGCAAAGCGCTAAGCGTCCCGGTGTTATGCGGTCAAGGCACTATGCCTCCAGGCATTATGCGGTCAGGGTTATGAGGCCTAGCGTTATGCGGCCAGGGGCTATGCGGCCAGGGTCTTTGTGGCCAGGCGCTATGCGGCTTGGGGCTATGCGGCCTGACGCTATACAGCCATGTTTGGATGAGCCAGTCGCATGTGAAGGGAACATGGTCTGCTTTAGGCGGCGCATGCGGCACTAGAAAAATAGAAATTAGCAACATAATGCAAAAAAAGGTTATTGGAAAAAACATACTAAAAATTTAGCCAACATTTCAAATATTGGAACAACGTTATGTAATCACTTTTGATGGTTGCTTGATTTGAAAATAACACACAAACCTTAGAAACTGCAACAACAATAATAACTTAACCCCTACGGACAACAAAATGTACAATGAAAGAGATCAATGTATAGCTCTAGAAGGTTCAACAATTTTCAAACTCGTTGCAGATAACAAAAGAGAAAATTCACCTACAAATTCCTGAAGCAAGAGAACGCAACTTGTAGACTATAGTTCTCGTGTTATTTTGCAAGTCGTTGACCGCTCTCTGCAGTTTCGTCATCGGCCCCAACGTTCCATTTATAGGGATGAATATTCAAATTATTCGATTTAATCGAATAAAAATAATTAAAATCGAATAAATCAAAATTCTAAAAATTTAAAATCGAATCGAATTTAGTCAAAACCAAAACTGAATCGAACCTATTGCGAGTGTTCAATAGATCGGACCCAAAGTTGAAATCGTGTCTAGATTATATTAAAAATCATAATTTTTATATACACATTTGTTGTATTTAAAAGTTATGCTCAATATTAAACTAATTATTAAATTATTAAAATATATTTATAAAATTATTATTTTCAAAATTTATATAAGTACGTAAGTCTTATTTAATTTTCGACCAAAACGGAGAAAGCAAAGAATAATGCTTGACCATTTAATACCAGCCACAATGATTAAAGTGAAAACAAAAATAAACAGATATACTTACTCTAATACCTTCTGTTTTTAACCATTTAATAACAAACGGCAAATTATCATGTTGTTTGTTTCATTAGGGTATCTTTACAAAAAAAAAATATGAACCTGACGTGAATCGAACACGCAACCTTCTGATCTGGAGTCAGACGCGCTACCATTGCGCCACAGATCCTTTTGACAAGTGAATTCCAATAGATTTTATGTATAGATATTTGCTTTGTTTATACAAATTAGGAGCATAGCATAGATTTTGCTTAAACAAAAGTCAACAGTCTTAAAGATTAGTAAAATTTAATATAAATTAAACACTTAACAAAGTTAGAATAAAAACTAACAAAGTGGGAACATATGTTGTCCAAAAGACATTTCCTTACATTAATTTTTACTTTATTTTTTTAAACAAACTAAAAAGTATTAATAAGTTTAGATGTCTAAGTTTGTTTGAGGCACTAAATTGGACATAGTTATGTGCTGATGTATGTGGATCAGTTGTTTGGTGTTTGTACTGTTTGATTAGCTATATTTAAATTATGATAGATTGGATTCGGTTATACTTTAAATTATGAATTTGAGAGATTGTATAATAAATAAATAAATAAATGAACTAATGAAACAAAATAAACTTAAAAATATTAAATCGTATTAACTTTATATTATTTTTTATTTTAATTTTTAAAAATTGAAAGAAATTAAGCTAATTAAACGGCACAAGTAACAACATTAAATTTATTTATCTTTTCAATCATGATAATAGTATGATAGATTGTATCTAATATGTATCAAATGCATACTTTAGTGTTTCAATATTTATTTAGTGAGAATTAATACAAAAATATTTATGCATAAAAATGTGTTGCACATACGATATAGGGGTAAGCATTATTCGGTTTGGATCGAAAATCGAACCGAACCAAACCGAATAAGAGATTCGGTTCGGTTTAAAAGAATTTCAGTTCGGTTTCGGTTTTGGGTTTCGGTCCAAAACCAAAAACCGAATAAGATTTATACAATTATGTAAATACTCTCAATTCTATGCATATTTTTTTGATTAAAAATGTGTATATTTTAAAAATAACAATTCTACGTATTTGTTATTGTAGAATTAGAATAATGGAATAGTTCTTATTGAAGAATGGACTACATATTTATAGGAGAGGCTGACCCCTCTCTCTTCTATTCTTCTCGATGTGAGACTAAAGCCCTACTCCTAATATAACACTTATAACACTTAACACCCCCCCCCCCCCCCCGCGCAAGCTGGAGCATATATGTCAATCATGCCCAGCTTGTTACATAAATATTGCACTCGAGGACCCAATAGATATTTCGTGAAGATATCGACTATCTGATCACCGGTCCTCACGTGATGAAACTTTATCATCCCCTTTTTATATTCATCACGGACGAAGTGGACATCAATTTTAATGTGCTTCGTTCTTTCATGAAATACAAGATTTGTAGCAATATGAATAGCAGATTGGTTATCACACCACATATCTGCTGTTTTAGATCCCGCTTCTTCTTCTTCCAGTTCCTGTAAAAGATGCTGCAGATATAGCACCTCTGCTATGCCATGAGAAATTGCTCGATACTCTGCTTCGAAACTTGATCGTGCGATCACACTCTGCTTCTTGCTTTTCCACGATACCAAGTTTCCACCAATAAATACAGAGTTACCAGATGTAGATCATCTATCCGTCAGACTTGCACCCTAGTCAGCATCAGTAAAGCACTCAATATTCGTATGTCCCTGATTCTCAATGCGAATTCCTTTTCCAGGATTCTGAACTAGATAGCGCAGAATTCTGAGAACTGCCTGCCAATGTGAAACTCGTGGAGAAGACATAAATCTACTCGCAAAACTTATGGCAAAGAAAATACCTGGACGAGTCATAACTGCCAAGTAATTGAGTTTTTCAACTACTCGACGATATTGATCTAAATTAGTCATCCCTCGTCAGGGAATAACTTTTCTCCTGGGTCCATGGCGACGTTGCTCCCTTGGCTTGCATCATTCCTGCATCATTTAGTATATCCAGTACATACTTTCTCTGGGATATGACAATGCGCTTCTTTTCCTTTATTACTTCAACACCCAAGAAGTAGCTCAGCGCTCCCATATCCTTGGTCTGAAACTGCTCTACCTGAAACTTCTTCATTCCTGCAATGCCCTGACTATCGTCTTCTGTGATTACAATGTCGTCAACATAGACAACAATTTGTATCCTTCCAGCTGATGTTTGTTGGTAGAATACCGAATAATTTTTCTTTGATTGACACATGCCAAACTGAGTAACAACATGTGTAAATCGACCAACCATGTAAGAGGTGATTGTTTGAGACCGTATATGGCCTTCCTCAGGTGGCACACTTTACCTTCTCTAGCAACAAACCCGGAAGGTTGCACCACATATACTTTTTGTCATGCCCTAGTCCCATTATATAATCGGACCGACACGTGACTAGACCAGCTAATACAAACTAGATTATGTTCCCAATTTAATGGCCTTATCTAGGTGTACTACGCTATAAAAATGGACTAATTCCATAACCAATACTAAATATGCAGCAGGTAAATATCTAATCTCATCTATAGAATATAAACAAGAAATGTTGAAATAAATACTGAAATAAAGTACGGAGTCTGAATGTCATAATACAACCCAAATAAGTCTGATGGGAACAAATCCACTGAATATAATATTAAAATAAAAGTACGGAAGGACAGATAAAATAACTAGACTAGAACATCGACTAACTAGATAAATATGCTCCATCTCTAGGCGGTAACACCTCAAGCTCCTCCCCAGTCGCGTACCTCGTCTCTTGTCCGGGACCGTACACGGTCGGGTAGTATGTCTCGTCCAAATCTGGAAGGAAACCAGGTCCGCAGAGGGATATAACAAGATACAACAATACATGCCGAATATAAATACTGAATAAAGTAAAGAGGGTGTGTTATCCATCTAAGTGTATTCAATCTGAGGACAACCTTGGTACGTATGGGTAGGAGTAGGCATAACGTCCGACACTTCGAAGAGTGTGGTATCTGCACATGTAACGTCCATCATTCAGAAGAATGAGGTATCAGCATATATATACGTTCGTAACGCTCCGAAGAACGCAATATCTGAATAAAGGGGTCATTGGATCCGTAGCTCCTCTGGACACTTCAGATACAATGTGTGTATCCCATACGCCTACCAGTTGTTCTCTCCGCTCAATACAAATATACAAGTCAAATACACAAAGTGCACACTTCGTAACTAACATGCCAGGTCTTAAATAACTAGATTAACCTGACTATGCACTATACCATGATGCATGTCGCACGTGCCGATAACTAGTCGGTTACGCAAATTCGTATCCCAACATGAGTTTGTTATCGTAATGAGTGTAAAAAGTGTCAGGGTCTTGGAAGATATCAGAATATCTCTACAGCATTAGGCGAGTCCGCTAGAGACTAAGTCGCTACACTACTCATCGACGCAATCGTCGACTCCACCTGAGTCATTCTTGGGCGCGCACAGTTATAAATAATATTTGCAACAACTCATGCAACATTTAATAACTTGAATTTAACAGTAAATAAGGTAAGGTATACTTGCCTGAATCCTCAAGCTGCGAATGCCAAAGTCCTACTCCCGAAGCCTCTCCCGAACGATCCAATGGGCCTATAATATAATAATGCTACATTAGCATCTATGCTACGGTTTACTAACCATGCATTAGTGTACACCTACGTATTAGTACCAAATTAAGAGTCCGAGATACAAGGGAATGCTAACTAGATAGGTGACTAGGTAAGCGTCATAAAAAGTGTACAAGTATCAAGTCCTTTAATCGCCTCAATATATTTACCTAACAAAATGTACTTGGTCTACCATCAACAAATCTACACATGCAATTATTCAAATCTGAATTTTAATACTAACTTTGGCATATATTATTTTCTAACTCATCACTACATATATATATATATATATATATATATATATATATATATATATATATATATATATATATATATATATAACAACTAACCTAACTAGCTAAGCAATCAACACAACTTGTTAGTATAATCACTAACTAACCTTCATTCATGCAATAATCAACTCTAAACCATATTCTAACATGGTATAGATTCTGAAATTAAAACACTCACACAATATTCGTCAAAGCTAAAATCAAACTCATTTATATCATGCCTTAAATGCAATGGCATAAACCCCTATCAATACATATCAAAATATGAGATTATGAGGTCTTAAACATGGATAAAAATTAGGTTCGAACACTTATTTGAAGGATATTATCATGGTATATGTATGTGAATGTGTCAACCTCAATATGACACAAGTGTATTCATAGTTACAAGGAGAAAAAACACATGGTGATGATTCATGAAGAACAAGATGAAGAAAGAGGATTGAGGAGGTTCGTTACCTAGAACACGATGAGAGGGAGTGAAGCTCTCGGGTATTAGGCTAGTCCAGTCAGCCAAGGAAAGCTCGGGTGGGGTGCACAGTCGGGTGCACCGTGCTGCGGTCCGGATGGGGTCTTTGCTCCTTGGCCGGAGTTGTGGTGGTGCTCGGTGGGGGTGTGTCACGCCCCAGTCCCAAAATACGTAGGACTAGAAATACGCAACACGTCCAGCCGTATGTATACGAACTCCAATATATGGAAATCATATACACACGTACGCTGTAAATGAATATGCAATCCATCAGTGGTAATTTACTGTCACAACAAGTCACACACAATCTATATCTCATCCACAGCACAATTAATAGGTAGAAAAAGAGATGAATAATAACTGGATATCCAAAATGAGTATCAAGTCTGATAGTCAGGTGGAAACAAATCCACTACAAAATGACTATACTGAAGAAGCAACAAAAATCTCTAAACACAGCTACTCTGAGGGTAAGACCTCCACAGTCAGGTAGGTAGAGTCAGGTCCAGGTCCGTGCTCCTATGGATACTCCTGCTTGTCCATATCTGGAAAAGGACCAGGTCCTCAGAGGGACGTAACAAGATACATAATAACATGACAATAAGTACTGAAAATAAACATCCACTGTGTCGCCTAACCGTCTAAGTGAAATACAGTTTGAGGCACTTTTGAGCGTATGGAAAGTGTAGGCTAGACATATGTTGACGTAATTCACCAATCGTGATAACTGGCTAGTATATGCCACATATGCCTCCAATACAAGGGCGCAAGAACAGGGAATCTGTATAGTATATAACGTCCATATCACCCCGAAGAGTGTGGCATCAGTAGTAAATGAAGTGGGATATTCCATACGCCTACTAGTAGTCCTCCCCGCCCAATGATCTATGCACGTTGCATCCACAACATACTAATACCCTAAATAATTGCCAGGCCTACTAGCATACAAAGTTTCTATCAGCAATCATTCTTAACGCACGACTCTTACGTCCAGGCGGCCAACCCAATACGTAGTTCGAGAGCTATATGAGACTCATAACTCGTGTAGCAACTGTGTCACAGCCAATGAACCAAAAATTCTCCATAATACTGGGGTGGTCTCATAAACAAGGTCCAATGCCATTATATAAATAAAACAGAATCATGCTTCATATGGAATGTAAATAATAGTACTGTGGCAAGGTATACTTGCCGGGTAAAAGTCCTGTAGATCACAAACGTCCACAATAGTGTTGAGCTAAAGAAGTGAGGTTTAGGTTTGGAGAGTAGTAATTATATATAGGAATAAGGAGGCGGTGAGAGTTTACTTAATGGTTAAGAAACTACTGCTGTTGTTGTTTTCTCCTCATTGGTTTAGGTTTCGGTCAAGGGTTATTCAGTAATAGTGTTAAGGAGTGGTGAAATGAGAAGCTTACACGTGTAGGTCAGGAAAGCAAAGCAAAGTTGAGTTTTGCTTCTGTTGTAGATATTTTCTAATGGTTTATGGTTTTACGCGTAGAGAGGAATTTAGGCGTGTGGTATTCATTACGCGCAGATGAAGTAAGAAGCGGTGGAAAGAGTTTATACGGTTGAGTTATACGCGTGGATTTTGCTACTGATGCTATTATAATTACGCGCGGAGTAGAGAGACAAAGTTTACGCGGTTGTTGCTGCTATTGTGGATCTTACGCAGGGAAGTAGTTTTACGCGGTTTCGGGTTTTGGGTTAGCATTAATAGGAATTCTATTTTCTATTTCTTTTCTTTTAATAACAACTATATATATACATAGAAAATTCTGAAAATTATAGGGTGCACGTGGTTTCTACTGGCAACTGTCCAAAGGGTCTTCTACATGAAATAATTTTAGGAAAGATTTATAATGGCTCCATAAATCCCCTAAATGCATAAACATCTCAAATAAAATTAAATAAAATCTATTTCCTCTATTTAGCTCATAACTACTATAAATAAAATATAGAGAAATACGGTTTTCAGGATTAGGGATCTTACAGGATGGCTGGAGGTGAAGGGGAAGAAGAGGGTCGCAACAGCTAAAGCCGCAACAATAACAGCCTGAGATTGAAGCAGCGGCAGCAGCTAATGCAACATGGTGGCGAGGGAAGAGGGGTGCAGGTGGAGGTGGTTGTGGTAGTGATAGAGGTGGCTGTCGTAGAGGAGGAGGGGACAGTGGTGATGGTGGCGGGTTGAGGAGAAGAGGAGTAAGGAGAGGGAGGGGGGTCGTGAAGATGATGGTGGTGGTGTCGGTGATGGTGGTAGTTATGGTGGTGGTGATGGTTTCAAGTTGGGAGAGAGGAGGAGGTGGTGGTGATGTAGGCTGATGGTGGTGGTGATGGTGGTGAGGTAGGCTGATGGTGGTGGTGATGGTTTCGGGTTGGGAGAGAGGAGGAGGTGGTGGTGTTGGTGGTGGTGATGGTTTCGGGTTGGGTGAGAGGAGGAGGTGGTGGTGATGTAGGCTGGTGGTGGTGGCTGTCGTGGAGGAGGAGGGGACTGTGCCTGGTTGTCGTAAAGGAGGAGGAGGAGGATGGTGATGGGTGTGTTGTGATGTTTTGGAGAGGGTGGTGGTAGCCGAATGTATGAGGAAGGAGGAAGAAGAAGTTGCAATAAATGAAGAGAGAGGGAAGGTATTAAATAAAGGAGGGGATGGCCTTCCTAGGGATTAGGGCCGACTAAAATTTCTTCTCCCTAGGTGTGTGTGAGGGTTGGTTGTGAGGGAATGAGAGGTGGAGATGTGTTGTAGTTGAATGAAGGGTGGAGATGTATTGTAGAATAAAGTTGGTGCATTATTATTATTGCTATTATTATTATTATAACTATTACTTATTATTATTATTATTGTTATTATTATACTATTTATTTATTTGTATATATATTTAAGGTATAAAAATCCAGAAAATAAACTCTAAAAATCTATCACTCTTCCACAAGGATTCCTGAAATAAAAATAATAGTTTTTGTGCACTAATTCTAAATGAGTGATTATCTAGGTACTTAAATCAATAATTTTATTTTCTAATTAACTATAAAATAATATAAATAAATTTCATGATTAATTAAATAAATATAATATTTAAAAATATGGGATTTTATATTCTATCCAACTTAAAAAAAAATTATCCTCGAAATTGACACTAACCCATATTCATAATAAATCACTATAGCTTCATTGCTATCTAGAAGTGCTTCCTAAAAGTCATAGTCAGCCATTCTAACACTTTCTCATTTATTATCCATACCCTATTCGATTATCCTCTAACTCGTCTATACAAACCAACTTACAAAAGTTCTACTAGTAGTCAAAGTCTCTAGAGGCTATTGTCTAGGTTGTAAAACGAATTTATTCATTAGGTCGAGAATTTTGGGATACCTGTCTGGAACCTCATAACCATAATTTTTTTCCGTAACCGTCAAGTATCGTAGTCTAATATTGCCATGCCACCTGGCCAATATGGCTGTAAGTAATTCGACCACTCTACCATAATCGTCTAGCTGCAGCTGTCGCTATCTCGCCAACGATTTGTCATAGTCATCATTTCGTAACAAGTGCCTTCAACTCTTTTCTAAGCGTAGTCTAAGTTTTAGGGCAACAATTTAGGACTTGGCTAACTTTATAAAACTATTGGAGTATGAACTTATTTCAATAATCCATCTAATTCCTGTTTAGACTAAAGGATGCTACTCGTGGTTTAAAAAAATAATAAGAGAACACAGAAATTGCTATAGTGCATATACATAAGGGTTATCATTATGAACTCATCATTTAGTTATCAATCATTACTAACACATTTATGTTTTAACTAACAAAATAAAGAATAAGGTTGAAGTAAATCAAATAGTTCATAATGGCACGAAAAGATGCAACTACGATAGGAAGAATTAAGCATGAGATAAGGGATGGATATAGAAGGGAAGATGAGCCACCCAAGGGGGCGAGGTGGTGATAGGAAGATAATACTACTACTGCTACTCGCGTCATCCATTAGCATCGCGGGTATGCCATCTAGTTAAAATATCAACATATCCTCATAACTGCTAAACCACCATATATATAATTATACATCTACTTATACACCTAAGATCTCGTGTCACAATGGGGTTATGAGTATGCAATGACAACTATAAAAAAAGTAAAATCTACTATATCCAAGATGCAGGACAAGTCTAGTGATTTGCATAGTCTATCCCTCCAAACATGCTTTGATAGAATCCCTATCCATTCCAAGTCTAGTCCACCAAGCCAAGATTTGATTCTAAACCTTAGATTATAATCCAAGTCATTCAACCTGATTCATGTATCCGTTCACGAAACCATCCAGCGTGATTTATTTCAGGTTCTTGGCTAACTTATTCATCGTAACATTTTTGATCACTTGTATTCCAAATTCGTCTTATCGTGTCGAACCAAAAGTCAAGACGATCCATAAGTTTGTCATGCCTCGGTCTCCCGCAAGTTCGATCACCCTCGTTGGACGTGAGATCACCACACCAATGCTCCCGCTGGATAATCGTCCTAATCCGGGCATGACGCATGTACGAGCATAGAGTTACGCTCACACAAGACAAGAACGTTTGAACGTTATGGTTATCTTCGACACGATCGAGATACCTTCTCCTTTCACCTTTAATTCCATCCAAGTTATATATACATCGAGTCAAGTCCGTTCATGAAGTTATTAAGATTCGTCTAGTAAAATCATCCAACTTTACTGTTACCGTTTGGTAAATCCATAGTCTTACTTCTAGCATCCTCAAGCAACTATATTTCAATTATTCAAACCCAAGTCTATTCCATTTTGATACATTCCATCCATCGAGTTCGTTTGGAACAATCATCGAACACGTTCCCGTGAGTTCGATCATCCCCGCCGTACATGAAATCACCACGCCGGCGCTCCCACAGGATAATCGTTCTCGTTGGGACTGATTTTGAGAGTTATCATTTTGAACTTGATTTCAAGACCGTTCTTCCGAACTCCAAGCTAAATCCATTATCGTTCATCTCTTTCATCGAAACACAATATTTATTTAGGGCTAATTTCTATTCGAGTGATATTGTATTCAAGTTTAGCTCGTTTGTTTCAATCCGAAATCGTTCGTACAATCCTCCATACTTCCAACAAGTTTTCTTAACAGAGATATCGATTTCCACTTTCGTGAATCCCTATTCAATATAAGCCTTATCATTTGTTCAAGATATTCTTAATTCTGTTCAATCCGATTTATAGCACGAGGCCTATAAATCCATTCGGACATTTCTAAATGGTCCATACACCACTCGAAATTGAGTCATCTGATCAAATCCATATTCGATAGTCATCTAAACAACTATATTCGATTTGTATCTTCCGACATGAAATACCGTTCGAGTTATTTCTCGAAATCCAAGCACGATTTTTAATATTCGCCTAAGCGATAAATCCGAGAATGTTTCTATCGGTTGATATTCTAAGTCTGACTCGTCTTATTCCTGAGCGATATAAAAATCTCGTTTGCAACTAGCTTGCACCAAAGGGTCTTGGCGCGCGATACTTAACATAACTTAGCCAAAAGGCTGTGTGCGAAGCTAACTGTTCGGGACAATGTTCGATTCCGTACTAACCAGTTAGGCAAACATGTATAGGTAATTTGGGTTTGCACATAAGTCGCGATTCCAGCACGAGTCTAATCCCAAAGAGACTAGCACATGTTGGCACAAAGGCCTTAGCATCACAATTTGTACAAGCAATCATTTCATTCAAATGCACATTTTAAAAGTATTTAGACTTATTGTTGGAATATTCCATTTGGGACGTTGAGAGAGAGTGTGCACATAACCCACGAACGAGCTTTCGAAATTGAGAAAATTAAAACAAAGTCCAAAGGCGTATAGCCATGCCCCGATCTCCCGCAGGCTAATCGGCCATCCTCCCTAGGCAAGAATCACCGCGCAAGCGCTCCCGCGGGACGATCGCTTCGGACCATCTGGGCATGATGCTGCACGAGCGTGAGCCGCGTCCGTGCAAGGCCGTGGTTTATTGGCTGGCGGTAAGAGGCCTAAGCCACAGAGTTGCACAGATTGTCCGAGTGCAGCAGAATTATAAACGCATAGGCGATTGGTAACAAGTTCACTGAGTCGTCAATAGAGAAAGCATTGAATAACACAAGTTAAAGTAAAACAAACTCTTTATTGATATAAACAAGTGTTACAGGCGGCGCTTGGCCGAGATTACAATTCGCTCAAGCCTCTCTCTCTAAAACAGTAAAAGCGTGCCAAGTAGCTACATTTGTGGAATGATATACAGGTGATATTCCAATATTATGTCTTGTATATATGCTTCAGTTCCGGATCGTAGCGCTCCAAGGCTTCGAATTTGACTCCACGCCTTAGCACGCACGAAGGAGGCATCCGCACCGAACGAGGTTCTCCCGTACCCTGCAAACAATCTGGTGGATTATCAGTACACGAATGCACTGGTGGGGAGGCTACTCGCCCGCTCGACAAATCCAAACACATAATATAGGTTCCGTGCACCAACTATTATGTTGTCTTTCTAGTTGCCTTAGGATCAGTTTCATGGCAATATTGAATAGCCTAACTCGTGTGGCAGTGCGCCGTACGATATAAGAGGAAACACGACGAGACTTACCAACTTACCATTTGTCCTTCTCTGTCCAAGGCAATCCAAGTTAATTCAAGCATGAGCATATATATATTGAATCAGGGCATTATCATATGCAAACACAATATTTCAGTGCGAGATTTCATATCGGGTGTACGAGCATACAGGTCATCCAGAAGTGTTTCAGAGGATGTCTTTAGTGATTCAGTTTATTGACTTGATGTAATGACTCACACGCGGATTGCCGCTAAGCCCGGATGACTTATCTATATGAACAGGAGGGTCACTGGCATGGCGCCAAAATGGACGTTTGTCTCACTAGCAGATTGTTTGAAATGCTTTGAACAGGGCATTGCAAGCTATCCCGCCAAACATATAGAGACGTCTCTCAAAGAGTATGGGATATCTGAATGGTGCGAATGATAAAATAACATGGGCATTGCGCACTGGCCCCATAAACAAGGAGAGAACGACATGGAGTCCGTCTAGACCGCATCGGTCCCAGTGCCCCGAGACAGTCCGAGGAATGGGATGCTGTAATCCCCCTTGTGCACAAGTTGTCCGTGACCATGCGGGTCTTTGGTTTCAGGTTCAGAGGATAACTCAATTTTGTTCAGGAAAAGTATGCTCCACGAGCTGTGATTTCATTGATTTACATGACATGATGCTTGATTCAGTATTCATTTGACTTGAAGCAATCTAAGGCAATACGAGCATGAGATAATGTAATCACCTGAATTTTTAAAATTTTAAAAACTTAATTTTCAGAATTATTAAGAATTTTTCTGTAATTTTATCTAAATAAAACTAAGGTATTCTGATTTTAAATGATTTTTAAAAGAGGTTAATTAATATTAAAATATTATGAAAATAATATTTTCTAGTGTAAAATAAAAAACTAGACATAGGATAATTTTCCGGGAATTTATTGGACCCCGGAAGCATTTTTAAAGCCCTAAAAACTATTGTATATTTAAACCTATTTAAAACTGACTGAACCCGGTTCACTTGAACCAAAATAAACCAAACCAAACCACTGTTGAACCGAACCAAACCCAAATCCAGCCTTAACGGGTCGGGTCGGATCCGAATCGAACTCGACCCGAACCCGTTAACCCAACACCCAAAATCCTTTCTCCTTCTCCCCCGACCCCTCTCCTTCCGTCGACCGTTCCCACCGCCGTGGCCGCCGGCGACCCTTTCCCTTCCTATTCCCCGAACGCCCGGCCGCCTCCCTTCCTCTCCCCTTGAACCGCCGGTCGTTCTCCTTCCTTTCCCCCTCTATATAAACCTAGCTCCGGCCCGAGTCTTCCCTTCCCCTCTCTCCTCCGTCTCCTCCGGCTAGCTCCCTCCGCCTCCGGCTGAACTCCTCCGGCCAGTCCCAGCAGCCCCGAGCGCCATCAGGCCGTCCTCTTCCGTCCTCCTCCAGCAGCACCCGGACACATCCAGGAGACATATCCTATGTCGAATCGACGCGGACACGTGCAACCCTGTTTCGCGAAGTCCTGTTCAGGTAATCCGTTCTTTCTCCTCGCTGCCCCATTTTCTGTTTCGTCAGTTGTGACGCGTAGACTGTGTAACTCTCTTGATGCCCGTGCAACCCGCTAGGTGCGTCGCGTCCTGTGGCGATCGCGAACCGCGACCCAAAAATAGGAAAACCAACGTCCTATTTTACCCCGGAACTGAGTACGCCCCGCCAAACGGGATGACTTGGTCGCGTGCGGTCTTCACCGAAATGTATGCGCCGTTGATACGGGCGTGCGGGATTTCGCAAAAGTTAATTTGGATGTGCGTGCACACCGAAATCAACGCGTATCCGCCGACAACGTCCCGTATCCGTCCGTTTTGGAACATGTCGTAATTTTGTGTACACACGTCGGATCGAAACGAAACTTGCGCCATTAGACTCGTAGCAATACGTTGGTCCTGTGACCCAAGTTTGGTTCAATTCTGTGAACGTTGACAAAATCGCGTATCGTGGGCCCCACGGCTCCACTTGACGGGCGATTTTGTGATCGGCTCATCGGAATCCAATTCTGGAAGTTCCGTTGGGTTCGTATCATCGTTCCTGACTTATTAACACTAAGTTGGATGAGTTTGGAGACCTTTGGTTCTGACACATTTTTTGGTGCAAAGCGGCCCACATGTGGACCTCGCTTTGACAAAAAACTGTCATTTTTGCCCTTGTGTCCAAATTGGACTCAAGGACAGACCTTTCTTGCTATTTGATATTTTCTGATCCTGTTGGTAATGTTTATTTCAGCTTTTGGAGGATTACCTACATGATCCACTAATACAGGGACAGCTGTTGGTATTCTAACCCCAGGCAAGTGTACCTTGCCAACTTGCAGTTCTGTTATTTTATTACTTTGACTTTATTATAATTGTTGTACATGCTTAAACCTAGGACCGTGTGACTTACTCAGCGTCCGATTAATAGTCGGGTGCCAACCCCGTACGCGGAGTTGTGTACGTCATCTAGAGATGGACATTCGTGACCATTTACACTCTCGTACTTGTCTTATCAAGTACATTATAACCCAGGATACTTGACACCATACATGCGACAAAATCTTTCTGAGATATTCATGGTGATTCTGTGTAGGATGCAGTATTTACATAGATATTATATTCATAGAGATTATATGACTTGTTGCATTAGCTATGATCTCGCGTGACATGGACATGAGACGTTATGGACATGAGACGTGTGGTTACATTGGGTGGGGAGAGACACACAGGCTACAGGCTATCTTATATATATTTACTACTATTGTGAGGTTGTAGACTCTCCAACAGAGCTAGACCCATTACTTGTTATTACTGCTACCGGCTCCCCGACACAGAGCTTGTAGCGGTCTCAGCCTGAGTACTAGTGATGCTCTCACTTACATTTCACATAGATGGTTATATAGTTACCCTATTTGTTTCATTTACTAATTCACTGCATTTATTTTGGCTTGTATTATTTGTACCTTGCTATGTCCCCTGAGGACCTGGATTCCAGATGATGTCCCCAGGTTTAGCAGAGGAGCATTATCCCGAGGTTTACGGGACAGGAGCAGAAGCTGTAGCAGAACCTGATACTGGAGCTGAACCAATCCCAGAGGAAGAGGTGATGGCTGAAGACTTTTCCTGAGTATCTGTTATTTCGTACTCAGCATTTACTTTATTTTGGACTCTTTTGTTTCTGGCCTGTTGAACCAGTGTATCAGACTATTATCGGGTTGTTCCCCGAAATACTTTGTTGAGACTGGTTGTTGTTTACATTTCTTATTGCTGTTGATCTTATTTATTTTCTGTGGATGAGATTAGTTGTGACATGTTGTAATAGACTTTATTTTACAGCTTAAGTACGCCCTGATGGATCTATTAAATTGGGTTGTCCATCAGAGTGTGCTGCTGGCCATTGCCACGTATCTAGTCCCTTGATATTTTGGGACTGGGACGTGACATGATTTTTGTGGTGGCCCATGCAGGTCATGACTAAATTGTTCGGTTTCAACTTAGGGATCGAGCAAGCCTGTAACAAGGATATGATAAGTTATAGGATCTCATCCATTGTTGAATCATTTTTGAACTCTATATCGAATTCGAATTAATTACTTGATTTGCATCCTGCTTTGATTCCAATGAGCGTTCTCATAAAGTTTATTTTTGGATGCAGAGTAATGGATCCAAGAATCGGAGATGAGAATCCCTTGGGTACACCACAAGATGCTATGGTTACCTATGAAGATGGAGTGACACCAGAGAATAGAGGGCAATCATCTCAAAGCGATCAAGCTGGACAGCATAATTCAAGGTTTCGGCGTGACGATATCCCACCTCCTCCACAGTTCACTCCACCGATGCTTGCTTTCCACCAGGGCAAGCCATGGACGGGCAGCAGATGTTTCAAATATTTTATGCCATGAAGCTAGCCCAACAGCAGGTTCAATAAGAGGCTCAGCGTCATGAGGCAGAGTATTTGAGAACCAGCCTAGTAACCGCACTGGAGCAGGCGACCCTCAAGCTAGGCGACCAGTGACGGGATCTATCACTGATTTCCGTCAGCTTAAGCCCCGTAACTTTTCGGGCAAGGAGGGACCAACTGAAGTGCACGAGTGGCTCACGAACACACAACACCAGTTGGAAGCAGCTGAACTTCCGAGGGAGAGATGGATGACTGCTGTCAGGATACAATTGACTGACAATGCACATCATTGGTGGCTATCAGAAGAGAGGAGGCTCAGACTGGACCGAGTCACTTGGGAAGAGTTTTCCAGACTCTTCCAGGAGATGTATATCCCAGCTGTTGCTCGATCGGAACTCCGAGACAAGTTCACCGCCTTATCCAAGGCAATATGTCGGTGGAAGAGTACAATGTTGAATTTATTCGCCTGAGTCGCTTCGCCCCTTCTCTAATTCCTACTGAAGAAGAGAAGGCAGAGAAGTTCTTCGACGGACTTAGGTTCGAGCTCCAGAGGTTGATCGGATCTGTTGCACCTACATCATACACCGACGTCTTTACTGCAGCACGACGTATGGAGCGCGTTACCAGGAGGGAGTCAAGTCTGAAGCGGCCATTCACATCAGCACCATCCAGGGCATCACAGGGGAATTCTGCAAAGCGACCCCAAAAGAATCTACCTCAGAGAGCAGCACCAAGAACCCTACCTACTTGTCATTACTGCGGCAAAGTAGGTCACATTGAAAGGGAGTGTAGACGCAAGTTGGGACTATGCCTGGTTTGCGGATCCAACCAGCATCTATCCAAGGATTGCTCTGAACGCAGAGAGGGAGCACCAAGACTAGCTTTACCTGCACCAAGGCCAGCTTATCCAGCAGTGGGAGCACCGCAGACGGGAGTTGGAGGAGTTAGACCACCAGCTCCAGGAGGATATCAGCAGAGACCACCATTGCCACCACAGGCAGCACTATTCCAGCAGGCTCGTCAGCAGAGGGGTCCAGCTCAGGGACGAGGACATGCATTTGCATTGGCTGTTGAGGAGGAAGCTACTGCTGGAGAGGTTATAGTAGGTACTATATTAGTAGCTTCATTACCTGTTGTAGCTTTATTTGATTCTGGAGCATCGCATTCATTCATAGCTGCTAGTTTCGTAGCTACCCATAGAGTAGCTACTGCACCCCTTCCGAAGACTAAGAGAATTCTTACGGGAGGTAAAATTATCCCGGTTAGTGACATCTGTAGATCTTGTTCGGTAGTAGTCTGTGGAAGGGAGATGCGAGCTCAATTTCTGATCTTTTCCATGCCGGATTATGATGTTGTACTTGGTATGGACTGGTTAAGTCAGTACCATGCGACTCTTGATTGTCGGCTTGGAAAGGTTATATTTAGACCGCCTGGGCATTCAGAGTTTGAGTTTCTTCGGGGAGCTGTAGAGGAAAGTGTTCAGCCAACTCTTAGGGTATTATCTGTATAAGGGGAGTCAGGTTACCCAAGAGTCATATCAGAGTTTGTGGATGTATTTCCTGATGATCTTCCAGGTTTACCACTTGATCGAGAAATAGAATTCACAATAGACTTAACTCCAGGAGCAGAGCCTATCACTTCATCAGTATATCGGCTAGCACCTAAGGTGTTAGTGGAGTTGAAGGAACAAGTTGATGATATTCTGGAGAAGGGTTTTATTCGGCCCAGTGTTTCACCTTGGGGAGCACCCATACTTTTTGTACCGAAGAAGGATGGAACAGTTCGCCTGTGTATTGATTACAGGGCACTAAACGCTGTGACCATTAAGAACCGGTATCCCTTGCCACGTATTGATGACATATTTGATCAATTGAGTGGAGCTAGGCTATTCTCGAAGATTGACCTTAGATCCGGTTATCACCAGATTAGAGTGAGGAAGGAGAATATACCGAAGACAGCCTTCAGGACCAAGTATGGACACTATGAGTTCTTAGTAATGCCGTTTGGTTTAACCAACGCGCCAGCTGTGTTCATGAGTTTGATGAACAGAGTTTTTCATCAGTACTTGGACAAATTTGTGGTTGTGTTTATTGATGATATTCTAGTATATTCCAAGAGCCACGAAGAGCACGATGAGCATCTCAGAATCGTGCTAGAGACGTTGAGGCAGGAGAAGTTATATGCCAAACTCAGTAAATGTGAGTTTTGTATGGATAAGGTGCCTTTCTTTGGATATATCATCTCAGGAGAAGGAGTTTCAGTTGATCCGAAGAAGGTTGCTGCCATAGAGACTTGGCCTACACCAACATCAGTTGCTGAAGTAAGAAGTTTTCTAGGACTTGCTGGATATTACCGGAGGTTCGTAGAAAATTTCTCAAGAATTGTGGAGCCTATAACAAAGTTGACATGTAAGGACCATGAGTTTGCATGGACGGAAGAATGCCAGAAGGCCTTTGAAGAATTGAAGAGGCGTCTAACAACAACACCAGTCTTGACTCTTCCTTCAGGGTCAGGAGGTTTTGTTGTTTATAGTGATGCGTCAGGTAGTGGACTAGGATATGTTTTGATGCAACATGTCAAAGTTATCGCTTATGCATCGATACAGTTTAAGGTCCATGAGTAGAACTATCCAACGCATGATCTTGAGCTAGCTGCAGTAATATTTGCACTGAAGATTTGGAGGCACTATCTTTAGGGAGAGAAGGTGGAAATCTTTACTGATCACAAGAGTCTGAAGTATATATATACTCAGAAGGAGCTCAATATGAGACAAAGACGTTGGCTTGAGTTGATGGTAGACTTTGATATAGATCTGCAGTACCACCCGGAAAAGGCGAATGTAGTAGCAGACGCACTCAGCAGGAAGCCCACGGCGTATTTCTTGACGATGTAACCCCAGCTATTGAAAGATCTACAGGAGCTTCAGATAGAGGTTGTTTTACCAAGACAAAGTGGTTTGCTGGCTAATCTCGAAGTTAAGTCATCGCTTGTGGAGAGGATTAAAGAAGCTTTACCTACTGATGCTAGATTTTGAAGACTTAAAGAGAAGACAGAAGTAGGCATGCAAACGGGATTTCGCATACATGAGGATGGGACATTAAGGTACGAGAATCGCCTATATGTTCAAAATAGAGAATTGAGACATGAGTTAATGACTGAAGCACATAGCTCTATGTACTCTGTTCATCCAGGAGGAACAAAGATATACCGAGATTTAAGGCAGTATTATTGGTGGCATGGAATGAAGAGAGAGATTGCACGATTTGTGGCAAAATGCTTAGTCTGCCAACAAGTAAAGGTCGAGCATCAAAGGAATGCTGCTATGTTGCAGCCGCTTCCCATACCAGAATGGAAGTAGGAACATATTACTATGGATTTTGTCACAGGATTTCCAAGAAGCCCCAGTGAAAAAGATGCGGTATGGGTTATTGTGGATCGACTCACTAAATTGGCACATTTCTTGCCATTTAGAGTTGGACAGTCCACAGAAGTATTAGCCGACATGTATATACGACAAATTATAAGATTATATGGAGTGCCGGTTAGTATTGTGTCGGATCGTGACTCGAGATTTACCTCTCATTTTTGGCGAAGTATGCAAGAGAGTCTGGGCACCCGACTCAAAATCAGCACTGCCTACCATCCACAGACAGATGGTCAATCAGAGCGTACAATTCAGATCTTGGAGGATATGCTGCGATCGTGTATGTTAGACTTTGGAGTGTCTTGGAAAGATCATTTGCACTTAGTGGAGTTCTCTTACAACAACAGTTATCAGGCAAGCATCCAGATGGCACCTTTCGAGACGTTGTACGGTAGAAAGTGCAGATCGCCGATATGCTGGAGTGATGTTGGAGAGCGTCAAATACTGGGTCCAGAGTTGGTAATGCAGACAGTTGAGAAGGTGAAACAAATTCAGAATCATCTTCGTGCAGCTCAGGACAGACAAAAGCATTGGGCTGATACACACAGACGTCCCCTGGAGTTCAAAGAAGGAGAGCACGTATTCTTGAGGATTTCACCTACAAGAGGAACCATTCGATTTGGGAGCAGAGGAAAGTTGAGCCCAATGTATATTGGGCCATTTGATATTCTGGAGCGCATTGGTGAGGTGGCTTATCATCTTGGATTACCTCCATCCTTAGAGGGAGTGCATGATGTATTCCATGTCTCACAGCTGAGAAGATACGTGACTGACCCAAGTCACGTAGTCGATCATTCTGAGATCGCAGTGGGCCCTAGCCTAAGATATGAAGAACAACCAGTGGCTATACTCGGCACCAGTGAGAAGATACTGCGAGGACAGACAATTAGACTGGTTCGTGTGGCTTGGAAACAACACTCTCCTGGTGAATCTACCTGGGAACGGGAGGATATCATGCGCCAGCGTTATCCTCACTTATTCGCAGATGCAGGTATAACCTAAGCATTCTTGTAACTCCCATAGTTCTTTTCTTTTAGTAGGTTATTCTTTGATTGCGAGGACGCAATCTTCTTAAGGGGGGTAGATTGTAATCACCTGAATTTTTAGAAATTTAAAAACTTAATTTTCAGAATTATTAAAAAATTTTCTGTAATTTTATCTAAATAAAACTAAGGTATTCTAATTTTAAATAATTTTTAAAAGAGGTTAATTAATATTAAAATATTATGAAAATAATATTTTTTAGTGTAAAATGAAAAATTAGACATAGGATAATTTTCCGGAAATTTATTGGACCCCAGAAGCATTTTTAAAGCCCTAAAAACTATTGTATATTTAAACCTATTTAAACCTGACTGAACCCGGTTCACTTGAACCAAAATAAACCGAACCAAACCACTGTTGAACCGAACCAAACCCAAACCCAGCCTTAACGGGTCGGGTCGGATCCGAATTGAACCCGACCCGGACCCGTTAATCCAACACCCAAAATCCTTTCTCCTTCTCCCCCGACCCCTCTCCTTCCGGCGACGGTTCCCGCATCCGTGGCCGCCGGCGACCCTTTCCCTTCCTCTTCCCCGAACGCCCGCCCACCTCCCTTCTTCTCCCCTTAAACCACCAGCCGTTCTCCTTCCTTTCCCCCTCTATATAAACCTAGCTCCGGCTCGAGTCTTCCCTTCCCCTCTCCTCCGTCTCCTCCGGCTAGCTCCCTTTGCCTCCGGCTGAACTCCTCCGGCCAGTCCCAGCAGCCCTGAGCGCCGCCAGGACGTCCTCCTCCCCGCTTCCCTTCGACGACCCCCGCCTCTACCCAGCCGCCCTGACTTCGACAGCAGCCGAGCCCTAGCCCCCAAGCTTGCTGTCCCGCCTCTGCCGGCCGCCTGAGCCGCCACCGGCGCCGCCCGACCTCGCCGCTGCCGCAAGTGTACCTTGCCAACTTGCAGTTCTGTTATTTTATTACTTTGACTTAATTATAATTGTTGTACATGCTTAAACCTAGGACCGTGTGACTTACTCAGCGCCCGATTAATAGTCGGGTGCCAACCCCGTACGCGAAGTTGTGTACGTCATCTAGAGATGGACATTCGTGACCCTTTACACTCTCGTACTTGTCTTATCAAGTACATTATAACCCAGGACACTTGACACCATACATATGACAAAATCTTCCTGAGATATTCATGGTGATTCTGTGTAGGATGCAGGATTTACATAGATATTATATTCATAGAGATTATATGACTTGTTGCATTAGCTATGATCTCGCGTGACATGGACATAAGACGTGTGGTTACATTGGGTGGGGAGAGACACACAGGCTACATGCTGTCTTATATATATCTACTACTATTGTGAGGTTGTAGACTCTCCAACAGAGCTAGATCCATTACTTGTTATTACTGCTACCGGCTCCCCGACATAGAGCTTGTAGCGGTCTCAGCCTGAGTACTAGTGATGCTCTCACTTGCATTTCACATAGATGGTTATATAGTTACCCTATTTGTTTCATTTACTACTTTACTGCATTTATTTTGGCTTGTATTATTAGTACCTTGCTATGTCCCCTGAGGACCTGGATTCCGGATGATGTCCCCAGGTTTAGCAGAGGAGCATTATCCCGAGGTTTACGGGACAGGAGCAGAAGCTGTAGCAGAACCTGATACTGGAGCTGAACCAATCCCAGAGGAAGAGGTGATGGCTGAAGACTTTTCCTGAGTATCTGTTATTTCGTACTCAGCATTTACTTTATTTTGGACTCTTTTGTTTCTGGCCTGTTGAACCAGTGTATCAGACTATTATCGGGTTGTTCCCCGAAATACTTTGTTGAGACTGGTTGTTGTTTACATTTCTTATTGCTGTTGATCTTATTTATTTTCTGTGGATGAGATTAGTTGTGACATGTTGTAATAGACTTTATTTTACAGCTTAAGTACGCCCTGATGGATCCATTAATTTGGATTGTCCATCAGAGTGTGCTGCTGGCCATTGCCACGTGTCTAGTCCCTTGATATTTTGGGACTGGGCGTGACAGATAATCACATAGCATGATCTGTCTTGGATAGTCTCCCTGAGCCATTAGATTGAGTACAAAACGAGTATCCATTTCCTCTGAGGCATTGTTATCTTGCTTAACAGTCCATTGATGTAGTCCCTTGGTTCGGGAAATGCCTTGGCGACCTAATGGTCCAATATACTTTCAATGTTCATATGCTTGACTCCGAACGACTATTAGATATTCTTTCAGTGGTTTGTATAAAAATGAGGCAAGATAGCATTCACTTGATATTGGCATACAATTTATATGATAAGCATTGAATCGAGGAAACATATAAGCAAGCAAGTATGCATTTGGTACAACATAAGCATTCACGTTAGCTCAGGCCCGAAGGTAAGTCGAGTAGTAAAACCGTAAAGGGACTTACCAAGCATCATTACTTAGGGTCGTGCGGTGTAAACAAGTGAACAGTGCACATATCGTTCTACTCGAGGCATAGCGGAGTCTAGTTGCACAAGGCAAAGGTAGCATGCAAGGGTCTGTACATAAACAATGTTTCATTTCCATGTTCTAGCACAAGCAATACAAGTTGGGATTATTTCCTTATCTAGGTGCGTTGTATTCTTATTAGCATGCAGGAGGTGACTCACCTAGCGACTAACATGTATCATTCCATATTTTAGTTGTGCTGGCTAAGCAAAGACAAGTTTACCGTAGCCACCCACCTTAGCGATGATTCGCCTCGGTTGAGCGATACTCCGAGCGAGCCTCTGAAAGCCTAAGCCGAATTCCTGAAGGGATAAGTCTGAATATCCTTTGCCTCAAACGAGTATCCTCGCCTGAGCAAAGCGGGTCGGGACGTTGCAATTTTGCCGTTTGAATCGGCAGTCTGCTTGAGCGAAACAGGGTGTTTCATCATATACCACTCAGAAAAAGTCTCATCCTCGAGACTTCCTGAGGGAAAGCCGTTTTATCGTATTATCGAGTCTATACCAAGCGTAGAAATCGGTACCACTAAATCCGTTTGAACACAATCTCCTACTCGATCCTTACGCCGTGTCGCGTTGTCACGACCCGCACCCGGAAAATCGGGCATGAGTCGTGGGTACGTCCAGCCTACGCCGCAGCATCGACAGTAGAACGCTGTCTAGGTCAACTAACTAAATAATAATCTCACACAAAAATCGGCCATGACCTCTCCAAAAGGAGGACAACCACACAAACAATATAAACCTGTCTAGATCTCAACTCCAAACGGAGGAGCAAATATCACAATGATAATCAAGTACTCAATCACGAATCTAAGCACGATAAGATAACACAGAGATCTAACAACTATAAAGTCTAACCAACAACAACTACTACAACAACCACAACATCAAATAATATTACAACAATGTCCAAAATAATATACAAACAAGGTCTCAATCTAAAACCGGAGACAAATCCGGTGCTAAAAGCTAATAAAAACAACAACAAAGTCCCAGTGATCCCGGCTACCAACCCGGAAATCACCCCTAAACTAGAGGGTCCCTGTCTGCACCATCGACAGGCTCAGGTCCATAAAACGTCGGACACCAATCCTCCGGATACTCTGAAAAATATGTCCAGTCAGGACTGGAGCAAGTACATCTCTAACAGCAGTTCCATTTAAATGATAAAAACTATAAAACAGTTATAGCAAGTAGCAAGAAGAATGAAGCAAGTATGAAACAAGAAAATATGTATAACTGGTGCATAAAGGTAAAGATGCATGGATATCAGAGCAAGATAGTAATAACTGCAAGATACAAGAAATCTAAGCTAAGATCAAGTCCGTGCACATGAACGTGTAGTTAGTCCAGCATGAAAAACATGTAGTGAGTCAAGTCCAGAAACATGTAAGTGAGACAAGTCAAGAAATGCATGAGAGTCCAGACTATAAAGAATGAACTCGGTGTCTTTGAAATACTTGTTTCGACATGTAAACGGCTAGGGGTAAGTACGGCTCACCGCGCACTGGGTGCGCGGCTGCTATCATTCCAGATTAGACCAGAGGGAGTGATTCCTGATGATGCCAGATAGGAATGTTTACATGTCTACTCGAGTATTTCCCCGTCCCGACTAATACAAGTGGATCCAAGACCCGACACGCAAATCAAGATGAGTCCAGCCTGAACATGAATGATGCCTGTAGGTGATGCCAGTAGTGATTCCAGAATAGAGGCCAGAAACATGAAATGTACGTGTCGCAAGTAAATAAATCCAGTAATACCAGTCAGTGTCCCGTATTGTGCCAGAATAATCAGATGATACTATACTAGAAGCTGAATCATAATAATCATCAGATAATGAAAACTATCAGAGAATGTACTCGCCTGACGTCCTGAGCAACTGGCGATCCGAACCGGTGTCGCAAGGACCTAATACGAAAAACAAGGTTAAACAGGGTTCTAATGAGTTAAACAGATATAAAATAACTAAAAATAGGCTTCTAGGATCGTTCTAGGTCAAACGGGTCAAACCGGTAAAATCTGGGTCAAAAAGTCAACTATGTATCCAAAAAGTCAACTCTGGGTCAAAACTAGGTCAAAAGTTGACTTTGGCGGTCAACCGAGTCAACTACGGTCAAGTCTGGGTCAAACTAGGGTGCTCCTGAAATTCTAGGTCAAACCGAGGTCATTAAGCTAGAAAACTCACAAACTCGCCTCCTTGAGATACCGGGATACCCTCGGTATCCGATACCTCAACCTAGGCTACGCACCCCGCCTAAACCCGCTAAAACATATGCTAGCACACGTAAATATATACACATATACATATAAAAATCACTCCAATACTATTCCTAGGCTATTGCTCAAAAACCCCGCTCGAAACTCAATACCTTGGATATCTCAAGGTATTGAGATACCGCTCTAAACTCCTCTAACTAGCTATCTAGCTACTAATTATGCACCTAGTTATTAACCTAGGCTAGGTAATATAGATATCTACCATATATATATATATATCTAAGTAGGTATCTACCTATATACATATATATCCACACACATATATACTCATACCCATTATCTTACCTATACACATAAATATATATATCTATACCTAGATATCTAACTATCTATCTAGCTATGTATATATCTATATATATATCTATGCATATAGATATGGATATCTAACTATCTATCTAATATTTAGCTATCTATCAATCTATCTATCTATCTAAACATTTACCTATCTATGTTTATGTCTATCTATCAATCTAAGTATCTAACTATCTATCTAATATTTACCTATCTAGAGATATCTATTGATCTATCTAACATATACCTATTTATCTATCTATGCATCTATCTAACTAATTATCTATTTATCTATTTAACTAACTATCTATCTAACAAATCTATAGATACCTATCTATCTATCTATTAGTCTATCTATCTATTTATCTCATATATCTATCTATCTAGCTATTTACCTATCTATCTATCTATTTATATATCTATCTATCAACATATATATATATCAATCTCTCTTCCTCCCTCACTAGCCCTCGCTACTCTGGAGCTTGCTGCTGTTGCTAGCGCTGCGTTTGCTGCGGCTGCTACTGCGTATGCTGCTGCCACTGATGCTGGATTTGCTGCTGCAGCTGCTACCTGTTACTGCTGCTGCTGTGCTCTATGCTACTGCTGCTGCTGATTCTGCTGCTGCAGCAGCAGGTTCTGCCCCTCCTCTCATCTCACATACACATACACATACACACACCCCTATATATATATACATATATATATATACATATATATACATCTATATATATATAACTAGATATCTATATATATATTCACACTCATCTACACACTCTAACACACACACTAGCACACTCACACACTAATACACACACACACTCACAACACTATCAACACACACACATAAGCACACACATATATCTATACATATATAAACACACATCTATATATATATACACACATATATATCTACACTCATATATTTATATATATATACACATACACACTCACACACTCAAACATAAATACATATACCCTCACACACACTCACACTCACACACCCTCACACACACTCTCACATACACTCTCACAAACACACAACCCCACACACAAACACTCCTACATATATATATAAATACATATAAACATAAACTGAAACTCATATATATATATATATATATATATATATATATATATATATATATATATATATATATAGGCACTCACTCACACTCACACTCACACACACTCACCTACACACTAGCACACACTCACACAAGCACTCACTTACACACATACACTAGCACTCACTAACACACTCACAAACACATAACCACACATATATATATAAATAGAATATATATATATATATATATATATATATATATATATATATATATATATAGGAACACATACACACAAATAAATATATATATAGAGACATATATACACAAACACAACACTACCACAACGATGCACACAACGCTCACAACGCCCCACCTACGCACGCCCAACGACCCCGACACTCACCAACGCCTATAAATATATAAAATATAACTCGAAAACTCTAGCACACACTCCCCGATACTAACCCAACGCACGCACAAGCCCGAAACGAGGAAACCAAGTCGAAATGGCCGTTCGGTCATTTCGACGAACACGTGGTGCGCGGCTCGGAAAACCTCCTGAAACGCACACCAAACGAACTCGGAATCGGCCCAAAATTTACCCACGCGCTCTACACGATGTCTAGATCCTAGAAAATGTGCTCCCGCGTCGATTCTAGGTCCATGGCGGAAACGCACACGCACTTAGAATCGGCGACGACGAAAAGCCCCAAATTCGCCCGAAACGCCCGTTTCTCCGCGACGCGGCTTTCCGTGTCCGAACGTAGACACGCACTCACCCTCAAGACACCCGACAACGTCTACCTAGGTCCATCTAACCTAGGGCATCACCAAAAATTGGGCCAAATTCGGATTCCACCCGAAATTGACACAAAACCTAATGTTAAAGTCTCTAAACCCAACCAAACTAGTTCCAACTTCCTCCCACGGGTAGCCTAAGGGTCTAGGAAGGTTCTAAACTATTAATTACACTATATAAAAATAATTACAAGGGGCAAAATTAGGGTTTACCTCTTGGGAGTTGGAATCCCAAGCCAAAATCTCCAAAATGCTCCAAATCCTCCAAATCAAGCTTCCAAGCTCCCAAATCTAGCTCCAACTCCAAATCTAAGCTCTACCCACCTAGGTTGGGGAAGAATGTAGGGTTAGGGTTCACATGAAAGTAAGAAATGGAAGAAGGAAGAAAAGAAAAAGAAGAAAACTTACTTGAAGTGAAAAATTGGAAGAAGAAATGAAGAAGAAGAAGGAGTAGAGAAGAAGAAGAAGTGAAGAAGAAGAAAAGGGGATGGGGGCTGCTGTGTATGCTGCGGGAATGGGGGTTTGGTCGGGTGGGAGCATGAATAAAGGGGTTGCCAAGTTTCCAAATGCCCAAAATGCAGCTACATGACTTGGTTTCGGGTTCCAAAAGCACTCAAACTAGTTCCAAATCTCTCCAACTAACCTCCTAAAAATAAAATAATAAATCTAAGCCCCAAAATAATTCTCACAAGGGTGTGGGCTGGGTCGGACATGGGTCCACTAGGGTCTGACATGGGTCCAGGCTAGCCAAAATCCTAAAACAAACAATAAAAAATATAATATAATCAATAATTAAATATAAATACAATTAAATATAAATAAATCCACAATTAACTAAATTAAAAAAAAAATACCCGGCTCTGGAAATGGGGTGGTGACACGCGTGTATGCTTTGTCAGTCTCATTTGCGCGCCTTAGCGCAGGACATGTTGCTTAACGCGGAGTATGTTTTAATCGATCTTGTTTAACGATCTATCGCTGGGGCAAACTTATACAAGTCGTTATACTTGTTCATGCAGACATTCACTTGCACTAGCATCGAGATCAGCATATCGCGAGTCTGAATCGTGCACATATTCAAAGCGTCCTTCAAACATATGCATGTCAACCAACTTGGCGATAGCAAAGTCTTAGCACTCGAGTTTCACATATCATTTAGTCTTGGATCGTGCGCACGTTCAAGGCGTCCCTCAAACATATGCATTCAACCAAACTTAAAAATAGTGAAGTCGGACAAGCTACTTGCAAAAATCTCAAGGGTCTCGTTTATCAATCACAAGGATATTTCCAACAGGGTCAATCAAATCTAAGTTTCTTCCTTTCCATCTCAAGCAAGTATTTGCCCGTGAAGGAGCAACCCGACAAAAATATTGACCGGTTATGGCTCCATGAGCAACCCGACAATAATATTGACGAGTTGTCAGCGGGTGGAATTTAAGTGGGGCCCGCGGGATACGGCCATATTATTTGTCGTAGGATTTAATGAGCCCGCGGGGAGGAGAAAAATATTCCTTGCGGCTATTTCTCTCGTGGAGATTTAATTTGGTTTAATTTAATCTTTTAATTTGATTTCTTTATTTAATTTAGTTTAATTTATTAATTAATTTGTTATTATCTATAATAATATAGATGGTAACAAAATCTATTACTTAATCGTTATTATCAATATTATATTTTTTATATCGCTAAAAGATAGATTGTTATTATCTATACACAAAATTTATTTAATTTAAAATAATTAAATAAAAATAATTATATATTTGTATATAAATTTTAAATTAAAAATAATATATAGATTATAAATTAATATATTTAAATTTTTTTTCAATAATATTTCAATTATGATTATAAATTATGAATTATTATCAATAATATTATGTTAAATTATGAATTAATATATTTAATTTAATTTAATTTTTTTTTCAATATATATAGATTATAAATTATTATCAATAATATTTCAATTATGATTATAAATTGTAAATTAAAAATAATTATATTTTTATTACAATTTTTTTTAAATTTACGATATTAAAATTTTTTTTTCCAATAAAATTTTCTAACTATTTAATTAATTATGTTAAATAGGGGGGTAAACATACCTACATTCACCATATCTCCAACTAACATTCATTTTTCAAAACTATTCAAACAACGAAATTTCTTTCTTCTCCACTTTCAACAACCATCCAAACAACTGAAATTCTTTTATCTCTACTTTTAACAATTATCTAAACAACGGATTTGTTTTTTATTGTCATATTTTTTGGTTAAACAACCAAATAATTTTTGGAAAGTCGTATCGCACATACAAACTCTATTTTTTTACTTTCATATACTTTAGTGCAGTCAAACAGCCTAAAAACCGACAATCAATGAGGATAGAAAGTCAAAATAGTATATATTTACTTAATTACTACGCTGATGGCATTATTTAAGCAGCTGTTGATTTCACTTTCTTTGTAGTTTGTAGTTGGTTGTGAAATAAAAAATGATGGAGAGGTTATCAGTGGACGACATCTCCTACGTGCTGTCCCTCACCTCTCCTGCCGACACGTGCAGGTCAGCGGTCGTCTCCACTCCGTTCCGGTCCGCCGCGGAGTCCGACAACGTGTGGGCGCGTTTCCTGCCGTCCGATCATCGCGACATCGTGTCGCGGGCCGTCGATCCGGTGGCGTTCTCCTCGAAGAAGGAACTCTATTTTCTTCTGTGCAACTCCATCCTCATCGACGGCGGCCGGAAGGTACTTAATTTGTTTCTGAATTCATAATCAGGTTTAAACATGTAATGATTAAAAAATTTCTTGTATTTATTATTGTTACAGAAAATTGCGTATAGAGCATAGAAATTCAGAAAATTGCTTCCAGATCATAGAAGTTTAAAAAATTGCATACAGAGCATAGAAATGCCTCAAAAGGGACATTTTTGAACAAAATCCATTTTTAAGGACGTTTTGAAGTAAATTGTGTATTATAAAATACTCCATTGTGCCAATGTCCTTTAATCCATCTTTTAATCCGTCTGTTAGAATTGGAAAGTAATTAATAATAATGTTTGCATCAAAACTGCTTAGAATGAATTTAGATTTAGGAACAAAGTTTGTTAGAATGGAGGGATATTCAGTTTTAGGGCACCATATAATATTCGATATTTATACTTAGGTCTCCATATGGTTTAGAAGAGGATTTGAGTCTAGTGTTGGAGACAGTTGACTTGGACTTGGGCTGAACGTTAGATCTAGAGCTTTTAAGTTTATGTCTCCATTTTGGACGGTAAGTCCAGGTCAACGGTCAAGAAGAGACCCTAATCCTCTAAATTTTGAATATTATACAATGCCCTAAAAGTTAATAACTCTTAGATTTATTTTGGAGTTTGAAGATTTGAAAACATGAACATTAACAAAAGTGGAAGTTTTGTTTAAGTTATAAGATATATGGGAGTTCCAAATTAGTGTTGGAGTTGTATAAAAAAAGAAAGGACTTGGAGTTTAGAACGATGTTTTGTACAAATTGAGTCTAGATTAGAGTTTTGCTAACTCCACTATTTGGCGTTATAAATTGTGTTAAAAAAGGAAGGACTTGCAGCATCAGCGGTGCGCGCGGAGAGAGAAAGAGGGGGGTGGGGGGGGGGGGGGGTGCAGTCAACGGAGGAAAGGGGGTGGAGGGGGAGTCAGGGGAGAATGGGGTGGGGGCAGGGGTATTTTTGTCTTTTTAGGGTATCAAGTTAATGCATATCAAAGTTTATAGTATCAAGTCCAAAAACTGGAATAGTTGAGCTGTTGAGGGTATTAAGTTACAATTCAGCCTTTTTTTTAATTTAATTATCCCATACAGTTAGTTGTGATTTCTGTAAAGATCATGATTCCAAAGGACCAAAATATTCCTTTTATCACCTCTGACATCCTCAATAGATTTTGGAAGAGTAAAATCAACAAACACGTCGCGAGTGTAGCTCCCAATATCCCTCCCAACCCCAACCCCATCCCCCCCCCCCCCCCCCCCCCCCCCCCCCCCCAACAATCTCCAGGTCCTAAATTTCTCGATCCTAAAATTCCCAATTCTGAAACTAGCAACAAAGATAACAAATTCTGAAACTAGCAACAAAGATAACAAGAACCAATGCACAAAATTCCTAACAGACAAAAAAACCCAAATGAAGTAAAAGAGCAGATGTTGCTACCTGTGATAGGAGCTCATCGGGTTGCTTCGATTGAGCTAAGGGAAGGAACGGAGGAGCGGCTGTGGAGGAGGAAGTGAGTTCAACATCTGCAGTGGAGGAGGAGGAGGAGGAGAGGGATTTCCAGGATACCCATAGAAAATGGAGGAAGAAACATCCTTACAATGAAAATACTTTGAACTTGGCTCGCTGATTGGCACTAAATTGTGCTATAGAACAGAGTACAATTCCATAAAGCATATGATCCATTTCCCTCCTTGAAATTTTCTCAATATGAAACATGTAAGAGATAATATTGATTCACTGAGATTAAAAATGTAGTAGCGTGCTATCTCGCCATATAGGATCCAAGAATCGTTACCAAGACCAAACTTCAACATTATTTGTCACATATTCTCAAAAAGTTCAATATATCACAGATAATTTTCAAAACTTCTTTAACAATTTCCCCTTAAATGGTACAAAATAGACCGATCGAATTATTGTGGTGCCAATCGTTGTTTCTTTTCATTGGAAATTGCTTAAAGTAAACACATGCATGCTATCAAAGTCGAGGAGTGAACACATGTTAGGCACTTGAAGTATCCTTTCTATCGTAGGAAAGAAAAGACCATTGAGGAAAAGACAAGTAGAAATCAAATGTTTATTGTGGATTTCTCCATGAATTAGTGGCAAAACAAATGCTTATTGTGGGATTTGAACCTTGCCTACTAGTAAAATATTCCACCATACTAACCACTTGAGCTAACACACATCATGTGTACAAAACAATAAATTATAGCTTAAATATTGAAATACACACTTGGGATTTGTCTCAATATAGAATGATGGGACCAGGTCACCAATTACCAAATTCAATAAACCCCAACAACCATTCTGACAAGTGTTGTGTGCTTCTAAATGTTTTATTATTCAAGATAACTTAATTTGTTCTAGCCAAATATGCTAAGAAACAATAATCAAAGTCCCAAACTTTTTGGAACAATCTAGGGACCTTTTTTTGTCTCAACACTGCTTAACGGCTCCCAAGGACCATGCCCCCCGCTCTGACGTGGCAGCCCCCCATTGGAAAGGAGGGGGGGGGGGGGGGGGGGGGGGGGGGTTCTCTATTCTTCCTAGAGTGAATTGTAAGCCTTGAATCCCAGACTTCAAAAGAAAGTGGTAGCATATGAGCTTAGACCTCTTACAGTGTAAGAGTGTTGGTCAATTCTTTCTCTTCATTCCAGACACAAAGGATAACTGTCTTGTCTTGACCATTTGCTCTTTATCAGGTTGCCTCGGGTTAGGATGGCATTGTTACAAACCCTAAGCTTATGGGGAGCTTTTATCTTCCAGAGTACCTTGCTGAATCCCTCTCCATTGCATATTGGCTGAATATGACTTGTTCTAAGCTTCCTCATATAGTTCTGGAAACCTTTCTTTTAGAGAGATCTCATTGTTGCATCAGAGATCTTCCTAGAAGCGAATGAAGTTACAAATCAAGATTCAAAGTATCGGTATCGGAATCGGTATCAGACCATTCCTATGAGTATCGGGATCGGAGTATCGGATTTTTTTGTATCAGAAAGCAAATAACTATTATTAAATTATTAACATTTTAGAAAATATATTTTATACAATTATACATAATTTTAAGTATTTTCAGTGTTGTTTCTTAGTATTTTTGAAATTGAATGAAATAGTAGTCATCCTCGTCGATTGATTTACATGCGATAGATAAGTTTTCCTCTTTTATATGCTTTTGCAACTTTACTATGCTTTTACACCTTTATTAATTGGTCTTTCTCATTCAATTTTCTTTGTCGAATTGACCGGAAAAGAGACCTCTAATGTCGGTATCGGTCGATATTGGATCAGGACATGTCAAAATGTATTGGTATCGGCCGTATCGGACCAGTATATACTGCAAACTATGGTTACCATTACCTATTGTGAAGTTAGTGCCATAGTAAAATATATGTTTGTATTTTTGTATCCCGCACCAAAGTTATGAACAAATTCAGTTGCCAGTATCTGTTGGTATATTAGAATATTCTTAGTATATTTGTTGGTATATTAGAATATTCTTGATATTCTTGGTATATTTGTTGGGATATTAGAATATTCTTGGTATATTTGTTGGGATATTAGAATATTCTACAGGGGTTTTTAATGAGGTATTAATGTAAGATGAAGGATTGTAAGGCTATAAATAGCCAAGAGATTATAAATAAAAAATATAACAATTACTCCAAAATATTCTACATGGTATCAGAGCCCAAACCCTAGCGACCACCTCCCAAACCCTAGCCGCCACCACCACCACCGCACCGTTAGCTCGCCACCACCACCGCGAAGCTGCGACTCCCACTTAGCCTTTTGCCGCGGTTCCTGGCGTCTCTCATGGGTCGTTCTAGACATTGACATCGAAGGCCTAGATCTGATGGGGGAGAGACATGATCGGGCCTAGGAGAGGACGAAGAGGGCGAACGTGAATCGTGGAACGGGTGTGAGGTGATCGGAGAAGAGGAGGATCGATGGAGGAGATTATTAAGAAGTTGGACTCTGCGGAGGTCACAACGTTGATGAAGCTGATGAAACTGTCGACTGGTGAGAGCGCGACACGAACATTGGCGAAGTTGAAGCTTCCATCCATCGATCTGAAGCTTGATGGACCGGCCACCTAACTGAGTTGATCACGACGAGTGAGGAGAACCCTCGCAGGGAAGAATATCGAGGGTTTCTTGTCAGGAGAGAAGACAGCCGGATGAGGGCTCGGCAGGACGCGACGAGTGGAAGTCTACTCATATGGTGGTATACATTTGGCTCCTCAATTCTTTAGTCCAGTTGATCGTTGCCACAGTGGATGGCCTTGAGATGGTGAAAGACGTGTGGAAGAAGTTGAGGAGAACCTACGATGGTGTGGGAAATAACTTGAGGGTTTTCCAGATCAAGGGGGAGATCGACGACACCGTACAGGGAGAGAAGACGGTGCAGGAGTATGCCACGGAGTTAGAGCGTCTGTGGTTGGATTATTACTTTTCATATCGAGCGAGCTGAGAGGACCCGAAGTGTAAGGAGAGAGATGTATCTTTGCAGGAGAGGACGATAAAATTTCTTAAGAGGCTAGCCGCAGTGTTTGCTCAGAGAATAACACTTCTAGCCCAACCGAAGATTCTTACACTTGAGGAGGCTATCTCGGCCATGATCCAGGAGGAGACTCGTATCAAGCTACAGACAGGAACATGTGATCCTCCTGAAGTGAAGACAGCACTGGCGGTTGCCAATTCAGGCGACACAGGACCTAAGAGAGACCCCGGCATTACAACTGCGGGAAGGTGGGCCATCTGAGGTATGCTTGCACCAAACCACCCAAGGAGGGAGATTCAGGTGGCGGACGTGAACAGTTTGGAGGACGTGACCGTGGTCGTGGGGTCGATGGGGTGGTCGAGGAGGTTATCGGGCGAACCTGCTGGTAGTAGAAGGCGAGTAGGGAGCTAATGATGCCTATACTGAGGAGGATGAGGCACTATTGGGCATGCTGGAAGTACTAAAAAAAAGCATAGAGCGTCAAGCGATGGAAACAGGAGGAGTGAGACTGAGGAGGCGTCCACCTCAGTCTTCGCCAGAGGCAACACTGCCATGTATGTCCATCCATCGGAAGGTATTGATGACTCACTCGCCCTTGCGTCTATGTCTTCCCTTAGATCATCGGACTGGATTGACGATTCGGGTGCGTCTCGACACGTGACAAGGAATGCTAGTGAGTTCTCTTCCTACACTCATCTAGCATCTGCGGACATCATTCAAACAGCCGATGGTACTTTCCAGCCAGTGGTCGGTAAGGGTACTGTCGATTGTACAGGTTCAGTAAGATTATCCAATGTTTAAATGCTCCTTTTATGGTCAGTCTTTTGTCCATTAATTCTATAATCCTCCAACTAAAATGTATTGTCTCTTTTGATATTCCTAAGATGATCTTCCAAGAGTAGGAGACGGGACGAAAACTTGGACTGGCACTTGGCATGATGGACTGTGGTACCTGGATCGGGAATGACTGGATTCGGCATTGTGTCTGTGACAGAAAGGGCAGGAATGGGAGGACCAAAGATGAGTGCCGATGATACATTGATACTCCATCACTGGCGGTTAGGGCATTCCTCTTTTGGTATTTTGAGTAGGTTGTATCCATCTATTTATGAGAAGGTAAATAAGGAGAAACTAGTATGTGATGTATGTGATTTAGGCAAACTTACTAGGAGCTCATATGTTGGTGTGGGCCGTAAGAGCTCTTCTGTTTTTGATATTATACATTCTGATGTCTGGGAGCCGTGCCCTACAACTACTATGAATGGTTACAAGTATTTCATCTCTTTTATTGATTGTTCCTCTCGCGTCACATGGTTGTATTTGATGAAGAATAAGAGTGAGGTCTTTGCCTGTTTTCGGAACTTTCATAAATGCCACGTCCCGATCTCCCGCAGGTAATTGGTCGTCCCCGCTAGGCACGAACCACCGCTCCAGCGCTCCCGCGGGACGATCTAACCCATCTAGACGTGATGCCGCACGAGCGTAAGCCACGCCCGTGCAAGGCTATGATCCGAACATGCGGTAAGATGACTAAGCCACAGAGTCGACAGATAATCCGAGTGCAGCGGAATAAAAAACGCACAGGCGATTGGTAACAAGTTCACAGAGTCGTCAACAGCAGAAGCATTGAATAACACAAGTATAGAAATAAAACAAGCTCTTAATTGATATTGAACAAGTGTTACAGGCGGCGCTAGGCCGAGATTACAAGTCGTTCAAACCTCTCTCTGAAACAGTAAAAGCGTGCAAAGTGGCTACATTTGTGGAATAATACATAGACGATGTTCCAACATTATGTCATGTATATGTGCTTCAGTTCCGGACGCAACGCTCCAAGGCTCCAGAGTGAACTCCACGTCTTAGCACGCACGAAGGGAGCATCCGCACCGAACGAGGTTCTCCCGCATCCTGCAAGCAATCTGGAGGGTTAGCAGTACATGAATGCACTGGTGGAGAGGCTTCTCGCCCACTCGACAAATCCAAACACGTTATATAGGTTCTGTGCACCATCTATTAAGTTATCATTCTAGTCTTGCCTTAGGATCAGTTTTATGGCATTTATGAAAAGCCTAATTCGTGTGGCAGTGCGCCGTGCGATGTAAGAGTAACACGGCGGGACTTACCAACTTACCATCCGTCCTTCCCTGTCCAAGGCAAACCAAGTTAAAATCAAGCACGAGCATATATATAATGAAATCTAGGGGCAATAGCATAAGCAACACAAGTGTCGTGAACGAGGTTATGTTTCGGGTGCACGAGTTATACGAATTACTCAAGTGTGTTACAGAAGATGTTGAAGTGTTCCATATGTACAAGTGTTTCAATTATACACAAGTGTGTTATACTCATGATCGTTCAGGCGTTGCAGATTATTGGATGCGATGCAATGACTCGCACGCGGATTGCCGCTAAGCGATGATGACTTATCTATATGAACATGAGTCGCTGGCATAGCCATAAAGGACATGTTGTAGTCTTGAGCAGGAATGACGTGCAACGAAAGAACACGAGGTGCTGCAGGTCATCCTGCCCGAACACGAGACTACTTAGTCTTTGAGCGGGAATGACGTGCAACGAAAGAACACGAGGCGCTACAGGTCATCCTACCCGAACACGAAGACTAATATTATGTTCTGTCTGGATCGGATTGGCCCAAGTGCCCCGGAGACCGTCCGCATGAACCCATTTAATACCTTATGCACAAGTTGTCCGCGACATGCAAGTCTTGGGTCATTCCATTTTCACAACTTTGACGTGATAATCCATTAATCTTTGTTCTGAACGAGCATTGCTCCAAGGGATGTGATTCTTGATTTGCTTGACATGATTCTCGTTCAGTGCTCAACTTGACTTGTTGCATTCCCCTGGTTCAGTGCTCAACTTGACTTGATACATTCTCGGTTCCGTATACTTTCAGGTTCATACTTGCACGGAACGACTATTAGATAGTCTTCCGGTGAATTTGATGAATGCAAGGCAAGACAGTGTTTACTTGATTGTGTCATGAATTATGTGACAAGTATTGAATCGAGGCAACGGGTACAAGTTAACATATAAGCAGGCAAGTATTGCATTCATATGAAAACATAAGTATTTACATTTGGCACGGGTCTAAGGGTAAAGCGAGGAGTGAAACTATAAAGGGACATACCGAGCGACATTATCTATGGGACGTGCAGTGTAAACGAGTGAACAGTGCACTACGCAGTGTATATCGTTCTTCTTGAGGCATATCGGGGTCTACTTGCACAAGGCAAAGGTAGCATGCGAGGGTCTATATATAAGCAAAGTTTCATTTTCATGTTCTAACACAAGCAATACAAGTTGGGATTATTCCCTTAGCTAGATGCGTTGTATTTTTTATTAGCGTGCAGGGGGTAATTCACCTAGCGACTAGCATGTATCGTCCATATTTTAAGTGTGCTGGCTAAGCAAAGACAAGTTAATCGTAGCCACCCACCTTAGCAATGCTTCGCCTCGGTCGAGTGATACTCCGAGCGAGCCTCTGAAAGTCTCTGTCTGAATTCCTGAAGGGCCAAGTCTGAAAATCCTGTCTCAAACGAGTCTTCTCGCTGATCAAAGCGGGTCGGGTCGTTGTACTTGCACCATTTGAATCGGCTGTCCGCTTGAACGGAACGGGTCGTTACAATAAACATGTCCAGACTTAGTACAGAGCAGTGGTGAAGGTACTAAGGTCTGACAATAGAACAGAGTATACCAACAAAGCACTTAAGGAATACCTATCAGCCCAAGGGATACAACATCAGACCACCTGTGCATACACACCAGCACAGAATGGAGTGGCAGAAAGGAAGAACAGACACCTTCTGGAGGTGGCAAGGAGCATGATGATCGTCATGAATGTCCCACAGAGTCTGTGGGAACATGCAATGTTGACAACAGCTCAATTGATCAACATGATGCTCTCGAAGGTACTGGGATGAAAGTCTCCATGTGAGATATTGCAAGAAAATAATAGTAGGATACTCCCACTAAAGGTGTTTGGCTGCGTATGTTTTGTGAACAACAACATACCGTCTGTTGGAAAACTTGACCCCAGAGCATTCAAGTGTATATTCGTGGGCTATTCGTCGACTCAGAAGAGATACGTGTTCTGGACCCAGTAGAGAAGAAGTTTGTGAGCATGGATGTTCACTTCAGGGAGTTTGAGCATGGATGTTCACTTCAGGGAGTTTGAGCCATACTACTGTCAGGAGGGAACCTCATCCATGAGCAACTCACCTGATACTGAGAGTATGAGGTGAGAGGGAGATTGGTGAGAGTGTGGTGACCGATTTAGGAGTATGGCATGGAGGAACGTTTGAGGAGGAGCAGGAGAGTGAAGAGGAACATGGGAGGCGATGAAAGGTGTTAGGCCCACGGCTCAGGGGGAGTTACTTACCTACAGCAGTAAAGGGAAGCAAACTGCAGGACCAGTACCTATAGTGCCAGTGCCGAGTCCCTTGTCTGCGTCCGTCTCAACTCCTGAGACACCTACACCACCACCACCACCAGATTCTCCTTCAGGTGATATCATTCTTCCTACTCCTCTCACACCATTATCAGTATGGAGTACCACTCACAGCAATGCGAAAAATCCTCCTGATAGATATGGTTGGGACCTTGCTCAGTTTATTTCATATAATAACATCTCTTCTTCTCATGGAACATTCATTGCATCTTTGAATAATATTACTGTACCTAACAATTGGCAGGTTGCCAAGAACGATCCAAAGTGGAAAGCGGCGATGCATGAGGAGTTAGGCGCTCTTGAGAAGAACCACACTTGAGAACGGGTAAAACTGTCAGAGAGGAAGAGGGCAGTCAGATGCAAGTGGATCTTTACTGTGAAGCAGAACCCAAATGGAAAAGTAGAGCGCTACAAGGCTCGACTGGTGGCAAAATGATACAGTCAGACGTACAACATTGACTATGATGAGACATTTGCACCAGTGACGAAGATGAGCGCTGTCAGGATCCTGATTTCTTTGGCAGCGAATGGTGGATGGAAGCTACACCAACCGGATGTGAAGAATGCGTTTCTTCATAGGGATCTAGTGGAGGAAGTGTACATGGAGATACCACCAGGATTCTGTACCGATAAGACAGTGGACAAGGTCTGCAGGTTGAAGAAGTCCCTCTATGGACTGAAGCAGTCTCTTCGAGCGTGGTTTGACAGATTCAGGAGGGCGATGATAGGGATGGGATATCAGCAGATCAATGCTGATCGTACTGTGTCACGTCCCAGTCCCAAAATATACGGGACTAGGCCACGTGCCAATGGCCAGCTACGTACCAAGGGGACTCCAGTCCGACTCTGAATACGTATAAACTGTAAATGAGGGTCACTATCTAGATAACACGGTCTACATGTCCATGTCTCAAACTACAAGGATATGCAATAAAGAAAGGACAACATGTATCATGGTGTACACCCCACACTACACTCGTCCGAATAGACTCGAAGAAAATAATATGAGTCTACAAATACTGGGCTATACTAGCAGAAAATAAGCAAATATCATAATAGCTGAACAATGAAGAAGTGAATACAAATATCGAGTAACAATACCTGCATACCGGTATAATACTCATCAGCAGCTCCAGCCTCCCGTCAGTAATCGATCCTACAATCTGGCAGAAAATCAGGTCCACAGAGGGACGTAACAAGGTACAAAAACAATATGCCATAGTAAAACAGAAAGGAAACATGTGATACGTCGGTGTAATCTAGAATAACCACCTAAGTGAGACGCTACTTTGAAGACAATGTTCGACGCGTGGGTTTTCCAAATATAAAACCGTAGCTCCGAGGCACAGAGACACACGGGGCGTACCGTAGCTCGGAGCACAAAGTCACACGGATGATACTACGACTCCGGATACATGATCTCTACATAAATAAGAATATATCTATATAGCGCGTGCAAAGTAGCACAAGCGTCTAGTAACTGTCTTTCCCTCCCAATGCGGTCAACGAGTGCTCGCTGATCAACCCGAACCTCTATCTAACAGTCTCGTCATACTGAAGTAACTATCAACAATCACGATCCTAAAGTCATCATAGATTCCGGTCTTGCTGACACTATCAGGATACAGGAAGTCTGACACGATGACAGTGTCTGAATGTGTCCTAGGATTTCGATGTAACAAAGTAGGTACATCAAGGTGTCGCAAACATCTATCAATCGATACTAGATGTTACCGACGAACGTCTGCACCCGGATTTGACCCGGACGCTAAGTAATGATTCCGATCCAAAGCGCGCACAATGCATAGATAGAATAAATAGTAAATCTGGAACTGAGATACATGATGGCAAGGTATACTTGCCTGGATTAGGATATTGAAGGCGGGGCTCCGGTACAACGTCCAAGTCCGATGATCCCAAAGTACCCGTAAATCGGGAAGATGTTCGTCAGCAGCTCCAAAAGAACTCAACGATAACCAACACTGCAAATCTGGATCCAGAAGCTGAGAGTGTGGAACTGGTATAGGGTCCGAGTCCAAGGAGCCCAAAGAACCCAAGAGAAGGAGGCGCTTAGCTTGTTGGGATCAGATGCAGGAAGCAGAACGCCTTCGGGAGCATACTCGATATGCATGATGACGAGAAGGGAGCTGACGGTAGTGGTCGCATTATGAAGACGGTTCAGAAACACTGTGCGACAAAGCTGGGGAGAAAAGAATGTTGCCTCGACAAGGGTCCGGGGTTCCTCAACTCTGCCGCTACTCCGGCCTGCAGAAGGAGAAGCCCTGTATGTGCTGCCGACGCTCGACGAGTCCCTCGTCCCAAGCTAAGCCACTGGTGGTTCTCACTACGTGAGCTCGACGAGGACAGTACAGTAAAGGGTCGACCAGATGCTCGGTCGAGCAAGGAGGGACTGAACAGAGGCTGGAACAGTAAGAGTCGCCGACGAGGTGCACTGTCGACGCGAGCAACGTATCCACTGAATGCTACCGGTACGCACGTAGACAGCTGAACAAGCTTGCATGGAGGAGGTGCTTCTCGGCATTGCAGTGGCTCGTGGTGGTGATGATGAGTGTCTCGACGGTGGTGACGACGACAGTGCTCGGCGATGGTGTCGGTGGTGATGCTGTCGTGGTGGTGGCAGTGAGTCGGTGAAGGTGGTGATGGTGGTGGCATTGGGTGGTGTAGGAGGTGATGGTGGTGGCAGTGGGTGGTGTAGATGGTTGTTGTGGGTCGTGGTGACAGTAGCAGCGGCTGGAGGTCGTGGTGACAGTGGAGGTGGTAGCAGCGGTGTGGTGGTGGTCGTCGGGTCGTGGTGGTACGGGTGATGGTGGCAGTAGGTTGCGGCGTTGGCGGTGGTAACAGTGGTGTGGTGGTGGTGGGTCGTGGAGGAGATGGTGGTAGCGTTGCTGAAGGTGGTGGTGTTCGTCGGTAGAGGTGATGGTGGCGAAGGTGGTGGTCGTGGTGGCTGTAGCAGCGGCTGGAGGTCGTCGAGGAGGCGGGGGTAGTGCGGCTGGAGGTCGTGGACGGTTGACGCTCGACGCGGGTGTTAGTGGTAGTGGACTGCACCGCCGGCCGAGGGGAGGGTCATGCTCACTCGTGTCAGTTGGCCGCCGACGGCGACGTCAGCAGTGGAGAAGACCGGTTTGGTCGGCTTCTCCGGTCGTAGTACCGGTCGACTCGCAGCTCGTATCGTCGAGTCGAGGTTGGAAGGGTCAGTTGGGTTCGACATCCGGCGTCGTCGAGCTTGGACGGGGATGGGTGGTTGCGTGATGTGGTTGTGTGGTGGACCGGAGGAAGGAGATGTGATCGAACTAATGGTGAAGAAGAAGAAAGGAAGAAGAGTGAGGGAAGGAGTTTAGATGTTTTCGGCTGTGAGTGTGAGGGAGGGGAGGAGAGAGAGTGTGGGGGGATTTCTAGGATTTTTTTAGGGATTAGGGCTGGCTATATGTGGGGGGTTGTGTGTGTGTTAATATAGGGGGGTGAGTGGTTGTGATAGGGAAAATTTGAATCAATGGCCATGATTTAACATGAAAGTAAAACAATGCAAGGGGGAGAAAGAAGATGAGGTGACCGGTCATGTGAGGTTGGGAGGGTTTCTATATTGGTTTGCACCAATATGAGGGTGACACCTAGCACCGTTTTTGCATTTAAGCCCCTTAACATTTGGGTGTTTACACATGAAGAAAAAATGGTGAGGATTTGATGTGGGAAGTTGTGTTTGGTGTTTTGTAGGATGAGAGAATGTTGTGTATTTTGTATGGGCAATGGGTGTTGGGTTAAGTTGGGGTTAGGTTAAGTTGGTGTCCCAAATTTAATTAAATAAAGTGTCATATATGCTCTTAAATTAAATGTGAGTACATGGGGTCTCAATTGGGAGTGACACAAAGGTCATGGACGGTGTAGGCTTGGTGTCAGTCTTGGGCCTTTTAATTGGTTAGGCGAAACGGGTTGAGTTTGTGTCCCCAAATCGATGGCAACGACATAGGTACACGACATAGGATTAAAGAATTGATTTTCGTGACTGTGAAGTTGTGCAATTAAATTAGAGCACAAGGGAGTGTTTGTGAGTGACAGAAATGTCCAGTGCCTAGGTTGGCTTGTCAGGTCAAGAGTGCAAAGATTTGTTGGAAAATAAAGGCTATTGTTGGAATCCAATTATTGTAGCAACGGTAAGGTGCACCAAGGATTTAAATTAAAGAACCAATCTACGCAACCTTAATTTCTAAACCTTAAACAACCTGAAGCTAAACCAAAATTTTTACCATATACAGCCTACCTAAAATATTATTTTGTAGGGGTTTACACTGTGTTCCTCCGTCGGAGTGGAGGCCACATCACCATGCTTGCGGTGTATGTGGACGATATGATTATCACAGAAGATGATGAAGAGAAGATTGTCCGACTTGAGGGGAAGCTTGGCAATGAGTTCGAGGTGAAGGACCTTGGCCTTCTTCGATACTTTTTTGAGATTGGGATTGCTCGAGAAGCAGAGGGGATTGTTCTTTCTCAGAGGAAGTATGCGCTGGACCTTCTCACAGAGACATGGATGTTGGGATGCTGAGCTACAGCGACGCCGATCAACCAGGAGTTCAAGCTGTGTGCTGAGACTAGAGAACCAGTTGACCGAGACAGATATCAGAGACTGGTGGACAAGTTGATCTATTTGAGCCACACACGTCCTGATATTTGCTTTGCAGTGAGTGTGGTGAGCCGCTACATGCATGACCCAAGGAAGGATCATATGGACAAGTGTACCAGATTCTGAGATACTTTAATGGTGCTCCCGGAATGGAGTTGATATTCAGGAAGAATGATCACTTGAGCATCGAGGGCTATTGTGACTCTGACTGGGCTAGTTGTACTGATGACAGAAGGTCTACCTTGGGCTATTGCATATTTGTAGGAGGCAATTTGGTCTCTTGGAGGAGTAAGAAGCAGTCGATGGTGGCCATATCGACAACTGAAACAGAGTACAGAGTTATGGCCTTGGGAGTTGCAGAGCTGCTATGGCTGAAGAGTATGCTGGTGGAGCTGAAGCTGGATCAAGGAGCCAAGATGAAGCTGTGGTATGACAACCCGTCAGCCATCAGTATCGCCAACAATCCAGTACAGCATGACAGGACCAAACACATCGAGATCGATAGGTTTTTCATCAAGGAGAAGTTGGACCGTGGGCTACTGGAGCTAGGTCATGTTCCAACCAAGGAGCAGGTAGCAGACAGTATGACCAAGGGACTTAGCTCTGCAGATATGATTAGAGGATGTGACAAGATGGGCTTAGTGAATATCTTTCGCCCATCTTGAGGAGAAGTGTTAGTATATTAGAATATTCTTGGTATATTTGTTGGTATATTAGAATATTCTTGGTATGTTTGTTGGGATATTAGAATATCCTACAGGGGCTTTTAATGATGTATTAATGTAAGATGAAGGATTGTAAGGCTATAAATAGCCAAGAGATTATCAATAAAAAATATAACAATTATTCCAAAATATTCTACAGTATCCCTATTTATCCAGATGCCCTTGCCTTGCACATATTTTCGACTAATAAGATGGCTGTTTACTAATATTGTTGATTTGACTGACATTAGCCATTGTTTAATCCATTTGTTCCACTTCAGACCAAAACCCTAACTTTGGAGGCATTCCATCACACAATCCCAATGCACTCGATCATAGGATTTCTCAAAATCTGAGGATAAATCCATCTCTCTTTTTGCAATCTTGAATTATTTTCTTAGCTTCTTTAAGAGATCGTGGCTAATTGGGCGGTAATCCCCTATGGCTTTGCATTCCTCTTTCTTGGGGATGATGACTACTTGAGCATAGTTAAGTCTGCTCATATCCAACTGGTTTATGAACAACTCGTTAAAAACCTCTATGATGTCCCCTTTGACAGTCGATCAAAATTGTTAGTAAAATAAAAGAGGGAACCATCAGGGCCAGGAGCGCTTTCTGCCGCCAATTCGAACACCGCCCTTTTTTTCCCCCTCTATTAAGTACATTTTCTAAAAAGTACTATACCCCTCTCTGGGGTAGATTATAGTTATGTCATGTGGATCCTCAATGATCCAGGTTGTAGAATCTGGGATATTGCGTCAGACTTTCCTTGAGCCTCTCCCTTGCCTCCCCAACCCATAATTGGATATTAGATTATCAGTGAATTAGTACTGAAATAAAAGTAAAATTAGTTTGCTTAAAAGAGTCGTATAACTTTGCATGTTTAAAATAGGAAAAGTTTGAAAAAGGAGAGAAACAAAAGTACAAGGAGTACTTATCTTAAACATACACATGGATATAGCACAAGTAGTCTCATTTTGGGAGGAAAAACTGATTTACCTGAAGACTGAATAGTTAAATCTCATTCTACTTGGTCCCAAAAAATTAATAACGAGACACTCGTCCGATTCTATAGATTTTTGACACATTGCACAGGTGAAATTACTTAACAACACATTTTGGATGCAGAGCTTCGCTTTGGAGAAACATAGTGGAGCAAAGTGCTACACTTTGTCTGCAAGGGATCTGTCGATCGTGTGGGGTGATCATGAGTCATATTGGAGATGGGTTTCTCTCTCTGAATCCAGGTAAATTGGATCCTATGGTCAGATTATGAAATTGTTGCGTGCAAATGTTCTTCGATCATATTTAGATGAATTTGTCATTACCTGCCTGTAATCTGTAATTTGATCCTGAGAAACCGATTACATAGGTACTTGATATAGCATGTGTTCCAAGTGATTAACCAACAACAACACAGCAACATTTGATGTGTGATTAGAGGAACTATAAATCTTAGTCAAAAACCTAGGATTATTTGCCTATTTTCTCTAATCTGGAAACAATGACCACCATCCTGACTGCAAACTTTACAAGTCTTTGGCTCGCATATATGAGTTTTTCTAATTCAGGTTCTGTGAGGGTTCATCTTGTCTGTCAAATCAGCAACTTCAGGGACAATCTCATGCGACTCCTAAGTAGCCCATTTCTGTTCTCTTGTTGCAAATGTTTCCCTTATAATCCCCCTCAATTCAAAATACCTCTACCTTCCCAGTGATGATGCATTAGTTCAAACAGCGACTCCAGATTTAATAAGTTTGTCAGAATTAACTCATGTTTCTTATGACTTAAAGATGGTATGGTAGTCACTTGATCCATAAGTTAGTTTTTCCGAAGCATCAGTTTGGCAGACTGGTTATTTACATTGAACTAAGTATACATGTATCAATATAAACATCTAATTTACATAACGAAATAGATCAGACTGTATATACATTATGTACATGCATAATTTGTATATACATTATGTACATGCATAATTTTTATGCTTGGAAGTTAGATATGTATACATTGATCGATAATTTGCCTCGGTTTAAACTTGGGAAGGATGTGCCTAATTGTGTTATCAGGTTTGCGGAAGTGGCTGAGCTCTGGGCCGTCTGTTGGCTGGATATCAGTGGCAGGATCGACAGCGGAGCACTTTCCCCATGTACCACCTACAAAGCATACCTCATCTTTAAACTAACCGATGGAGCTTATGGCTTCAAGAGACCCCCACAACTGGTATCAGTGAGTGTCGGAGCCGACATTATGGAGAATGAAGTCTGTTTGCAGCCCGACAATCCATCCGTCCATAGGGTCCCTCATGCAAGGAATGATGGGTGGATGGAGATAGAGATGGGGGATTTCTTCGTTGGAGATGGTGGCAACGGAGAAGTGACCATGAGTTTTAGGCAAGTGAGATCTATGAATTGGAAGCGGGGGTTAATTGTTGAGGGCATTCAGGTGAGGCCCATGTAAAAGAGGTAGCAAAAGAGGTGGTTCTATCATCATTCCCTCTATATAGCTGCAATGTCATCTGGTTGTCAATAAACTCTGTTGATGAAGAGGAGTAAACTAGCAGTGTATTGGAAAGAGAAGTTGTCTAATGTATATTATAGTCCAAGTGGTGTTCATTTCTTCACTTGAAACATTACCTGTCGGTTATGCTGTTCCATTGTAGCTACCATCTCTTGTATTAAATACATTTGGATACTACTAGTACTCTGTAATTGATTTTATTTTATTGAAGTTGACAAATATTATGGGTCATTTAGATGAGTAATGCTATTTGTACCTCCAAAATATTCCTTCAAACCATTCTTCTTTATGTGACGGCTGACGTGGCATGCTAAATAGCATTATGTGGCAGCTGATATCGCAAATTTTAACCCAAAAAATTAAACACAAAATTTTTCAATGTTAATATTAATTTTAATGTTAATATTAATTAATATTAATGTTAATATTAATGTTAACGTTAATGTTAATATATTTTTTGCGATAACGTTAATGTTCGTATTAATATTAATATTAATATTAATATTAATATTAATGTTAATGTTAATTTTAATTTTGTAATTTGTCATGTTAGGTGCCACATTAAGCGTCAGATTATCTGTCACATAAGAAGGGATAGTTTGGAGGAATACTTTGAAGGTACAAATAGCATTATTCATTGATCATCATGAGATGAATGTGGAAGATCGGAATCTCAATATCCTTGCACTTAGGGGCTATTTGGTTCGCAAATTTGGAGTGCGGATGTCACGCCCCAATCCCAAAATGTCGAGGGACTGAGCACGTGAGCAATGGCCAGCAGCACGCACCGATGGACAATCCAATTTAATGGATCCATCAGGGCATGCTTAAGCTGTAGTCTAGCAGTAATAAGTTACAAGTCTCAGGTATTTCTAATCTCATCCACAGAACAATACCGATTAATGCCAGAAATATTGCAATGGAAATAAATAAGCAATATTAATTAAGGTTATCTCGGGAAACAAATCCGAGAATTATTCTGTTACATTTAAGAAGAAAGACAGGAAATAAAATACTGAAATGGAAATACTGTGTATATGAAGCCGGTGCTCAGGAGAAGTCTTCTGCAACTATCTCGTCCTCGGTTCCTGGTTCTGCTCCAAGGAGTGCTCCTGTACCGTACACCTCGGGGTAGTTCTCCTCGGCTATACCTGAGAACATAGTCCATTCCAGGTCCTCAGGGGACATAACAAGGTACAGAAAATACAAGCCAAAATATATGCAATGCAGCAATAATGAAACAGCAGGGTAAATATGTAAATCAACTAGTGATATGCAAGTGAGAGTTTTAGTCATACTCAGGCTGAGACTACTACAGGATCAGTGTCGAAGAAACCATAGCAGTATTTTTCTCGAAGAGCCAGTAAGGAACCAAAGCTCTGTATCAGAGTCTAAGGCACCGCCAGATAAAAGTATTTATATTATAATATATTCAGCCTTGATATGATAATACTCTCCCCACCCCATGTATTCTCACGTCACAGTTCCAGAATATCACAGGTACAAGTCACGCAAGATTGAACTAATGCAGTGAGTCAGGACAGAATCTAGCATGTAAACTGTAAATGACATGAAAATGTAGCCTATACGGAATCACCAGGTATATCTCAGGCAATTCCGTCACATGAAGAGTGTCAGGTGTCCTGGGTTGAGCAGTTAAACAAGTTACTTATGAAACTACAAGCAATCAAGTAAAATACTTTAACCAGAATTATTTGAGAATTTGGCAAGCTTTACTTGCCCACTGATGTATAACTAAGTCCAGGAAATAGGTAACAAAGCTGCATGTTTTGGCAATGTACACTTGCCTGTGGTTCCGGCTATGTTTGCAGTTCTGACTTCGGCGGAAATTGCAGGCGGTACTCCGGTTGCTGAAACAAACATCACCATCAGATCCAGAAAATATCAATCAGCTAGAAATGCCTGTCCTTGGGTCCAATTTGGAGACAAGGGCAAAAACGGCAGTTTCGGGCCAAAACGGGGTCCACAAGTGGGCCCGCTTTGCACCGAAAAGCGCGTCCGGGTCAAAGGTCTCCAAATTTACCAAACTTAGTGTCAATAGGTCAGGAACGATGATACGAACCCAACGGAACTTCCAGAATTGGATTCCGATGAGCCGATCACAAAATCGCCCGTCGAGTGGGGCCTATGGGGCCCATGACACGCGATTTCGTCAACGTTCTCAGAATCGAACCAAACTTGACCCACAGGACCAGCGTATTGCTACGAGTCCGATGGCGCAAGTTTCGTCTCGATCCGACATGTGTACACAAAGTTAGGACGTGTTCCAAAAAGTACGGATACGGGACGATGTCCGCGGATACGCGTTGACCCCGGTGTGCACGCACACCCGAATTGACTTCTGCGAAATCCCACACGTCCGTATCGACGATGCGCCCGTATCTGTGAAGACCGTGCTCCACCAAGTCGTCCCGTTTGGCGGGGCGTACTCAGTTCCGGGGTGAAATAGGGTCTGATTTTTCCTGTTTTTGGATCGCGGTGTGCGATCACCACAGGACGCGATGCCCCGAGCGGTTTGTCCGGGCACCGAGAGGGTCATACAGGCTTCGTAACGCAATTTGCGGAATCGAAAACGGAGCTACGAGCAAAAAGTTACACGCACCTGAAGGGGACCCGAAAACCAGGGTCGAATCGTGTCCGACTCGTGTCGGACACGCGGATTCGAAACCGAATTAGGGTTAGGGTTAGGGATTGGGTTCGCCGGCGGCGGGGACGGCGGCTGAGGCGGAGGGCTGGGGGCACTCGGCAGAGGCGGAGGGGACTCGGGGCGGCCGGAGGCGGCCGGAGCAGCGGCGCTGGAGCTGCTGCTGCTGTTGGCGGCTGTCGGCGGTCGACGAGGAGAGGGAGGGAGGCTGGGCTGGGCTGGGCAGGGTGGTGCGGCGGCGGCGTCGCAGCGGTGGGAGGAGGCGGAGGCGGTGGCGAGGACGACGGCGGAGTGGCGTGGTGGCAGTTCGGGGTCGACGCAGGGGGTTAGCTAGGGTTTTATAGGGCTGCGGCGGGTGGTCGTGGGGCCGAGGGAGGCGGCCTGGGCGGAGTCGTGGCCGCGGGGGAGGCGGGGCTCGCGGGGACGTGGCCAGCGTGCGGAGCGGCGGGCGGCGCGGCCGGCGGGTCCGGCGGAAAACGCGGGCAGTGGGGGCTGGGTGAAAGGGTCTGCCGGGTTGGGTTCGGGTCGGGTTCGGTCGGGCGGACCCGACCCGACCCGATAGGGGAGCGGGCTGGGTCGGCCCAACGGGCTGGGTTCAGTGGGCTTGGGCCGGGCCGGTTTATTAATAATAATAATAATAATAATAATAATAATAATAATAATAATAATAATAATAATAATAATAAATAATTAATAAATTAATAATTAAATAATTAATTAATTAAATAAATACTTTTTAGGTGTTTTAAAATAGGTCCGGGGCCCAATAAATTCCAGAAAAATTGTCCTAAGTCCAGTTTTTTATTTTACATCCAAAAATATTATTTTCATAATATTTTAATACTGTTTATTATCATTTAAAAAATTATTGAATAATTAAAACCCTGTTTTTAAATTACAGAAAATTCCCAGAAAATTTCAGAAAATTGTGAAAAATCCAGATTTTGAAATTTGAAAAAAATCAGGGGGTTTACAATCTACCCCCCTTAAGAGGATTGCGTCCTCGCAATCAAAGAATAACCGGTCAACAGAGATGACGCGGTCGCAAACATCGTTTGAAAACACATCACAAGATACTTAGGGAAGTACCGTTTCCCTAAAAATTGAAAGTTTACACTTTCCAGGAAAATCTAGTTAAAACTATAACTTTTATCAAAACCAGGTTGTTATTAACAAGTTGCAAATTACTATGTTGGGGCTGAGGTCACGAACCAATAGGCACGAGCTACACAAGACTAAAACGGATAACTATAAATTACTTACTCGCATCAGCGTCCTCCAAAGTCATCGCGTAAGCCTGCTCTCGTCCTTGAGGTAGATTCCTCTGCTGTTGCTGAGCTTGTTGGTAGGGTGCTGCTCGAGGTGCTGGTGGAGTTTGCGGGTTCGCCCTTGGTGTTCCTTCTCTACGCTCAGGGCAGTCTCTCACTGCATGCTGTCTGGATCCGCAGCCTAAGCATAGTCCGAGTTTACGTCTACATTCCTTCTCGACATGGCCTATCTTGCCGCAGTGGTAACAGGTAGGAAGGTAGAAGGCTTTTGGTGCTGCTGCTGGTGGTGAGCTTATTTGTTGACGCTTTGCCGACTCCTCTTGTGCTGCTTTGGTTGGTGCGGATGGGGAAGGCCGCTTCAGTCTGGTCTCTCTCTTGGTGACGCGCTCTATGCGTCGAGCCGCAGCAAGAACGTCCGAGTATGATGTTGGTGCGACGGACCCAATTAGTTTCTGCAGCTCAATGTTCAGTCTGTCGAAGAATTTCTCGGCCTTCTCTTCCTCAGTCGGGATCAGGGTGGGGGCGAAGCGGCTCAGACGAATGAATTCTGCGTTGTATTCTTCCACCGTCATAGAGTCCTGAGTGAGGCGATTGAATTTGTCCCACAGTTCTGATCGAGCGATGGCAGGAATGTACATCTCTTGGAAGAGCCTGGAGAACTCCTCCCAAGTGACTCGGTCTGGTCCGAGTCGCGTCTCCTCGGATAGCCACCAGTGATGAGCGTTGTCCGTCAATTGCATTCGGACGGCAGTCATCCAGCGTTCCCGTGGAAGCTCGGCTGCTTCAAGTTGATGCCGAATGTTGGTGAGCCACTCATGAACTTCTGTGGGCTCCTCTTTTCCAGAAAAAGTACGGGGCTTCAGTTGGCGGAAGTCAGTGATTGAGCCTGTAGTTGGCCGTCGAGCTGGTAGATTGGCCTGCTCCAGTGCAGTTACAATGCTGTCCCTCAAGAAATTAGCTTCGCGACGCTGAGCCTCGTGTTGGACTTGTTGCTGTGCTTGCATCATCGCGTAGATCATTTGGAATATTTGCTGTCCGTCGATCGGCTGTCCTGGTGGGAACACGGGCATTGGTGGGACGAACTGTCATGACCCGCACCCGAAAATTCGGGCACGAGTGCGTGGGTACGTCCAGCCTACGCCGCAGAGTCGGCGGTAGTACGCTGTCTAGGTCAATTCCAGATTTACTAAACTAGCTCATTCACAATTAACATAGGCAAGATAATAATGAGAACAGAAACTTAAGATTACAACTGAAATAAATACGACAACAGATTCAAATGTTTTAGTACAGAAATTCAGAATGAAATCGGGGACAAACCCGATTACTAAGATAAGAAACAGAAATAAAAGATAGCTACTGCTAGCTACTCTGCAGCAGGGGTCTCCGGGGTGGGTTCTGGCTCCTCATAGGTATCATCTGTACCCTCATAGGGACCATAATAAGTAGGGGCAAGGTCCTCATCATCGCCTAAATCAACAGATCCAGTCAGGAAAGGAGCAAGGTACACAGTGCACAACAAGGTTAAACTAAATATTTATGACAATTAAATATTGAATATCATGTTAAGAAACTGCATAACAGAACATCATTATCTCAGAGTTAAAGCTGTAAGCAGGAATATGAGAAAGCAGAAATAAATGAAACAGGAAATGAAACTACAACAGTCAGCAAGATATATAACATGACCAAAAACTATCTGTGTGAACCTGTGTTTGTTTTAGAATACATAGTTGGCATGTAGGGGTTTATAAGGCTAATCCGGCCGTCATAAACGGCTATTAAACAGGAAAAATCGAGATCCGGCTGAGGTACAGTCGCGTACCAACAGCTATTAAACATGACAAGGGGAAGGGTAAACTACATGCCTTCTAGTATTCTCCCACCCGACATGAAAAACAAGACAGGAACTTCAATATTCAAGACATGAAAATCCAGCATTTCTAACACTAGGTGTAATCATCAAGGGTACTAGTAAAGCAGGAAATTAATTATCACAATATAAAGATTTAACTTGAAGTGCAGGTACTTGCCTGTTGTTTGGATCTGATTAATTTGGTTCTTAGGGAAAATTTCCAGAGATGAGTCCAAAAGCTGAAATAGACATTACCATCACGCTCAAAAGATATCAAATAGCTAGAAACGCCTGTCCTTGGGTCCAATTTGGAGACAAGGGCAAAAATGGCAGTTTAGGGTCAAAACGGGGTCCGCCGGTGGGCCCGCTTTGCACCGAAAAACGTGTCCGGGTCAAAAGTCTCCAAATTCACCAAACTTAGTGTCAACAGGTCAGGAACGCTGATACGAACCCAACAGAACTTCCAGATTTGGATTCCGATGAGCCGAACACAAAATCGCCATCGAGCGGGACCTGTGGGGCCCACGACACGCCATTTCGTCAACGTTCTCAGAATCGAACCAAACTTGACCCACAGGACCAGCGTATCGCTACGAGTCCGATGGCGCATGTTTTGTCTCGATTTGACGAGTGTACAAGAAGTTAGGGCGAATTGCCAAAAAGTCGGATACGGGGCGATGTCCGCGGATACGCGTTGATTCCGGTGTGCACGCACACCCGATCAGCTTCCACGAAATCTCACACGTCCGTATCGACGACGCGCACGTATCTGTGAAGACCGCACGCGACCAAGTCATCCCGTTTGGCGGGGCGCACTCAGTTCCGGGGTGAAACAGGGTCTGGTTTTTCCTGTTTTTGGATCGCGGTGTGCGATCACCACAAGACGCGATGTCCCGAACGGTTTGTCCGGGCACCGAGAGGGTCATACAGGCTTCCCAACGCAATTTGTGGAATCGAAAACAGAGCTACGAGTCGAAAGTTACACGCACCTGAAGGGGACCCGAAAATCAGGGTCGAGTCGTGTCCGACTCGTGTCGGACACGGGAAGAAGAATTAGGGCTAGGGTTAGGGTTTGGAACGCTGTGGCGGTGGCTGGTGGCCGGCACGGCGGCGGGGAGGCCGAGGCTGGCTGGGGTGCTGCGGCGGAGGGCGGCGCAGCACGGCGGCGCGCTGGGAGGCGGCGGAGGCGGTGCTGGCTGCTGCTCGAGACGGAGGAGGAAGGAGGAGAGGGGAGGAGGTGCGGCGCCGAGGGAGGAGGGCGGCGCTGGGCGGCTCACGGCGGCGAGGGTGGTGGAGCGTGGCGGCTAGGGCGGCGCCGGCGAGGAGTTAGGGTTAGGGTTACGGTGAGCTGGAGGAGGAAGAAGAAGAGGGGGGCAGTTTAAATAGGGTCGGGGACGGTTGGGGGAGGCCGAGCACGGCGGAGGCGAGGGCGACGTGGCCGCGGAGAGCGGCGCTGCACGCGGAGGGCGACGCTGCGTGCGGAGGGCGGCGGAGAAGTCGGGGGACGTGGGGGCTGGGTCGTGCAGGTTGGTGGGTTGGCGGGTCGGGTCTGACCAACCCGACCCGACCCGATAAGAGCGGGCTGGGCTAGAGGCTAACGGGCTCGGCCCACTGGGCCGGGCCGGCCCAAAAAACCTAAAACAAAATAATAATAATAATAATTATTATTATTATTTAAAAAAAAACAGTTAATTAAATAATTAATTAAAAAAATTATTTTTAGGCATTTAAAAATAGGTCTGAGGCCCAGAAAAATCCAGAAAAATTACCCTAAGTCCAGTTTTTTATTTTACACCCAAAAATATTATTTTCATGATATTTTAATATTATTTATTGACAATTAAAAAATTATTTGATAATTAAGAACCTTGATTTTAATTTCAGAAAAATCCCAGAAAATTCCAGAAAATTGGGAAAAATCCAAGATTTAATAATTTGAAAATTCAGGGGGTTTACAACCTACCCAACTTACAAAATTTTGTCCTCGAAATTTAAGAATAACAAGGCACGAAAGAAAAGGCCGAGAAATAAAATATACCTCAGGGTTCAAAAAGATAGGGGTATCGCTCCCTAATCTCGTCTTCTCGCTCCCAGGTGGATTCGCCGGGAGAATGGTGCTTCCAAGTTACGCGAACCAGGGAGATAACCTGGTTCCGTAGAACTTTCTCCGATCGATCCAGTATCTCCACGGGTTGCTCTTGGTAAGTCAGACTTGGGCCTACTTCGAGCTCTGAGTGATCCAAAATGTGGCTGGGGTCTGACACGTACTTTCTCAGCTGCGACACGTGGAAGACGTTATGGACTCCATCCAGAGAGGGTGGCAATGCCAGACGGTATGCCACTTCTCCGATTTTCTCCTGTATGCCAAAAGGTCCAATAAATCTTGGGCTAAGTTTTCCACTCCTTCCGAACCTAATAGTGCCACGTGTCGGAAAAATCTTTAAGAATACCAGCTCTCCAACCTTTAATAAAGTCATAATCAAGTCTTAGTTCCATAATCAAAAAGTTTAAATTGACTTAAATTTCATAAATTTAATTACCTCAAATTCCAAGGGCCTTCGGTGGCTATTTGCCCAATGTCGTTGCCTGTCTTGAGCCACTCGAAGTCTGTCCCTTATTTGCTTTACCTTCTCAGCTGAATCGATCACCATCTCTGGTCCCAGCATGGCTCTTTCTCCAACGTCGTCCCATGATAGCGGGGTACGACATCTTCGTCCATACAGAGCTTCAAATGGAGTCATCTCAATACTTGCTTGGTAACTGTTATTATAAGAGAACTCCACAAGATGTAGATAGTCTTCCCAGGATCCTCCAAAATCCAGAACACATGTACGGAACATATCTTCAAGTGTCTGGATTGTACGTTCCGATTGTCCATCGGTTTGGGGATGATAAGCTGTGCTGAATTTGAGTTGAGTCTCCAAGCTGGCTTGTAAGCTCTTCCAGAAGTGAGAGGTGAATCTTGAATCTCGTTCGGAGACAATACTTACTGGGACTCCATGCAGTCTGACAATGTGTCTGATATATAAATCTGCCAGCTTTTCTGTAGATAGCCCCACTTTGAAAGGTAGAAAATGTGCAGACTTGGTCAGTCTATCTACTATCACCCAGATTGCATCCTTTCCACTAGGTGTCCTTGGAAGTCCGGAAACAAAATCCATTGTGATATGTTTCCACTTCCACTCCGGAATGGGTAGGGGTTGAAGCAATCCTCCAGGTCTTTGTCTTTCTGCCTTGACTTGTTGGCACACTAAACAACGAGATACGAACCTGGCTACTTCTCTTTTCATGCCATGCCACCAAACATGCGTCCTCAGGTCCTTGTACATCTTGTTGGCTCCTGGATGTATAGAGTATTGCGATCTGTGCACCTCTTGCATAATTTATTTTCTTATGTCTCCTTGAGGTACACATAATCTATCGCCATGCCTCAGTGATCCATCTTCATGAATTCTGAAATCTTCTACTAATCCGGCTTGCACTTGACCTCGAAGGCTTCGCAGGCCTTCGTCTTGAAACTGAGTCTCCTTGACCTTATCCATTAAAGTAGACTGAATCTGCAAGTTCATCATTTGGCCTTCTTTTCCTGGGATAATTACTTCAATACCTAAACTTTCCAAGTCCTCTAGCAGGTGTTTGTCCATAGTCAAGTACATCGCCATAGGATATCTGCTTAGAGCATCAGCAACTACATTGGCCTTCCCAAGATGATATTGAAGGGTGATATCAAAGTCTTTCATTAGTTCCAGCCACCTTCTTTGCCTCATGTTCAGCTCTTTCTGAGTGAAGATATATTTTAGACTTTTATGGTCCGTAAATATTTCCACCCTTTCTCCATAAAGATAATGCTTCCATAGCTTAAGAGCAAAAATGACAGCTGCCAATTCTAAATCATGAGTTGGATAGTTCTTTTCATGAGGTCGAAGCTGTCTAGAGGCATATGCTATTACTTTCTTGTTCTGCTCCAAGACACAACCTAGACCTTTTCCAGAAGCATCACTATAAATAGCGAAACCTCCGGTTCCAGAAGGTAAGGTCAGAATAGGGGCAGTAGTCAGCCTTTTCTTCAATTCCTCAAAAGCATGCTGACATTCATCAGTCCAGGTGAACTCTTCATCCTTCCTTGTTAATTTTGTCATGGGCTCCGCAATTCTTGCATAGTCCTTCACAAACTTCCGATAGTAGCCAGCTAGTCCCAGGAAACTTCTAATCTCTGCTACCGAGTCTGGAGTGGGCCAGGATTCTACTGCCGCTATCTTCTTAGGATCTACTGCTATTCCATCTCCAGTCACAACATGTCCCAAGAATTCTACTTTGTCTAGGAAGAAAGCACATTTAGATAATTTTCCATAAAGTTTTTCCTTCCTCAAAGTCTCCAATGCTAACCTCAAATGTTCTTCATGTTCTTCGGGGGTCTTGGAGTAGATCAAAATATCATCAATGAAGACCACTACAAATTTGTCTAGGTATGGCTGGAAAACTCTGTTCATTAAGTTCGTAAAAACTGCTGGAGCATTCGTCAACCCGAACGGCATTACTAAGAATTCGTAGTGTCCGTTCCGGGTATTGAAAGCAGTTTTAGGGATGTCTTCCTTTCTCACCCTTACTTGGTGGTAACCAGACCTCAAATCAATCTTTGAAAATACCCGAGCTCCACTTAACTGATCAAATAAGTCATCTATCCTGGGCAGGGGATACTTATTCTTAATTGTTAAGGCATTCAAGGCCCTATAGTCAATACACATTCGGGATGTTCCGTCCTTCTTGGGCACAAATAATACTGGAGCTCCCCAGGGTGAGACACTAGACCTAATGAAGCATTTGTCTTCTAGCTCTTTGATTTGCTCATTTAGTTCTATTATCTCCTTCTTGTTGATTTTGTAGGGATTTTGAGATACTGGTGCTGCTCCTGGCACTAAGTCAATAGAGAATTCAACTTCTCGGTCTGGGGGTAAGCCTGGGAGATCCTCAGGGAAGACATCAAGGTATTCAGAGATGATAGGTAGTGGCAATTCTTCTGTTATTAGGGCTCCACAAATTTTGTTATTACCCATTTCTCTAGAACCTCTAGCAAATTCAAATTCTGGCTTGTCAGGGGGCCTGAAGATTACACTACCTCTGTGGCAGTCTATAGTGGCATGATGTTGACTTAACCAATCCATACCCAGTATAATATCAAAACTGGAAACTGGCATTACAAGTAGCCTAGCATACAGTTCTCTTCCACATAATATAATAGGACAATTGTTACAGGCATCACTAACCAGAATAATTCCTCCACCGGTAATGATCTTATAACAATTCCTAAGGGGTTTAGTGATTAAGCTATGCTTCATAAGGAAATCTACCGACATGAATGAATGTGAAGCTCCAGAGTCAAACAAAGTAATAGCTGGTATTAAATTTATAAGCACAGAACCTGTGATCACGTCTGCTGTGGCTTCAGCTTCTTCCAGAGTCATTGCATAAGCACGGCCTTGCTGCGGTGCACCCCTCTGTTGCTGCTGTTGGTGCTGAGCAAAGCGTTATTGTTGTATTGGAAGCGGGGGTCCCCTCTGTTGTACTGCTGGGGCCCTGGCCTGGACGGGAGCCTTGGGTGCAGCAGTGCGTCCTTGAGCAGCTGGACAGTCCCTCATTTGATGCGCTGCTGAGCCGCAGTAGAGGCAGGCACCTAGCCTCTTCCTGCAGACTTGCCAAGTATGACCTGGTTTTTGGCAAAAGTTACAAGCAGCAGCTTGTTGGTTCTGTCCTTGAGCCTGGTGTTGGGGTGCTGGAGCTCGAGGGAGAGGACGCTGAGTTTGCTGCGGGGCCCTCTGTTGTTGTTGTTGTTGTTGTTGAAAAGGGCGTTTGTTGGGTCCCGTATTTCCGGTATCTCTCTCTCGTTTTAGTTTATGCCCCATATCTCTCTCAACGCCTTGTGCCACGCTCAAGATTTCTTCATAGGTGCGAGCTCGGCTGGTGGTGACAGCAAGGCGAATATCCGGAGATAGCCCCTTCTTGAATCTATGGGCTCTGTCCTCCGGGGTACGAACCATGTACTCCGCAAAGTGGCTTAACCTGTTAAATTCAGCAGTATATTCATCAACAGACAGGTTACCTTGTTCCAGTCTCTCGAATTGGCTTTCGAGAGCTTCCCGAGCCACTTCGGGGTAGAATTTCTCCTTGAATAGCCTCTTGAAGTCCTCCCAGGTGATGTCAGGAGTAGATAGTTGGGGTTCATCTCTGAACCAGGTTCGAGCAATGTCGAACAGTTGCAGGCTTGCGGACTCCACTTTGAGGTCATCAGGGACCCGAGCAGTCTTCAGGAGTCTCTCAACATTCTCTATCCACTCATCGGCATAGAGAATGCCCTCAGTTCCGTAGAATTCCAGGGGTCTGAGATTTTTGAAGTCTTTGGCACTCCCTGGCCTCTTGAGTGACGAGTCCTGGGACTTAAGAGCTTCTGAGAGGCTGGTCCGCAGAAGTGCAGTCTGTTCTTTCTGGAATTCCACCAATCCCTGGAACACTCCAAGTAGCTGTGCCCCATCCAGAGTAACTGCCGGAACAGATGGAGGCGGCGGGAGTGCAAGAGTCTCGGACACATTCTGCTCAGCTGGTTCTGATGTGCCTCCTACTGTGTTCCTTGTCTGGACCATTCTGAAAGATTAATGGATAGGAAGATCAGAATAGAATACTTGGAAATCAAAGGCGATAGGAAAATTGAGCAGAAATGATATCAAGAATTGAAATAAGGACCCTATACTGTGAATGAGCTTTTCCTAGAATCCTCAATCTTATTCCATACCCTGTCCTAGGGTATTACCCTATTTTAGGATAGGACCTGCATGGGCCACCATAAAAATGTGTCACGACCCACACCCGGAAATTCGGGCACGAGTGCGTGGGTACGTCCAGCCTACGCCGCAGAGTCGGCGGTAGTACGCTGTCTAGGTCAATTCCAGATTTACTAAACTAGCTCATTCACAATTAACATAGGCAAGATAATAATGAGAACAGAAACTTAAGATTACAACTGAAATAAATACGACAACAGATTCAAATATTTTAGTACAGAAATTCAGAATGAAATCGGGGACAAACCCGATTACTAAGATAAGAAACAGAAATAAAAGATAGCTACTGCTAGCTACTCTGTAGCAGGGGTCTCCGGGGTGGGTTCTGGCTCCTCATAGGTATCATCTGTACCCTCATAGGGACCATAATAAGTAGGGGCAAGGTCCTCATCATCGCCTAAATCAACAGATCCAGTCAGGAAAGGAGCAAGGTACACAGTGCACAACAAGGTTAAACTAAATATTTATGACAATTAAATATTGAATATCATGTTAAGAAACTGCATAACAGAACATCATTATCTCAGAGTTAAAGCTGTAAGCAGGAATATGAGAAAGCAGAAATAAATGAAACAGGAAATGAAACTACAACAGTCAGCAAGATATATAACATGACCAAAAACTATCTGTGTGAACCTGTGTTTGTTTTAGAATACATAGTTGGCATGTAGGGGTTTATAAGGCTAATCCGGCTGTCATAAACGGCTATTAAACAGGGAAAATCGAGATCCGGCTGAGGTACAGTCGCGTACCAACAGCTATTAAATATGACAAGGAGAAGGGTAAACTACATGCCTTCGAGTATTCTTCCACCCGACATGAAAAACAAGACAGGAACTTCAATATTCAAGACATAAAAATCCAGTATTTCTAACACTAGGTGTAATCATCAAGGGTACTAGTAAAGCAGGGAATTAATTATCACAATATAAAGATTTAACTTGAAGTGCAGGTACTTGCCTGTTGTTTGGATCTGATTAATTTGGTTCTTGGGGAAAATTTTCAGAGATGAGTCCAAAAGCTAAAATAGACATTACCATCACGCTCAGAAGATGTCAAATAGCTAGAAATATCTGTCCTTGGGTCCAATTTGAAGACAAGGGCAAAAACGGCAGTTTCGGGTCAAAACGGGTCCGCCGGTGGGCCCGCTTTGCACCGAAAAATGTGTCCGGGTTAAAAGTCTCCAAATTCACCAAACTTAGTGTCAACAGGTCAGGAACGCTGATACGAACCCAACGGAACTTCCAGATTTGGATTTCGATGAGCCGAACACAAAATCGCCCGTCGAGCGGGACTTGTGGGGCCTACGACACGCGATTTCGTCAACGTTCTCAGAATTGAACCAAACTTGACCCACAGGACCAGCGTATCGCTACGAGTCCGATGGCGTAAGTTTCGTCTCGATCTGACGAGTGTACAAGAAGTTAGGGCGAATTGCCGAAAAGTCGTATACGGGGCGATGTCCGCGGATACGCATTGATTCCGGTGTGCACGCACACCCGAATCAGCTTCCACGAAATCTCACACGTCTGTATCGACGACGCGCACGTATCTGTGAAGACCGTACGCGACCAAGTCATCCCGTTTGGCGGGGCGCACTCAGTTCCGGGGTGAAACAGGGTCTGGTTTTTCCTGTTTTTGGATCGCGGTGTGCGATCACCACAGGACGCGATGCCCCGAACGGTTTATTCGGGCACCGAGAGGGTCATACAGGCTTCCCAACGCAATTTGAGGAATCGAAAACAGAGCTACGAGGCGAAAGTTACACGCACCTGAAGGGGACCCGAAAATCAGAGTCGAGTCGTGTCCGACTCGTGTCGGACACGGGAAGAAGAATTAGGGCTAGGGTTAGGGTTTGGGACGCTGTGGCGGTGGCCTGTGGCCGACACGGCGGCGGAGGGCGGCGCAGCACGGCGGCGCGCTGGGAGGCGGCGGAGGCGGTGCTGGCTGCTGCTCGAGACGGAGGAGGAAGGAGGAGAGGGGAGGAGGTGCGGCGCCGAGGGAGGAGGGCGGCGCTGGGCGGCTCACGGCGGCGAGGGTGGTGGAGCGTGGCGGCTAGGGCGGAGCCGGCGAGGAGTTAGGGTTAGGGTTACGGTGAGCTGGAGGAGGAAGAAGAAGAGGGGGCGGTTTAAATAGGGTCGGGGACGGTTGGGGGAGGCCGAGCACGGCGGAGGCGAGGGCGACGTGGCCGCGGAGAGCGGCGCTGCACGCGGAGGGCGGCGCTGCGCGCGGAGGGCGGCGGAGAAGTCGGGGGACGTGGGGGCTGGGTCGTGCGGGTTGGTGGGTTGGCGGGTCGGGTCTGACCAACCCGACCCGACCCGATAAGAGCGGGCTGGGCTGGAGGCTAACGGGCTCGGCCCACTGGGCCGAGCCGGCCCAAAAAACCTAAAACAAAATAATAATAATAATAATTATTATTATTTTAAAAAAACAGTTAATTAAATAATTAATTAAAAAAATTATTTTTAGGCATTTAAAAATAGGTCTGAGGCCCAGAAAAATCCAAAAAAATTACCCTAAGTCCAGTTTTTCATTTTACACCCAAAAATATTATTTTCATGATAATTTAATATTATTTATTGACAATTAAAAAATCATTTGATAATTAAGAACCTTGATTTTAATTTCAGAAAAATCCCAAAAAATTCCAGAAAATTGGAAAAAAATCCAAGATTTAATAATTTGAAAATTCAGGGGGTTTACACGAACTGCGGCGGAGGTGGAATGTCATCGCGCCGTTATCGGTAGGTAGGTTGACCTTCCTGCTGGCTCTGTTGAGTTGGTGGAACTCCTCCGACTGGTGTCACTTCGTCGTCATAGGTGACACCTGTAGCTTAGGGTATTCCGACGGGAGTCTCGTTGCATTCTTGTGGGTCTATTTTCCTGTATCCAAAATAACCAATAAGAGGCGCATAGGAATCAAGGCAAGATGCAAATTCAAATTAGTCCGAGTACGATACAGATATCAAAAACGATTCAAGCAAGTGGATGAGATCCTAAAAACTTATCCTATCTTATTGCAGGCCTGTTCGGTCCCTAAGTTGAAACCGAACAATTTAGTCTTAGACCTGCATGGGCCACCACAAAAACCATGTCACGCCCCAATCCTAAAATGTCGAGGGACTGAGCACGTGAGCAATGGCCAGCAGCACGCACCGATGGACAATCCAATTTAATGGATCCATCAGGGCATGCTTAAGCTGTAGTCTAGCAGTAATAAGTTACAAGTCTCAGGTATTTCTAATCTCATCCACAGAACAATACCGATTAATACCAGAAATATTGCAATGGAAATAAATAAGCAATATTAATTAAGGTTATCTCGGGAAACAAATCCGAGAATTATTCTGTTACATTTAAGAAGAAAGACGGGAAATAAAATACTGAAATGGAAATACTGTGTATATGAAGCCGGTACTCAGGAGAAGTCTTCTGCAACTATCTCGTCCTCGGTTCCGGGTTCTGCTCCAAGGAGTGCTCCTGTACCGTACACCTCGGGGTAGTTCTCCTCGGCTATACCTGGGAACATAGTCCATTCCAGGTCCTCAGGGGACATAACAAGGTACAGAAAATACAAGCCAAAATATATGCAGTGCAGCAATAATGAAACAGCAGGGTAAATATGTAAATCAGCTAGTGATATGCAAGTGAGAGTTTTAGTCATACTCAGGCTGAGACTACTACATGATCAGTGTCGAAGAAACCATAGCAGTATTTTTCTCGAAGAGCCAGTAAGGAACCAAAGCTCTGTATCAGAGTCTAAGGCACCGCCAGATAAAAGTATTTATATTATAATATATTCAGCCTTGATATGATAATACTCTCCCCACCCCATGTATTCTCACGTCACAGTTCCAGAATATCACAGGTACAAGTCACGCAAGATTGAACTAATGCAGTGAGTCAGGACAGAATCTAGCATGTAAACTGTAAATGACATGAAAATGTAGTCTATATGGAATCACCAGGTATATCTCAGGCAATTCCGTCACATGAAGAGTGTCAGGTGTCCTGGGTTGAGCAGTTAAACAAGTTACTTATGAAACTACAAGCAATCAGGTAAAATACTTTAACCATAATTATTTGAGAATTTGGCAAGCTTTACTTGCCCACTGATGTATAACTAAGTCCAGGAAATAGGTAGCAAAGCTGCAAGTTTTGGCAAGGTACACTTGCCTGTGGTTCCGGCTATGTTTGCAGTTCTGACTTCGGCGGGAATTGCAGGCGGTACCCCGGTTGCTGAAACAAATATCACCATAAGATCCAGAAAATATCAATCAGCTAGAAACACCTGTCCTTGGGTCCAATTTGGAGACAAGGGCAAAACGGCAGTTTCGGGCCAAAACGGGGTCCACAAGTGGGCCCGCTTTGCACCGAAAAGCGCGTCCAGATCAAAGGCCCCAAATTTACCAAATTTAGTGTCAACAGGTCAGGAACGATGATACGAACCCAAAAGAACTTCCAGAATTGGATTCCGATAAGCCGATCACAAAATTGCCCGTCGAGCGGGGCCTATGGGGCCCACGACACGCGATTTCGTCAACGTTCTCAGAATCGAACCAAACTTGACCCACAGGACCAGCGTATTGCTACGAGTCCGATGGCGCAAGTTTTGTCTCGATCCGACATGTGTACACAAAGTTAGGGCACGTTCCAGAAAGTACGGATACAGGGCGATGTCTGCGGATACGCGTTGACCCCGGTGTGCACGCACACCCGAATCGACTTCTGCAAAATCCCACACGTCCGTATCGACGATGCGCACGTATCTGTGAAGACCGCGTGCGATCAAGTCATCCCATTTGGCGGGGCGTACTCAGTTTCGGGGTGAAACAGGGTCTGGTTTTTCCTGTTTTTGGATCGCGGTGTGCGATCACCACAGGACGCGATGCCCCGAGCGGTTTGTCCGGGCACCGAGAGGGTCATACAGGCTTCGCAACGCAATTTGCGGAATCGAAAACGGAGCTACGAGCAAAAAGTTACACGCACCTGAAGGGGACCCGAAAACCAGGGTCGAATCGTGTCCGACTCGTGTCGTACACGCGGATTCGAAACCGAATTAGGGTGAGGGTTAGGGATTGGGTTCGCCGGCGGCGGGGACGGCGGCCGGGCGGCTGAGGCGGAGGGCTGGGGGCACTCGGCGGAGGCGGAGGGGACTCGGGGCGGCCGGAGGCGGCCGGAGCAGCGGCGCTGGAGCTGCTGCTGCTGTTGGCGGCTGTCGGCAGTCGACGAGGAGAGGGAGGGAGGCTGGGCTGGGCAGGGTGGTGCGGCGGCGGCGTCGCAGCGGTGGGCGGAGGCGGAGGCTGTGGCGAGGGCGACGGCGGAGTGGCGTGGTGGCGGTTCGGGGTCGACGCAGGGGGTTAGCTAGGGTTTTATAGGGCTGCGGCGGGTGGTCGTGGGGCCGAGGGAGGCGGCCTGGGCGGAGTCGTGGCCGCGGGGGAGGCGGGGCTCACGGGGACGTGGCCAGCGTGCGGAGCGGCGGGCGGCGCGGCCGGCGGGTCCGGCGAAAAATGCGGGCAGTGGGGGCTGGGTGAACGGGTCTGTCGGGTCGGGTTCGGGTCGGGTTCGGTCGGGCGGACCCGACCCGACCCGATAGGGGAGCGGGCTGGGTCGGCCCAACGGGCTGGGTTCAGTGGGCTTGGGCCGGTTTATTAATAATAATAATACTATAATAATAAATAATTAATAAATCAATAATTAAATAAATAAATAATTAAATAAATAAATACTTTTTAGGTGTTTTAAAATAGGTCCGGGGCCCAATAAATTTCAGAAAAATTGTCCTAAGTCCAGTTTTTTATTTTACATCCAAAAATATTATTTTCATAATATTTTAATACTGTTTATTATCATTTAAAAAAATCATTGAATAATTAAAACCCTGTTTTTAAATTACAGAAAATTCCCAGAAAATTCCCGAAAATTGTGAAAAATCCAGATTTTGAAATTTGAAAAAAATCAGGGGGTTTACAGCGGAAGTAGCCAAAATATGAATTTTAGACTTCTTCACATGTTTGGTTGGAGGATTTGTAGACAAGATTTACTGTGATTTAACATGAGCAGTAAATTTTGTCTGCCACGACATCTGAGTTTCGACATTGGATTTTTTTTTTCTTCGAAGTGGAGTGCAGAAGTCAAAAATCACCATTTTCACTTCTTGCGTTTGGTTGGAGGACCACTTTTTCTCTGCTTTAACAAAAAGAAGATTAACTATTCATCTTATTTCAACAACCAACCAAACACTAAAATTTAGAATTTTTTTTTTACTTCTAATATCTACTTCTTTAAAATGTCCAAACGAAATTTTTTTTACTTCGCTACACTTTACCGTAACGCATACGTAAAATATTATTTTTCAGATTTTTCAGTTCTTTCCACTTTGTCGAACCGAACAGCCCCCTTAAATCCAGTCACAGCTAATATTGAACTTGGGAAAAAATCGGTCTTTATAGCTTCTACATTAATGCAATGTGTAGGATGATTTGTTGTGATTCTCACAAAGTGGGATGAGATATTGCTATGATACATAGGCGAAGCACATATGCATTGACCAAGTGACCTGGGAACTTGTCAATGAAACTAAATAAATCCCCAAGGCTCTTAAGTTCATTGAATTTAAATCCCCAGTTGCCAAAATATACGGGTTTGTCAATGTAATGTTGATATTATTTATTTATTTTTTATTTGGAACTGATGATACCACTTGATAGGGTTTTATGTGCGACGAGAGATGCCCATAACTAGTATCAGATAAAAATAGCCACCACTTGCAACTAACTCGCATGCTTCGAAGTTGCACCAACTACCAAGTGGCATTTTCTTGCAACTTCAAGTTGCATTTTTTTTTTTAGTGGTTTCATTAAAAACCCATTAATATAATAACATGATTAATATGTATTAATTTGAAAGCATTATATATGTATATATTTGAAGTTATTCAGACCAAATAATTTATAACCTTCTTTCTTGCATAGTTAATCAAATTAATACATATTTTAATCGTCTTGAAAAATAAGTTTAGCAAAATGGTAAGAAAAGAAGAGCCGCGTTAACTGACTATTTCAAATACTGTCACTATATTCTTTCTCTTCAGAACATAATTACCAAGAAGGTCCACTGATGGCATTACTTAAACTGCTGCGGGCTACTAAAGTAAAGAAAGCATCAAGAATTAATGGAGAGATTATTGATGGACACCATTACAGTTCTTGGGTGGTTTTGGTTTGTTGCTGCGGGTGTGTATTTGGTATTCAGTAATTTTCGTGTTTTGAGGTTATTTCCTAAGAAAATCGTCTCGGTCGTGCTGCCTCCCATCGTCACCGCCATCCGGTCCGTCGCAGAATCCGACTTGGTGTGGACGCACTTCCTGCCGTCCGATTACCAGGACATCTCGGCACAGGCCGTCCATCCTCTGGTCTTCTTCCAAAAAGGACCTCTATCTCCGACTGTGCGACTCCATCCTAGTCGAAGGTGGCCTCAAGGTACTTATACAGAAAAATAAAACCCTCTGGTCGTTAGTTTATGTTATATTGTTGATGTTTGTGAAGTCGTGACTTGTTGATTACGATGACGGTCTTTCCTGAAGATGGACACGGTTAAAAATTCAATAAAAAAAAATATAAAAAATATATTATATTGATGATTAGTGCAATAATTATTTAGATTCTCTTCCTCGCTCTACTAATCAATGACTATTACTAATATCACTTAAAAAAATTATCAGGTTTAATAATTTGTACTTTTTTTTAAGAATTATTTTTACCATTTTTTTATGAGTGGAATCCACTTAATAGCTTCTAAATTAGATGATTAATACACACTATTATCATGTTAGGACGTGGTATAATACATACGAGACTACATACGAGAATTTTTGTTTTTTGTTTTTTTGTTTTTGTGTGCCAAAGAACCATTCTATTCATAGTACATCAGGTAACAAGTTAGCTGCATCAGAATTTAGTGCAGCGAAAATACAAGATGGTAGAACCTATATAAGTAGGCTACCGGGTATAAATTGGAACTCACTACATGAGATGCTAGAGAATGAGCTACTGAGTTAGCATCCCTTGATACATACTTGAAGGAGAAAATGGTAGGGGAGTGGATTATGGTTTCAAATTAAAGCAAGAGAAGACCGATTGAAGAATTAAGCGTGTACAAACCAAATGGAGGAGCCGAGTTCATCACATTTTCAATGTGATAAAAGAAGCAAGTTGTTTCAACCTGACCTGACCTGACCTAACCTAATAAGAGGTACTAGCTCAAGAACGATGATTAATGACTTGCATTCATCACAAATAATAATAATAATAATAATAATAATAATAATAATGTTGGTGTTTTCCAGTTGGCTATGGAAGTTTTAATTCCACATTGAAAAACCACCAATGTTATATCTCAATATATAACTATGCTTAGTATTGGTATATGTACATGGGGTGGAAGTTCATGTGGGTTGACTTTTTCTAGAGGGTTTAAGTGTGAACTTCATTATGACCATTTTCGTTTTGTCACCACCTTTGGAAAGCTTTTCTTAGGAGCTAAGCACCGCAGCGACTCAGACTCAGACTCGGACTAGTGCTCAAAGGCGCAAAGTGGTGAGTTACATGCACGGTTGCTTGCTCGGACGCATGTTTCGTAGAGCCATGCGGCTTGGAGCACATGTGACCTGGAGCGCATGTGGCCAAGGGCCATGCGGTCTGGTGCCCATGCGGCCAGGTGCCATGTGGCCAGCTGCCATGCGGTCAGGTGCCCATGCGGCCAGGAGCGCATGCGGCTCGGTGCCCATGCAGCCTGTGGAGAGTCTGACGTGGAAGGGACATGGCCTGCTTTCGGCGTTTGGCTGCGATGTCTGCCTCGTGCAGTACAGTGTGACAGGCGGCACGAGCAGCTGCTTTCAGCGTTTGGTGGCGCTGTCTGCCTCGTGCAGTGCAGCGTGACTTGCGTCTCTGACGCTCTGACGGCTCTGACACCCAGATTTGGAGGATCTGGTCGGTCAGCGCTTATTCGACCTGAAGTTTCCACATGCCGCATAGGTGCTGTTTTCTTCTATTTATATAGAGGACATCATCTTTCATTTGAGGAGAGAGAATACATATGAAAAACCGAGAATACCAGATCTTATGCGGCCCAAAGTGTCTCCCTCTTACATGGTGTTTTCGAGTATTTTCGAAGGTGACTTTGAGCGTTCCAGAAGTTCTTTTGTGAACTGCTGGTTCCTGGGGGCAGATCGTCTGTAGGGCGAATCTTGCTTTGAGCAACGGTGGTTTTGACCACCCCAGCAAGGAACTTCTCTTCAGTTTTTTCTTTGCTTCGTTCTTTCTCATTGTAGCGTCTACGAACGTAAAGCGAAGAACGTTTTACTTGTTCTTGGTTCGTGCTTTACTGGAATCGAGAAATATCAGATGAGGAACTCATGTGTGAATCACTGATCTCTACGAAAACTTTGGTTCCAGTAGAGAGCAGACCTTCGGATCTCGCTAGCAGCTCTGCTATGGCCCACGTTCTACCATCTTTGACCTGTATCGGGACCAACAATCTCAAAGCAAGATCTGAAGAAAGATGTAGAACATGTGATCAAATCTTCTCGGCAACAAGTTTTCACAAACTTGAGAAGATTGACGGGATACACTTTAAACATTTGGATGAGGGAAGGAGTCCTTTGTCAAATGTTGAACGTGAGTTGTTAGAACCTACCATTTTCCAGAATAAAGGATTTAGCGTTTGACGGACGCGCATTCCAGTTGGAAGAAAGATTACAAGTTGACCAAGGATTATAGAGTATGCGCATAACGAAACTTAGCACATGACAGTTCTTGGCGGTTGGCAAGACTTGGCCGCATATAAGTCTCTTGCCGCATAGAAGTCTCTTGCCGCATAAAAGATTCTTAGTAGATGGCAGATTCTTGGCGCATTGAAGGTCCTGCCGTATGACAGAGGTTGTCGCATAGTATCTTGGACTCATGGAGGCTTATGCGCATGACATGACTTGGCGCATGGAGGCTTTGCGCATGAAGGTTACTGCTCTGGCAGGACTTGACGCATGGATAGAATTGGAGCTTGAAAGCAGAACAAATTTGAACCAATATAGCAAGGTATAGCTAAAACTTGGTTCCTTTGATTACTTAACTTGGTTGCTATTATTGCGCATGTTGAGTTATCAAGCGTGGCTACTGACTGGTGGATAGACACTGGTGCATTTGGCCACGCATGCTCTGTGAAAGAGCTGTTCACCAAGGAAGAGAACTATCTAAGAAGGAGGTCTCTATGGCGAACAAGTGTCAAGCAGAAGATCTAGGTATCAAGATGATGATTCTGGACTTCCGGCTTGAGGAAGAGATTGCTCTTATTGAGTTATGTCGCATCTGACTAAAGACATGTCCTTTTTAAAGATGTCTAAGTTCAGGAATATCTCCAAGATGCGGGGTAAGGAGGTGGAGACACGTGATAGCTATATTCAGACATAGGTAGTCAGGAAATCGTTTAGACAGATTACTACAAGTATATATCCTATGGAGCTGGTGCGCTCAGATATCTGTAACTTCTATTCTCCACAAAGGGTCGGGGTAAAGTTTATCACTTCTTTCTTTGACGATTTCTCGGGAAACGTGTTCGCATATCGTCTCATAAACGAATGATGAAGCGTTCGAGAACCTCAGGGATGTCAAGTTTGGAGCTGAGCGTCATATCGATCTACGACTCAATAGACTCATAAGTTTCCTTTACGAAAAGCATTGTTCTTTAGATTCACATCGTTTAGCTTAGAATATGGAATTAACTATGTAACATGCATCATTCTTTGGATTCGCATAGTTCAGCTTAGAACATGGAATTGACTATGGAACATGCATTATTCTTTGGATTCACATCGTTCAGCTTATAACATGGAATTGACTATGGAACATGCACCGTTCTTTGGATTCGTATTGTTCAGTTTAGTACATGGAATTGAATTTGGAATGACATCTTTGTACTCTCCCAGTCCTTTGAAGGTGAAGATAGGAAGGACCAACAGTTGACAGTAATGATAATTTTTATATTATTATACAAAGTGTATTCCAAATTGTCTATGGGAGAAGGTTGCACTTACGGTCAGGTCCTTAGTACCGTTCGTCACTTCTGATGTAACTTTGGTTCAAAGTCAGATCCACATGAAGATCATTCGATTGTGGGGGGGTTTCGGAGGACCGTATCAGCCAGAGTTGTTGGCACTTCTGTAGAAGAAGACATTGTTCAGGAAGGAGTTTCCTTTTAAAAGATAATATTTGAACCAAAACTCGAAGAGCAGTTAGATAGAAGAGTCAAGAGGTCGAAGGACCAAAGATGGTCTTATCACCTATCATATAGAGGTCTTACCACTTACCAATAATGAGGCGATGAAGACCAGGGACTCAGTCTGCTGGGAGGAGGCAGTCCATGAAGAGACTGACCCCATAACAATACTTGGGATGTTGATTAATCTGCCTAAAGGAGCTAAACCTATCAGATGCTTTTATATCTTCATTAAAAGAAAATGGAAGCAGCCAGAACAGTTGAGTTCAAGAATAGGCTTGTAACCTAGGGTTTTTTTCAAATAACAGGGGATTGAGTTCTTAGGTACCCCGTTGAGGGTGTCATATATCAGGATGATGATTGTCGTAGCTGCTATTCATAAGCTGATTGTTTATCAGATAAAAAAATATAGTCTTGAGAGATTCACGGACAATAGACATAATTATTGTCATTCAGATTTAAAGACAGTCTGCGGGTTGGTGATATCTCAATGCGGCCTGAGATAAATCCCAGGATGTGACAGCAGAAGTTTGACAAGTCATTTAGTCAAAGTTGTCACAGGATCAGCGAGACAGACATGTGTGTGTACATAAAGTTTGCTAATAAGAAAGGAGTCATCGTTTGTATCTATGAGAACGACTAGCTAATCCCAGTTGTGGATATAGAAGTAGCACTAAAACAAAGATGTCCTTTTGTCCAGATTCAGGACATGGGATTGCGGATATCATCCTTAAGGATATAAGATAATCCAGATGCCACGGAGGCTTGCTCAGTCACAAGCATTTTGCATGAAGAGCTGATCACACGTTTTGGGTATCAGGGACGATACTCCTCAGGTGTAACAAGGAGATAAAGCCTAATCCAAGGGAAAGCATCAAACAGTTGGTGTACTCAAGCATCATCAGGTAAATGATTCAAGCTACGAGTACCAACAGGTCTGATATAGCTCTCGTTGTAGGGATGCTGAGTCAGTTCACGAGCTGTGTTGTTGAACACTGGAAGCTGTAAAGTGAGTCGTCAGAATTCTCAAGTAAACTCAGTGGTATATCCTATAATACAACAGTTATCTAGATATGATGGAAGGCTTCAGTGATGCCAGTTGGTGCTCAGAAAAGAAGAGTGAAAGATCCACATGATAACGTGACTTCTCCAGGAGTGGTGCTGCTAGATCGTGGAAGTCGAAGAAGCAGTCTTTACTCTTAGAGTACTATGCGCTATCAGCTACAGAATATAAAGTAGAATGGTTCTGAAAGCTCTCAGATGATCTTCCTATGGTTAGTACACATAGTAGTACACATATTCGGGTGATACTGACATACTGAAAAAACCAGGAAGCTGCAACATTGGCATATATTTATCTCTTCAAAGATCTAAAGATAACTGTGTGGATAAAATACAGAACACTGAATGAGCACAGCTAGCGTGGATCATTACAGTGGTTAATGTCCGGAGTCAGGTAATTCTGGCGGATCCGTTCATAACAGGCCAGTACAAAATACTGAATGAGCGCAACTAGCGTGGATCATTATAGTGGTTAATGTTCGAAGCCAGGTGATTCTGGCGGATCCGTTCATAACAGGCCAATACAAAACACTGAATAAGCGCAACTAGCATGGATCATTACAGTGGTTATAGATCATAGTCAGGTGAATCTGATGGATCCGCTCAGAATAGGCTTTAAGCGTCAGCTGATTGTAAGTACTATAAAGGAGCATAGTATTCCATGATACCGTGGGATGACACCACCATGAGGTACCTCGACAGGGTAAAGCCTCGACTTTGGGCTATGTCACAGCGGCAGTAGCACCACATATAGTCAGAGTCAAGTACTATAAAGGAGCGTAGTACTCCATATTACTGTGGGATGACACCATAATGAGGTGCCTCGACATGGTAAAGCCTCGGCTATAGGCCATGTCATAGCGGCAGTAACACCGTACATAGTTAAGGATACAACAGATATGGGATTGGAGGACCTCTGGTATTGCATCTCTGCAATCCTACTATTTAGTTTTATGATATTGGTTCCAAGAAAAATCTACCAGGCATCTAACTATTGGTTCAAGGGAGGACCATTGACCAGAAGAATTGTCACGCCCCAGTCCCAAAATACCAAGGGACTGGACACGTGGCAATGGCCAGCAGCACGCACCGATGGTCTGTCACGCCCCAGTCCCAAAAATATGTAGGACTAGGACACGTAAGCATGCCAGCCGCATGGATATGGCAACTCCAATATATGGAAACCAAATCCATACGTACGCTGTAATATGAATATAAAATCCACAAGTGGTATAAAATGTAATACAAGTCACAGGGTAAAATCTAAATCTCATCCACCAAAATCATATAGAAATAAATAACCAGTATCTATGAAACTAGATCTCAATAAGAAGTATCTAAGGATGATAGTTGGATGGAAACAAATCCACTACCAACTCGAATATAAGAGCAAATATAATATGAGTACAACACCACAACACAATATAAGAATACCAGCTATCAATCACAGCTCGAAGAGAAGACATCCTCGGATCACATGTAACCATCCAAATCTACGCTCCTGTAAATACTCAAGAAAAGATACACCTGGCAGCGGACCAGGTCCTCAGAGGGACGTAACAAGATACAGAAAATACGAGCCAATTTGAATACAGTAAACATGCATATGGTTTGAAAATAAATAAGTATGTTGTACAAGACAATCTATATGAATGCAAATGAGGACAACTTTTCGACGTATGGGCAAGGGTAGGCTACTCGATCTACCTCACAACTCACACACACATCAATGGACATCAGAAATCGATATACCGCGGGGGTAGCGACCAGCGAGACTCCAGAAATCGACATACCGCGGGGGTAGCGACCAGCGCGACACACGCCCGTAGTGCGAACTATATACTACGGTTTACCAGAGTGGTTAAAAGCCCATACGCCTAATGATTGTCCTCTCATGATACTAGGTGTCAAGTGTGTGTCAACATATCTAATATATATAGTAATGACTGAACGAACTACACATGCAATGAATATAACTGAATGAGACTACACATGCAATGAATAAACAGAAATATAAATAGCATGCAAAGTACTGTAAACAATTTGGCAAGGTATCTTGCCTGGGGTCCTGCTGCTGGTATGAATCAGAGTCCAAGTCACAGTCCAAATAGCCTATGTATTACAAATTTATCACGTCAAAAGATAATTTATTTAATTCTGGAATAATTATTCTAAAATCCTATTTTAATCTTATTATTCTGATTTTTATGTTAATTCCTAAATTTTGTCCAAAAAACTAAATTTTATCAACTCGAGACTCATGGCACGCAAATCGAGGCGATCTGTTGACCAAAAAGTCAACCAATACAAACTCGACTTTTATGCATGATTTTCTGTAGATTTTAGCATCAAAAACATACTAGAATTTACGGCTCGTCTGAATTCAAATTCGTTTGGGAATTATGGCACATACAAATTTTGTATTGTGCACCTATGGTTAAATTCTAACCTAGAAGTTCTATAGAATTAACAGTATATAAATACTTCAAAATAAATTCAGGGAAAAATATATGTCGATAATCTCGACATTAGCTTTTCGAAACTTTAAACGGTTCGTGATTCTGATTCCTGGTTCTCCCGGAATCGCGAAAACATCAAAACACGTCTATTTTCGGATATGCTGTGCTCTACGAATTTTCCAGAATTTAATACTAATAATTTAGAAAAAAAATTTATATAATCAAAAACCTAACCTCATTATCGTTCTAACAAAAAAAACTGGAGCACGTTTGGAGTCCGGAGCTAGCAGATATCGTCTTTTTAATTCGTCATAACTAGTAGAAAATGAGACTGAATTTATGACGAATTTTGACTGATTTTGGACGAAAAAGAGAGGAATTTGAGGAAGAAAAATATGAAGGATAAGGTATTTATAATGGTGGAGACTACTTAATTAAATACAACTAGGATTGGTTAATTTGGATAGGATTATGATGAATTTAAATAAGGATAGAATATGCATGAAGTTAATTTCCTAGTAGGTTCAGGATTTGAATTAATTTAAAATAGAATTTAAATCTATCTCAATAATTTATAATCTTGAATATAATTAAATATAATACAAATAATTTATAAAATCTTATTAATATCTATTAACACTAAATTAGCATCTATCTAATATTAAGACTATATATATCCAAATAAATCCTAATTAATTTCAAAAATCTAAAATAACCTAAAAATGATTCTAAATAAATATTTATATAAGTAAATATATCAAGAAATTCATTTGCTAATTAAATAACAGAATACTCTAAAAAAATTCAATATCTATAATAATATAAAATATACACAAAATATCTATTTTGGGTGAGGGGGTTTACATGGTCAACCCAATTTAATGGAACCATCAGGGCGCACTTAAGCTGTAAAGAAGGTCTACTACAACAAGTCACATTAATCTCATCCATAACGATAAAGAAATAAACTGTATGATGAAATTGAAATAAGTAGCAACGACAAGTTAGTCGGAAACAATCCGACTTATGTCTGAATACACTAGCTCAATAGGCCAGGAACAAAAGAGATAAACATAAAGTAAATAGTGAGTACGGGATCGGGTACTCAGGAGAAGTCTTCGGCAATCACCTCATCTGCAGGGTTCAGTTCTGCTCCAGTATCAAGTCCAGCAATAGCCTCAGCTCCTGTCCCGTATATCTCGGGGTACTGCTCCTCGGCTAAACCTGGGGACATAATCCATTCCAGGTCCTCAGTGGACATAGCAAGGCACAAAATAAAACAAGCCAAATAAATGCAGTACAATTAAATTAAATGAAACAACAGGATAAACTATGTAACCATCTATGTGATATGCAAATGAGAGCAACACTAGTACTCAGGCTGAGACCGCTACAAGCTCTGTGTCGGGGAGCCGGTAGCAGTAATAACACGTAAAGGGTCTAGCTCTGCTGGAGAGTCTACAACCTCACAATAATAGTAGATATATATATAGAACAGCCTGTAGCATGTGTGTCTCTCCCCACCCAATGTAATCACGCAAACCATGACCATAACGTCTCATGTCCATGTCAGCGGGATTATAACTAATGCAACAAGTCAAACTGTCTATAACTAGAATATCTCTGTCAAGTCATGTATCCTATACAGAATCACCATGAATGTCTCAGGAAGATTCTGTCCATTTATAGTGTCAAGTGTCCTGGGTTGTAGGGTACTTGATATGTCAAGTACAAAAGTAAAGGGTATCGCAAATCCATCTCTAAATGACGAACCCAACACCGCGTACGGTGTTGGCACCCGACTATGATCGGACACTAGGTACGTCCTCCGTTTCCTAGGTTAATCAGTTTAAACAAGTTTATATGAATTTAAACAAGACATCCATCAAAGTATTATTACAGGAAATATGAAGACAAAGACTGCAAGTTTGACAAGGTGCACTTGCCTGATGTTTGGATTCCACTTAGGTCCTGTTCTCGAAAATTTCCAGAGATATCTCCGAAAGCTGAAATAAACAGTACCATCACGCTCAGAAGGTGTCAAATAGCTAGGAACGCCTGTCCTTGGGTCCAATTTGGAGACAAGGGTAAAAACGATAATTTCGGACCAAAACGGGGTCCACTGGTGGGCCCGCTTTGCACCGAAAAACGTGTCGGAGTCAACGGTCTCAAAATTCACCAAACTTAGTGTCAACAGGTCAAGAACGCTGATACGAACCCAACAGAACTTTCAGATTTGAATTCCGATGAGCCGATCACAAAATCGCCCGTCGAGTGGGGCCTGTGGGGCCCACGACACGCGATTTTGTCAACGTTCTCAGAATCGAACCAAACTTTACCCACAGGACCAGTGTATCGCTACGAGTCCGATGGCGTAAGTTTCGTCTCGATCCGACGTGTGTGCACGAAGTTAGGGTGAATTGCAGAAAAGTCGGATACGGGGCGATGTCCGTGGATACGCGTTGATTTCGGTGTGCACGCACACCCTAATCAGCTTCCGCGAAATCCCACACGTCCGTATCGACGACGCGCACGTATCTGTGAAGATCGCATGCGACCAAGTCGTCCCGTTTGGCGGGGCGTACTCAGTTCCGGGGTGAAACAGGGTCTGGTTTTTCCTGTTTTTGGATCGCGGTGTGCGATCACCACAGGACGCGATGCCCCGAGCGGTTTATCCGGGCCCCGAGAGGGTCATACAGGCTTTGCAACGCAATTTACGGAATTGAAATCGGGGTTACGAGCAGAAAGTTATGAGTACCTGAACGAGGCTCCTCGAAACGGGGTTTTTGTGTCCGACTCGTGTCCAGGACACTGTGTCAGCCGTGTCCACGTGTCCGCGTGTCCGGCAGCGAGTCCGGTGTCCTGCTGTGTCTACTGGCTGGGGAACACCGGAGATGGCTGGACTCGGCGGGGCGAGCTGCGGCCGGGCGGGGGGGTCGTCGACCGGAGCCGAGCGGTGCACGGCGGAGGAGGAGCTTCGGCTAGGGCACTGGAGTCGGGGAGGGGAGGCGTCAGGTCTGAGAGGGGGGGAGGGAAGAGGCGAGGCCGGGGCGGCTCTCGGCGGAGCTAGGGGGGTCGAGGCGGTGGCTGCCGGAGCTAGGGGAGAAGAAGGGGACCGGAGCTAGGGTTCCGGCGGGTGGGTAAGGGGAAAAAGTTGAGGGAGGAGGAGAAGATGAAGGAGGGTTTTATAGGGAGGCTCGGGGGAGGGTCGTGGCCGTGCGAGGCGGGCCGAGGGGAGGTCGTGGGGACGTGGGGGTGAGGCCGGGCGGTTCTCCGGCGACGTGGCCGGAGAACGCGGCGGGTTTCTCGGGGGTCTGCGTGGGGAAGGGGATGGGCTCTCTCGGGTCAGGTCGGGCGCGTGTTCGTGTTGGGCGGACCCGCCCGACCCGATAGCACTGCGGGCTGGGCTGGGCTTCGGCCCACTGGGCCGGGCCTAAAGTAAATAATAATAATAATAATAATAATAATATTAATTAATTTATTAGTTTTAAATAGTTTTTAGGTATTTAAAAATAGGTCCAAGGCCCAATAAAATCCAGAAAAATTACCCTAAGTCCGGTTTTCTATTTTACACCATAAAATCATATTTTCATTATATTTTAATGTTAGTTATTAGCAATTAAAAATTATATAATCACCTAATGCACTTATGTAAATTCCTGAAAATTGCAGAAAAATCCCAAAAATCGATTTTAACAAACTGAAAATTTTAGGGTGATTACAATCTACCCCCTTAAGAGGATTGTGTCCTCGCAATCGAAGGGTAAACTACAAAGGGCACGAACTATAGAAATAAAAGAATGCTTAGGTTTTACCTGCATCTGCAAATAAGTGTGGGTAACGCTGGCGCATGGTATCCTCTCGTTCCCAGGTCGATTCGCCCGGAGAATGTTGTTTCCAAGCTACCCGAACCAGTCTGATTGTCTGCCCTCGCAGTGTCTTCTCACTGGTGTCGAGTATACCCACTGGCTGCTCCTCGTATCTCAGGCTAGGTCCCACCGAAATCTCAGAATGATCAACTATATGGCTTGGGTCAGTCACGTATCGCCTCAGCTGTGAGACGTGGAATACATCATGCACTCCCTCTAAGGATGGAGGTAATGCAAGACGATAAACCACCTCACCAATGCGCTCCAAGATGTCAAATGGCCCAATATACCTTGGGCTTAACTTGCCTCTGTTGCCGAATCTGATAGTACCTCTAGTGGATGAGATCCTCAAAAATACATGCTCTCCTTCCTTGAACTCCAGGGGGCGTCTGTGCGCATCGGTCCAATGCTTCTGTCTATCCTGAGCTGCACGGAGATGATTCTGAATCTGCCTTACTTTCTCCACTGTCTCCGTTACCAACTCTGGACCCAGTAATTGACGTTCGCCAATGTCACTCCAGCATATCGGCGATCTGCACTTCCTTTCGTACAATGCCTCGAAAGGTGCCATCTAAATGCTTGCCTGATAGCTATTGTTGTAGGAGAACTCCACTAAGTGCAGATGATCTTCCCAAGATCCTCCGAAGTCCAGTATACATGATCGCAGCATATCTTCCAAGATCTGAATTGTGCGCTCTGATTGGCCATCTGTCTGAGGATGATAGGCAGTACTGAATTTGAGCCTGGTGCCGAGACTCTCTTGCATGCTTCGCCAGAAGTGAGATATAAATCTTGAGTCTCGATCTGATACAATACTAACCGGCACTCCATGTAATTTTACGATCTGTCGCATATACATGTCGGCTAGTACTTCCGTGGATTGTCCGACTCTGAATGGCAAGAAGTGAGCCGACTTAGTGAGCCGATCCACAATAACCCATACCGTATCCTTTCCACTAGGGCTTCTTGGAAATCCAGTGACGAAGTCCATGGTAATATGCTCCCACTTTCATTCAGGTATGGGAAGTGGCTGCAACATACCTGCAGTCCTTTGGTGTTCGGCCTTTACCTGCTGGCAGACTAAGCATTTTGCCACAAATCGGGCAATCTCCCTTTTCATTCCTTGCCACCAGTAATATTGTCTTAAGTCCCGGTACATCTTGGTTCCTCCTGGATGAACAGAGTATACGGAGCTATGTGCTTCAGTCATCAACTCCTGTCTCAATTCTCCATTCGGAACATATAGGCGATTTCCGTACCTTAATGTCCCGTCCTCGTGGATGCGAAGTCCCGTTTGCATGCCTGCTTCGGTTCTCTCTTTCAGCCTTCGGAATCTGGCATCATTAGGCAAAGCTTCTTTGATTCTCTCCACCAGCGATGACTTAACTTCGAGGTTAGCCAGCAAACCATTTTGTCCAGGTAAAACAACCTCTATCTAAAGATCTTGCAAGCCTTGTAATAGCTGAGGCTGCTCAGTTAAGAAATAAGCCGAGGGTTTTCTGCTGAGGGCGTCGGCTACAACATTTGCTTTCCCCGGGTGGTACTGCAGATCTATGTCAAAGTCCACCATCAACTCAAGCCAACGCCTTTGCCTCATGTTGAGCTCCTTCTGAGTATAAACATACTTCAAGCTCTTATGATCAGTGAATATTTCGACCTTCTCTCCATACAGATAATGTCTCCAGATCTTTAATACAAAAATCACTGCAGCTAGCTCCAGGTCGTGCGTTGGGTAGTTCTTCTCGTGGACCTTCAACTGCCTCGATGCATAAGCGATAACCTTGCCATGTTGCATCAAGACACAACCTAGTCCACTGCCGGACGCATCACTATAAACAACAAAACCTCCTGACCCTGAGGGAAGAGTCAAGACTGGTGCTGTTGTTAGACGCCTCTTCAATTCTTCAAAGGCATTCTGGCATTCTTTCGTCCATATGAACTCCTGATCCTTCCGTGTCAGCTTAGTCATCGGCTCTACGATCCTTGAAAAAATTTTTACGAACCGCCGGTAATACCCAGCAAGTCCAAGAAAACTTCTCACTTCTGCAACAGAGGTAGGGGTAGGCCAGGTTTCTATAGCAGTGACCTTCTCTGGGTCCACAGACAGTCCTTCATCCGAGATAATATGTCCTAAGAATGGCACCTTGTCCATACAGAACTCACATTTGCTGAGCTTGGCATACAGCTTCTCCCTTCTTAAAGTTTCTAGCACAATTCTGAGGTGTTCCTCGTGCTCTTCGTGGTTCTTGGAGTAGACTAGAATATCATCAATGAATACCACCACGAACTTATCCAAGTACTGATGGAAGACTCCGTTCATCAAACTCATAAATACGGCTGGTGCGTTGGTTAAACCAAACGGCATTACTAGGAATTCATAGTGTCCATATTTAGTCCTGAAGGCCGTCTTTGGGATATCTTCCTTCTTCACCCTAATCTGGTGATAACCGGATCTAAGGTCAATCTTTGAGAATACCCTAGCACCCCTCAATTGGTCAAACAAGTCATCAATGCGTGGTAAGGGATACCGGTTCTTAATGGTTACAACATTTAGGGCTCTGTAATCAATGCACAAGCGTACGGTTCCATCCTTCTTGGGTACAAAAAGTATGGGCGCTCCCCATGGTGAAATACTGGGCCGGATAAATCCTTTCTCCAGAAGATCGTCAACTTGCGCTTTCAACTCCACTAACTCCTTAGGTGTTAGCCGATATACCGATGAAGTGATAGGTTCGGCTCCTGGAGTTAGGTCTATTGTGAACTCTATCTCCCGATCAGGTGGTAAACCTGGAAGATCGTCGGAAAATACATCCACAAACTCTGCTATGACTCATGGGTAACCTGACTCCTCTTCTACAGATAATACCCTAAGAGTTGGCTGGACACCTTGCTCTACAGCTCCCCGAAGAAATTCAAACTCAGGGTGGCTAGGGGGTCTAAATATCACTTTTCCAAGCCGGCAATCCAGTGTCGCATGGTACTGACTTAACCAGTCCATACCAAGTACAACATCATAATCAGGCATAGAAAAGATCAGAAACTGGGCTCGCATCTCTCGGCCACAGATTACTACCGAACAGGATCTACAGACATCACTAACCGGGATAATTCTATCTCCCATAAGAATTCTCTTCATCTTCGATAGAGGTGCGGTAGCTACTCTATGTGTGGCTACGAAGCTAGCAGCAATAAATGAATGAGAGGCTCCAGAATCAAATAATGTTACAGCAGGAATTGAAGCTACTAATATGGTACCTGCTATCACTTCACCTGTAGTAGCTTCCTCTGTGACTGCTAGTGCATATGCCTGACCTCGTCCCTGAGCGGGACCCCTTTGCTGACGAGCCTGCTGGAACAAAGCTGCCTGAGGTGGTAGTGGTGGCCTGGCTCCTCCAGGCCCTGTCTGAGTTGCTCCCCCAGCTGGAAGAGCTGGCCTAGGTGCATGTGGAGCTGGTTGATTCGGAACTCCCTCTCGACGTTCCGAACAGTCCTTTGAGAAGTGTTGTCCGGATCCGCAAACCAGGCAGAGTCCCAGCTTGCGTCTACATTCTCTTTCAATATGACCTACTTTGCCGCAGTAATGACAAGTAGGTAGGTTCTTTGATGCTGCTTTCTGAGGCAGATTCTTCTGGGGCCGTTTGGCAGAATCCCTAGGTGAAGACTTGGACGGTGCTGAGGAGAATGGACGTTTCAGGCTTGATTCCCTCCGAGTAACGCGCTCCAGCCGACGTGCTGCAGCTAGGACGTCGGAGTAAGATGTGGGCGCGACCGATCCGATTAACTTCTGAAGCTCGAACCTGAGTCCATCAAAGAACTTCTCCGCCTTCTCTTCTTCGGTAGGAATTAGAGAAGGGGCGAAGCGGCTCAGGCGAATGAATTCGGCGTTATATTCCTCCACCGTCATGTTGCCCTGGATCAGGCGGTTGAATCTGTCTCGGAGTTCTGACCGAGCCACAGCAGGGATGTACATTTCCTGGAAGAGTCTGGAGAACTCCTCCCAGGTGACCTGATCATGTCCGAGCCTTCTTTCTTCGGACAGCCACCAATGGTGCGCGTTGTCCGTCAGTTGCATCCGAACGGCAGTCATCCATTTGTCCCTTGGAAGTTCAGCGGACTCCAACTGATGCTGCGTGTTCGTAAGCCATTCATGAACTTCAGTTGGTCCTTCCTTGCCCGAGAAGGTACGGGGTTTGAGTTGACGGAAATCCGTGATAGATCCCGTCGCTAGCCGCCTATTTGGTGGATTTGCATGTTCCAATGCTGCGACTAGGCTGTTTCTTAGGTTCTCGGCCTCATGACGTTGGGCCTCCTGTTGGATCTGTTGTTGTGCCTGCATCATGGCGTAGAACATCTGGAACATTTGCTGTCCGTCTATTGCCTGTCCTGGAGGAAAGACAGGCATCATAGGAGGGAACTGGAGTAGAGGCGGGATGTCATCACGCCTGAACCTGGAACTTGGTTGGCCAGTTTGATTGTTCTGAGAGGATTATCCTATGGTATCTGGCGTCGTTCCAGCTTCACAGGTAACCACAGCTTCAGGCGGTGTACTCAAGGGATTCTCGTCACCACTTCTGGGATCCATTACTCTGCATCAAAAGAAAATAATAAGAACGCACAGAGGAATCAAATCAGGATGCAATTCAAGCAATTAAATTGAATTCGACATAGAGTCCAAAAACGATTTAATTAATGGATGAGATCCTATAACTTATCCTATCTTATTGCAGGCCTGTTCGGTCCCTAAGTTGAAACCGAATAATTTAGTTGAGACCTGCATGGGCCACCACAAAAACCATGTCACGCCCCAGTCCCAAAATACCAAGGGACTGGATACGTGGCAATGGCCAGCAGCACGCACCGATGGTCAACCCAATTTAATGGAACCATCAGGGCACACTTAAGCTGTAAAGAAGGTCTACTACAACAAGTCACACTAATCTCATCCATAACGATAAAGAAATAAACTGCATAATGAAATGGAAATAAGTAGCAACAACAAGTTAGTCGGAGAAACAATCCGACTTATGTCTGAATACACTAGCTCAATAGGCCAGGAACAAAAGAGATAAACATAAAGTAAATACTGAGTACGGGATCGGGTACTCAGGAGAAGTCTTCGGCAATCACCTCGTCTGCAGGGTTCAGTTCTGCTCCAGTATCAAGTCCAGCAATAGCCTCAGCTCCTGTCCCGTATATCTCGGGGTACTGCTCCTCGGCTAAACCTGGGGACATAATCCATTCCAGGTCCTCAGTGAAAATAGCAAGGCACAAAATAAAACAAGCCAACTAAATGCAGTGCAATTAAATTAAATGAAACAACAGGATAAACTATGTAACCATCTATGTGATATGCAAATGAGAGCAACACTAGTACTCAGGCTGAGACCGCTATAAGCTCTGTGTCGGGGAGCCGGTAGCAGTAATAACACGTAAAGGGTCTAGCTCTGCTGGAGAGTCTACAACCTCACAATAATAGTAGATATATATATAGAACAGCCTGTAGCATGTGTGTCTCTCCCCACCCAATGTAATCACGCAAACCATGACCATAACGTCTCATGTCCATGTCAGCGGGATTATAACTAATGCAACAAGTCAAACTGTCTATAACTAGAATATCTCTGTCAAGTCCTGTATCCTATACAGAATCACCATGAATGTCTCAGGAAGATTCTGTCCATGTATAGTGTCAAGTGTCCTGGGTTGTAGGGTACTTGATATGTCAAGTACAAAAGTAAAGGGTATCGCAAATCCATCTCTAAATGACGAACCCAACACCGCGTACGGTGTTGGCACCCGACTATGATCGGACACTAGGTACGTCCTCCGTTTCCTAGGTTAATCAGTTTAAACAAGTTTATATGAATTTAAACAAGACATCCAGCAAAGTATTATTACAGGAAATATGAAGATAAAGACTGCAAGTTTGACAAGGTGCACTTGCCTGATGTTTGGATTCCACTTAGGTCCTGTTCTCGGAAATTTCCAAAGATGTCTCCGAAAGCTGAAATAAACAGTACCATCACGCTCAGAAGGTGTCAAATAGCTAGGAACGCCTGTGGGGCCCACGACACGCGATTTCGTCAACGTTCTCAGAATCGAACCAAACTTGACCCACAGGACCAGCGTATCGCTACGAGTCCGATGGCGTAAGTTTCGTCTCAATCCGACGTGTGTGCACCAAGTTAGGGTGAATTGCAGAAAAGTCGGATACGGGGCGATGTCCGCGGATACGCGTTGATTTCGGTGTGCACGCACACCCGAATCAGCTTCCGCGAAATCCCACACGTCCGTATCGACGATGCGCACGTATCTGTGAAGACCGCATGCAACCAAGTCATCCCGTTTGGCGGGGCATACTCAGTTCCGGGGTGAAACAGGGTCTGGTTTTTCCTTTTTTGGATCGCGGTGTGCGATCACCACAGGACGCGATGCCCCGAGCGGTTTATCCGGGCCCCGAGAGGGTCATACAGGCTTTGCAACGCAATTTACGGAATTGAAATCGGGGTTACGAGCAGAAAGTTATGAGTACCTGAACGAGGCTCCTCGAAACGGGGTTTTTGTGTCCGACTCGTGTCTAGGACACTGTGTCAGCCGTGTCCACGTGTCCGCGTGTCCGCCAGTGAGTCCGGTGTCCTGCTGTGTCTACTGGCTGGGGGATCACCGGAGATGGCTGGACTCGGCGGGGCGAGCTGCGGCCGGGCGGGGGGGGGGGGGGTTGTCGACCGGAGCCGAGCTGTGCACGGCGGAGGAGGAGCTTCGGCTAGGGCACTGGAGTCGGGGAGGGGAGGCGTCGGGTCTGAGAGGGGAGGAGGGAAGAGGCGAGGTCGGGGCGGCTCTCGGCGGAGCTAGGGGGGTCGAGGCGGTGGCTGCCGGAGCTAGGGGAGAAGAAGGGGACAGAAGCTAGGGTTCCGGCGGGTGGGTAAGGGAAAAAAGTTGAGGGAGGAGGAGAAGATGAAGGAGGGTTTTATAGGGAGGCTCGGGGGAGGGTCGTGGCCGTGCGAGGCGGGCCGAGGGGAGGTCGTGGGGACGTGGGGGTGAGGCCGGGCGGTTCTCCGGCGACGTGGCCGAAGAACGCGGCGGGTTTCTCGGGGGTCTGCGTGGGGAAGGGGATGGGCTCTCTCGGGTCGGGTCGGGCGCGGGTTTGGGTTGGGCGGACCCGCCCGACCCGATAGCACTGCGGGCTGGGCTGGGCTTCGGCCCACTGGGCCGGGCCTAAAGTAAATAATAATAATAATAATAATAAAAATATTAATTAATTTATTAGTTTTAAATAGTTTTTAGGTATTTAAAAATAGGTCCAAGGCCCAATAAAATTCAGAAAAATTACCCTAAGTCCGGTTTTCTATTTTACACCATAAAATCATATTTTCATTATATTTTAATGTTAGTTATTAGCAATTAAAAATTATATAATCACCCAATGCACTTATATAAATTCCTGAAAATTGCAGAAAAATCCCAAAAATCGATTTTAACAAACTGAAAATTTTAGGGTGATTACAAGAATATCAGGTACAGTGGGTAGTCCTCATGGATATTGTGGGAAATGTACCAGGAACCACTGTAGTCTACTATTTGTTCTTGATCAGAACAGTTCCTGTGGGAGGATGGCTTTGACGCCTTAATGAGTTCTCGGACAGAGTGAATGTCCAGTGTACGTTAAAGGAAGCACGAGTAGTTTCAGCACTACAAGGGACTTGTATCCCATGCTACAGTGGCATGTACCACACGAGGAAGTGAACCTCGGATTCGGGCCATGTCACAACGGCAGTAGCACCGCACATATGCAGGTAACCTAATGCTGAAAGAAAATAGAGAGTGGTAGTACAACACTACAAAGAGGCCTGTGACCTCATGCTACAGTGGGTGACACCACATGAGGGAGTGAACATCGGCTTTGAGCCATGTCACAGCGGCGTAGCACCACACGGAAGCGCAAGGCTTCATGCTGGGAGGTAGTACAACACTATTAAGAGGCCCGTGACCTCATGCTATAGTGGGTGACACCACATGAGGGAGTGAACCTCGGCTTTAAGCCATGTCACAGCAGCGTAGCACCGCACAGGAGCGCAAGGCTCCATGTTGTGTGTAGTAACATCATTACTAAGAGGCCCGTGTCCTCATGCTACAGTGGTATGACACCACAAGAGGGGGATCCTCGGCCCTGGACGGCCATGTCATGCGACATAGCACCGCACAGAAGCACAATTCTTTATGCCAGATAATAAACTCTCTATATTGAAAGAACTCATATAAGTGTATGGATAGTGATATAGGTCGTCTCTTGAGGGAAAGCTTGTAAACGTCCAAAATATATACACTTAGACCAGGTCAGCACAGGACCTTTAACGTACGACCGGATGGCACAGCTGAGGTCATTGTGTGAGTGGGGAGAATATCAGCTTTGGTGCAGAATTTAAGGCCTAGTCCACTCTTGTATCATACTGTTGTTTGACCCATGCGGAAAGATTCAAGTCGTTGGCGACATCTATCCTAATACATGATGGCAGTCACTGTGAGGAACGTTCAACCATATATTGTGATATATGTGGGGGATTGTTAGTATTTTCCACTTGGCTTTGGGAGTTTTAGTCCCACATTGAAAACACCAATGTTGGCTCATGCATCTCATGCTATAGAACTGCTTTTGTTTCTTTATTTCGTGCTTCCTTTGTGGTACTTGCTATTTGGGGTCTGACCCCACTGGTTTTGCATTTCCAGGTTTAGAGCCAGCACTTGAGGATCAAGCGTATCTCACGCTCACTGATGGCACGCACCAGAATGATGGCTACTGAGGGTTACGAGTGGGTTCCTTCATTCACTGCTCGTCCTTTATAAACTATATTCTTTTGGGCGTTTAGCCAACCAACACCTGTTAGCCGGAGAATATGGACACTAGTTCCTTACATGACTGTAATATATTCAGACTGCAGTTGACTCACTGTCATGTATATTTTTTATTGTGTATCTGGCATATCACTTTGTATTGATGGATCTCTAGAACATTCTGATGCGGCGTCTGGGACACCTTACTGCTTACTCTAAAATGTTCTATGTTATTGCCACTTCTTTGAATGATTGAGATATAGAAGCTCTTGACCCTAGGAGACTTGATTGTAGTATGCACCCCCTGTCTCTAGACAACCTTAACACATTACGGGTAGCTTCGGTATTCCGCAAGGTGTGGTTGGCTGAGTCATTCTTCCGCTCTCCAGTATTCTGGATCTGGGACGTGACAGGAGGCCTGGCCTTGATGAAACAACGATGGTCGAACTCGAGCTCGAGGACGGCGACGGTGGGTTGTTCGAGCTCATGAGGCCGTCGCCAGCGAGGAACAACGGACTTCCTGCAGACACAGTTTGGATGGAATCGGACACGGGAAACAGGGGACACATGGGAAACACAAACTAATTTCTGAAAAGTTAATTTTATTTAAAAAATTAATTTTTTTGAATCTTTTTTTACCAAACAGAATTTTCAACTTTGGTTTCTAAAAATCAATTTCCAGATGAAAGTAAGCAAACACAAACTCAAAATTTTCATACTCAGAAAATAACTTTATAACTTACTTTCAAAAGAAGAAGAAAAATCAGAAAGCATTGTATTTCTCTGTTTAGGCCAGTGTTGTCAAAATCGGACCGGACCGGCGGTTGAACCGGGTCGGACCGAATCTGACCAAAAAATCGGTTTGATCTGACTTGAACCGAATTTTTTTAAAGAATCGACAGTTTTTTTCTGAACTGGGTTTTAACCGGTGAACCGGCCGAACCGGTTAATGATTGAACCAGCCTATTTTGGTTAATTTTTCCACAAGAGATTTGGATCATTTGGTACTTGATTTGGTTTTGAGAGACCTTATAGTTGCAAAACAAAACCAAGCCAAACCAAACCAACATTCTCCGAACCAAATCAAACCAAACATTCTCTGAACCAAATCAAACCAAACCAAGAAGTAAATGTGAATATATTACATGATTTAGTTCTCGTAAAGGGTCTATTTGAACTCATGTTGAACCCGGGTCCGACCTATACCAAAGATTTTCGGTTCAATGATTGGTCCGGTTTTTAAAACATTGGTTTAGGCATAATCTATTTGATAATGACATATTAAGGATTAACATATTTTCCAATGATCTATGAAAGAATATTGCTCTATTAATTCCTATTCTGCAATGGTTATGCATGTTGTTATTGATGAGGTTCAAATTCTGAACATTAACAACTCTTCCAAACTGGAAATGTTTAATGATCCGAATTTAAAATGAACGTAGGATGCTTTATTGGTTGACATGTCCTAAGTTTGCTAAAGTTTTAGCTAAACTTGGGATTAAGTGCAAAAAATCTCTCATTAAATTTATCTCGGTAGCAAAATAAGACATCTTAGACGTTTAGAGTAAATCCAGTGTTGTTTAATTGCAAAAACGTAAATCTGAGAATTTTTTTTTTCACTTTATCCATTAAACGTGTTCCCTCTAGAGATATGCATGAACTTACCAAAACATTTGAATTGGAAGCAATGTTTTAAAAATCGGACAGATGATTGAACCGAATTTTTTTGGTACAAGTCGGATCAGGTTCAACCGGAGTTCAAATGGGCCTTTTACGAGAACCAAATCATGTAAGATATCCACATTTACTTTTTGGTTTGGTTTGATTTGGTTCTTAGCATGTATGATTTGGTTTGGTTTTACAACTATAAGATCTCTCAAAATCAAACCAAATACCAAATGGTCAAAATCTTATGTGATAAACTTTTTTTAGTTTTTTAGTTTTTTTAAATCCAGAATGCCCGTTTCAATAGTGAACCGGTTCGGCCGGTTCAGCCGATTAAATCCTGATTCAGAAGAAAATCTTAAAAGACTCCGGTTCAAGTCAGACAGGACCAATTTTTTTGTCAAAATTGGTTCAACCACCGGTCGGTTTTGACAACACTGATTGGAAGCTTATAATCTGATCATTTTCTTATAATGAGATCAATTTCATGTCATGGTAAAATTCCGAGTTGCTTGTCTGACACAAGTTGCTTGTCTATACGATTGCAACTCCTGAAGAGATTTGAGAAGCTCTAGATAAGAAACACTCCAGTGAAGGAGCTGGCTCTGAAATCTATGAAGTTGATAGGTTCTTAGAATATAAATGCTAGATGATAAATCTTTCCTTGAACAAACTAATGAACTCTAGACTATCAATCATGAAATGTCTGAAAGCGCGATATGTCATAATTAGCTTATAAATTTTGATTATTGCATACAATAACTAACTTCCTCCATCTCGACTCCATCTCGAATGGAGTTTGGCTTGACAGTGAGACACAAGAAGGAAAACATTACTTAGATAATATGCTCATATCTTTCCACACTGAGGAAGAAAGTGTTAGGAATGCGGTGAGATCCGAATCGAAATTAGTCTATGAGACTAGGTCTATATGTCTTAAAAGGGAATTCTTATATAAGGTCTGAACCAATTCTAATTATCTACACCTCATGATCCCATCTCCTATCCGATGTGAGACAAAATTACCAACTCTATTGTCATCCTCCACTGAGCGTTCAACAGGAAACGAAATACAATCCAACAATCTCCACCTTAACTCGTTTCTGCTAGCCGAACAACCTTAGCACACCCCGGCTACCTTTTGCTCGTTCCCGCTAGCCGAACACCCTTAGCACAACCCCGGCTACCTTTGTCCGTTCCCCCTAACCGAACAACCTTAGCACACTCCGGCTACCTTTGTTCGTTTTCGCTAACCGAGCACTAAGGAGATCCAACATATTGTCATCTCGATCCATTCGACCACAGAACCAAACCGACACGTTCATCAACACCACCATTGTGCGCCAACTATAATGTCTTGCTCGACCTTGGACGCGTCAGACCCATATTTGAAGCCAATTCGTGTAGTTGATGCTCATACTCTATCTTGAGAAGAGCCCGTATAATCCACGAACGTTCAGTACCATCTGTCTCGAACCAATTAGAACCGCTCAAACCAGTCTCGTAACCTTGGGCTCTGATACCACTTGTTGGGAACGCAGTATGACCCGAACCGGAGTTGGCCCATGAGATGCGATATTGGACTGGACCCATATGCCTTAAAAGAGAATTCCCATGTAAGATCTGAACCGATCTCAATTATCTACACCTCATGATCCCACCTCACATCCGATATGGGACTAAATTACCAACTCTATTGTTATCCTCCTTTGAGCGCTCAACCGAAAACGAGATACAATCCAACAGAAAGTAGGTCAAAAGATAAAGAACCCTTAAGTACTGATTTTAAGACTTAAGTTGAACATTGTTGAAACCAAGAAAAACCCGAAAGGCTGACCCATACGCAGATCAACCAGTCCAAGGAGAAGCAATTATTAAGGCCTAAAGTAAAGATTGAGAAAGATATTAGGAAAAAACGAAAATGTTATAACTGTGGTAAGTCTAAACATTTTGCTAGCTAGTATTAAGGGCTAGGATAACCGGTATCCTGTTCACAAAGCTCATGCTCCTGAAGATCTTGTTATACCTCAAGCTCACGTCGTTATAATGGGTAGAGAATATGTCGGAATCGTTGATCGGCGGTTTAGAAGACGAATCAGTAAAGATGGCACCACACTTCCCATGTGTCATGGGAGTTGGAGTTGGCGCACTACAACCCCACTCTCTAGGGGGACGCCAACTCCGTTGGCGTCTGGCTTCCTCCCCTTCCTATGTGCCATGGGAGTTAGCGCCCTCCGCAAATTTCCAAAACTTCTCTCTACTATTTTTCCATTCTTCCGCCCTCCATAAGAAATTTTCCGCAAAATTTATGCTACCAATACTCACTGTATCTTAAATCATTAAGAGACAAATTTGGATTTATGCATTCAGTGGCAAGTTCACTCTCTTTTTTGGCTGATCTTTTTTTATTACCAATCTCCAGAGTAATTGTTAGTTTTGCAGCAGTGACCTGGTCATGGATATGAAGACTTTAGACGAAAGGAGCTGAACTACAATGGGTTGTTAAATTTGAACTTTAATGCCAAAACCTTCGAGGGGATTTCAACAGTGACTTTTTCCTGCAGATTTTTGTCAACTGAAGAATGGAACTGTAACAACTAAATTTTGGTCTGCAGATTTGTCAGCAACTGAAGACGGAATTGAAGCCACCAAATTTAGCTGCAGATTGTCTTCAGCTGAAGGTGGAATTTTAGCCATTTAATTTTATCTACAGATTTGGTCTTCAGCTGAAGATGGAATTTAGCCATTTAATTTTATCGGCAGAGGAGTGCAAAACATAGAATGCTCTTTCTTCACCATTAATTGACTTCCTTCTGTTGGCCACTGACTTTATAGCTATTGATAAAGACACTACAAAATTTATTGGAGACAGTCACTGTCCATTTTTAATTGATTTTTTTTATAATCAGAACTGTCACAGTCCTACCAATTAGAATGACTGTCAATTTACAGTTCTAAAAATATATGTTGATTTTTTAGGTGTAGACTGGGTGGAACTGTCAAAATTTTTACAATCCTAAAAATATATGTTGATTTTTTACAGTCCAAAATTTTGACAGTTCGAAAGAAAGGACTACGTGAGGTGACCACGAGGGCCAGACTGTGTGGAGGCCGGAAGGGAGGACGATACGGAGAAGCGGGAGGGAAGGAGGCGGCGGGAGGCGGGGGAGGAGGCGGCAGGCGGGAGGTGGCGATGGAGGACGGGGGAGGAGGCAGAGGCGGAGGCGCTCACTGCGGAGGAGGACGGAACCGCGGTTGGGGACGGTGTGCGAGCGGTGGAGGAGCGGGAGGGGGAGCAGGAGAAGGGAGATGAAGAAGGTGGACAGTCCTAGTAAAATTTGGATTATGCTGAATAAAATTTTTTTATAACTGGAATACCTCAATACTGGACTAATCCTGAGTGTACTTTGTAGTGCTTTATCACAAGCCTGACTTTATACCTATTTGTCAAAGACAAGGTAGTCTGTCATGCATGTGCTAGTGAGCGGAAGAAGGAAATGCTAAGTTTACAGCCAAATGCTCCCATCCGGCCCTACTGGCCACGTGGCGGTTGTAAGGGGGGTGAGGAGGTGGGGTGTGAATATCAGGTTTATCCCTTTTTGGACCTTGTCGTATCCTAAATTGATAGAAATCATGTAACAGAAGCATACTTAACTTGAAGGTTTGTACTGCGCACTGGTATGTATATTTTGGTACCAAACTGATGAGCCTTAAAATGCATATTTTTATTCAATAAATTTTGTATAAATCGTTCAGGCTTGGTAGTGGTCAGGTCAGCTCAAAGGAGTTGGATATCTGTTGGCTCAATGTAAGTATGAATGTCTATTTTGTTAGAAATCAGGTTCAAGTTTGTCGACATGATCCAGAATGAGGATAGAAATCAGCTTCTATCCTTGTTTCTCTATTAAACTATCATGTAAAATACAGACCAATATGACCATCTTACTGCATTATGCATGTGTATTAATTGACAGAAATCCTGCTTCAAGTGTCTAAGAAAGGGAAAAAAGAAAAAGGATAGAAGCAAATATTCAGAAAGAGTGAATAGTGTGTGCCGATTATAATTCATTTGCAAACCATATGGTAGTCCATCCCTATATATATTCCTGGTGTAAAGGGTGTCCATGTTGTTTTTCTCGATGTTCTTTGATTTTGGTTAATATCATCAAGTTGACTTGATACTCCTCAACCTTAAAGCTTTGCATTTTTTAAGAATCGTCTTTTCTTTTGATAACAGTCCCGGTGTAAAGGGTTTTCCGTGTTGTTTTCCTCTTTCTCGATGTTTGATGATTTTGGTTAATATCATTGAGTTGGCTTAATGCTTCCTCAACCTGAAGACTTGGAACTTTTTAAGAATTATCTCTTGCTTTGCTATGTTGATAGTATGTTAGCAGCTATATTATGATCAATGTTATCGTCATCATCAGATAATGGTGATTGGTGAATCATGAACTAGGGGAATTCCCCAATACGCTTATAGTGCACTATGGTTTAAGAGGCTTTGTGTTCGGCCAACTGAATATCCAGAACTACTGCGCATCTTCTGTGGGTTGATTTCAAAATAAAAGGTCTAATAGTTCTTGACAAGCAGAAAGTGGAATATATATCAGTTTGTTTACAACAAACACATGTATATCAAATTTTTGGTACAAGTTATTTGAGTCATCCTCTTCCATTAAGCTTAGTTAAGGGCTATTCGAAATTTTGAATCCTTCCATTGCATTCCTTGCTGCCTTAATCTGAGTTTGGTTAGGAATAACCCTAGTTTGAGCAGGTCTTAACTAGTTTAACTCGTACATCTCTTCTTTGTCGGTGCATCACTTGACTTGGCTTCCATTGGGCATGTGCCAACTGAGGCGATTTTCTCTCATATCATAGGTTGGTGTTGTGCTTCTCTAAGATCGGATATATCAGTTCGATTTATGGTTATTAAATCCTCGTATGCATTGAAGTCGGAGTATTCAATTTCATCTTCTTCCTCCAAACCTTTTACTCAGCTCCTATATCTTTTCATCTCCCTTCCAAAGTAGATTTTGTTTCTCTTTGTTAATATATAGTTCCACATTAGCAAGTGGTTTAAGAAATATAAATAAATAGATGTAACAAAATGTTTAATGTTGATTATCGGATACTTGAAACAATCATCAGGTTTTTACATAGCTATGAATCATCCTTAAAAATGAAAAGCCTAATTGATGGATTGATACGATATACTGAACTGAACTCAAGTGACTGCTTAAAGTTCCATTACAACCTAATGGATTGAAATTTTTATTCCTGTAGCAGAATAACACATAATAACCCACTTCAGAAATATATTGATGAGTTATACACAAATAACTGCGCACAGTTCCATTACAACCTAGAGGCTGTTGAAGGTGAAGTAGTTTCGGTGCCAGTTTGAAATCTTAATGATAGTTTTTCAGTCATTAGTCCTAAATTTATTTATTTTCAATTGAATTCTGCCAGTTTGTTGGCATTGCAAGTCACTTTTTCCCTCCATGTAGCTTGAGACATTAGCCACTGCGTTGAGCATTTTGGACTAGATTCCTTTACAGAAAATTTTCTGTGAAAAATAAAGATTATCGATATTTCCATCAGAGAAATAAGTTTGCAGAAATTGTGAAAAGAGAAACAAAACGTCTTTAGTAAGGACGTCCGGCTCTTTTCCAAAAAAAAAATTCACACCAAAGGTCTTTACTAAGGACGTTCGTTGTTGTTTTCTTATATCCGTAAAACAAAGAAAAAAGAAAAAAAAAAACTAAAAAAGAGCAGACGTCCTTGCTATGGGAGTTTGCAACATTTTTTATTTTTTAAAAATATCCCGCGCCCTTGCTATGGACGTTTGACATTTTAATTTTTTTTTTTTTTTACGTTTAGTTGTTTAATATTATTATTTTACTCCTAAACATAGTTTTTTCACCCAAAAATATAAAAAAATACAAATATGGCTAACGTCCATATCAAGGACGTGGGTTTTTTTTTTTTTTTTTTAAACGTGCCAAACGCCCATAGCAAGGATGCGGGGTGTTTTCTTTTCTTTTCCTTTCCTTTATTTTTACATATTAAAAAAAATCATCCAGCGCCCTTAGTAAGGACGTTTGGTGTCAAATGTCTTTGGAAAAGAGCCGGATGTCCTTACTAAGGACATTTGGTTTCTCATTTCACAATTTCTACAAACTTATTTCTCTTACGAAAATTTCGATAAACTTTATTTCTCAACAGAAAAATTTCTGATTTCTTTATTATTGTCACTTCATGATTGAGTCCAGGGGCGGAACTACGCACAAGGGGTCCCGAGGTCAGTTTTGGATTTTTTATTTTTTACCAAAGTATGGGTAAATATTAAATTACATAACATTTTTTCACAAGTCAAACGACTGTAGCCCCCCATCTCCCCTCTCTCATATGTGTCACTGTTGGTGTTTGTGTTGGGAGACTTAGGGCCTCCACAGGACCTGCGATCTCGACGGACCCACGTCATTTTCGGCCTAGTTCCGCCCCTGGCCCGCCCCTGTTGTATCCATTTTCGGCCTAGTTCTGCGGCTTCCATGTTGTCCCGCCTCCCCAAATCCCAAATCGGAACGTAGCTCCAGTCATCTTCTCCGTTTCTGATGAGTTCAACTTGTACTCTCCAGTTATTGTCGACAACAACGGTAAGATCATCTGATTATTTCTCTTCCCAACTTAGTTTTGTAAACACCCTAATTTTTCAGAAATTTTTAAAATAGATTTTTTACAATTTTTCTAGATTTTTCTGGAATTTTTCTGTAATTAAAATCAAGATATTTTGTCATTAAATAATTTTAAATAATTTTAAATAATATTAAAATATTATAAAAATAATATTTTGGGGTGTAAAATGAAAAATTAGACATAGGATAATTTTTCGGGAATTTATTGGACCCCGGAAGCATTTTTAAAACCCTAAAAACCAAGTTTTAAATAAACCCTAATTAAACCCGGTTCAAGTGAACCAAAACCAACCCGAACCAACTCAGACCCGGTTCAACCGAACCGAACCCAAATTCTTAACGGGTCGGGTCGGATCCGAATTGAACCCGACCCGGACCCGTTAACTCGCTAGACCCGAAATCCCTAACCACCCTACCCCGACCCCTCGTCTCCCCTCCGCCGGCTGAACCACCGCAAAACCACCGTGGCGCCTCGCCTCCCAGCCGCTCCGGCTCCCCCGCACCCGCCGCCTCGTCGCCTCCCGTAACCGACTCACCGGCCGCCCGTCCGCCTCCCTCTTCCCATTTATAAACCCCTCACACCTCCGCCTGAACCCTCTGCCCCGCCATTTCCGGCCATCTCTTCCCGCTCCACCGCTGTCGTCCCCGGCCAGCCCCCGAGCTCCACCAACCCTTCTCCGCCTCCCTGCTCCTCCGTCCTCGCCGGCCAGCACCCCGAGCCCAACAGCAGCAGCAGCAGCCCCGGTGCCGGACAGCTTCCGCCTCCGCCTGAGCCAGCGCAGCCGAGCCGTCTCCGCCCTCCTCCGGTGAAGCCCCGGCGAAGTCTCCGGCCGTCTGAACCGAAACCCTAGCTACAGTAACCCGGACATAGTGTCCCCTTGTGTCGTGTCGACTCACGGACACGAGAATCCCGGTTTCCACGGAGCCCTGTTCAGATAGCTTTTTCTCTCTCCTCGCTGCCCCATTTTTCGTTCCGTCTGTTGAGACACGAACCCTGTGTAACCCTCTCGATGCCCGTGCAACCCGCTCGGTGTGTCGCGTCCTGTGGCGATCGCGAACTGCGATCCAAAAACAGGAAAATAAATATCCCGTTTCCCCCCGGAACTGAGTACGCCCCGCCAAACGGGACGACTTGGTCGCGTGCAGTCTTCACCGAAAGGTGCGCGCCATCGATACGGACGTGCAGAATTTCGCAGAAGTTGATTTGGATGTGCGTACACACTGGAATCAACGCGTATCCGCCGACAACGTCCCGTATCCGTATGTTCTAGTTCTCATCGTAACTTGGTGTACACACGTCGGATCGAAACGACACTTGCGCCATCGAACTCATAGCAATACGCTGGTCCTGTGACCCAAGTTTGGTTCGATTCTGAGAACGTTGACAAAATCGCGTATCGTGGGCCCCGCGGCTCCACTTGACGGCGATTTTGTGATCGGCTCATCGGAATCCAATTCTGGAAGTTCCGTTGGGTTCGTATCATTGTTCTGGACTTGTTGACACTAAGTTTGACAAGTTTGGAGACCATTGGTTCTGCACATTTTTCGGTGCGAAGCGGGCCACATGTGGATCCCACTTTGACCAGAAACTGTCATTTTTGCCCCTATGTCCAAATTGGACTCAAGGACAGGCGTTTCTAGCTATTTGATATTTTCTGAATCTGATGGTGATATTTATTTCAGCAATCGGAGGACTACCTGCAAATCCCGCTGCTGCCAGAGCTACAGTTGGAGTCAGAACCCCAGGCAAGTGTACCTTGCCAACACTGCAGTTTTGCTACTTATTTCCTTGACTTATTTATACATTGTGGTACATGCTTAACCTAGGACCGTGTGACTTTACTTAGCGTCCGATTAATAGTCGGGTGCCAACACCGTACGCGGAGTTGTGTAATGTCACCTAGTGTTGGATATCGTGACCCTATACATTCTCGTACTTGCTTTGTCAAGTACATCATAACCCAGGACACCTGACACTAGACAGAATCTTCCTGAGATATTCATGGTGATCCTGTATAGGATACATGTTTCATGACATAGACATTATTTTCTTAGATCTTATTATGACTTGCTGCATTAGTTTTGATCCTGCGTGTCATGGACATGAGACGTGAGATTTCATTGGATGGAGAGAGATTTACCACACAAAAAGCTGAGTATATATATATAATACTTTAATTGAAATGCCTTAGAAATCCTGCTTCAAGTGTCTAAAAAAGGGGGGGGGGGGGGGGGGGGAAGGATAGAAGCAAATATTCAGAAAGAGTGAATAGTGTGTGCCGATTATAATTCATTTGCAAACCATATGGTAGTCCATCCCTATATATATTCCTGGTGTAAAGGGTGTCCATGTTGTTTTTCTCGATGTTCTTTGATTTTGGTTAATATCATCAAGTTGACTTGATACTCCTCAACCTTAAAGCTTTGCATTTTTTAAGAATCGTCTTTTCTTTTGATAACAGTCCCAGTGTAAAGGGTTTTCCGTGTTGTTTCCCTCTTTCTCGATGTTTGATGATTTTGGTTAATATCATTGAGTTGGCTTAATGCTTCCTCAACCTGAAGACTTGGAACTTTTTAAGAATTATCTCTTGCTTTGCTATGTTGATAGTATGTTAGCAGCTATATTATGATCAATGTTATCGTCATCATCAGATAATGGTGATTGGTGAATCATGAACTAGGGGAATTCCCCAATACGCTTATAGTGCACTATGGTTTAAGAGGCTTTGTGTTTCTGCCAACTGAATATCCAGAACTACTGCGCATCTTCTGTGGGTTGATTTCAAAATAAAAGGTCTAATAGTTCTTGACAAGCAGAAAGTGGAATATATATCAGTTTGTTTACAACAAACACATGCATATCAAATTTTTGGTACAAGTTATTTGAGTCATCTTCTTCCATTAAGCTTAGTTAAGGGCTATTCGAAATTTTGAATCCTTCCATTGCATTCCTTGCTGCCTTAATCTGAGTTTGGTTAGGAATAACCCTAGTTTGAGCAGGTCTTAACTAGTTTAACTCGTACATCTCTTCTTTGTCGGTGTCGGTGCATCACTTGACTTGGCTTCCATTGGGCATGTGTCAACTGAGGCGATTTTCTCTCATATCATAGGTTGGTGTTGTGCTTCTCTAAGATCGGATATATCAGTTCGATTTATGGTTATTAAATCCTCGTATGCATTGAAGTCGGAGTATTCAATTTCATCTTCTTCCTCCAAACCTTTTACTCAGCTCCTATATCTTTTCATCTCCCTTCCAAAGTAGATTTTGTTTCTCTTTGTTAATATATAGTTCCACATTAGCAAGTGGTTTAAGAAATATAAATAAATAGATGTAACAAAATGTTTAATGTTGATTATCGGATACTTGAAACAATCATCAGGTTTTTACATAGCTATGAATCATCCTTAAAAATGAAAAGCCTAATTGATGGATTGATACGATATACTGAACTGAACTCAAGTGACTGCTTAAAGTTCCATTACAACCTAATGGATTGAAATTTTTATTCCTGTAGCAGAATAACACATAATAACCCACTTCAGAAATATATTGATGAGTTATACACAAATAACTGTGCACAGTTCCATTACAACCTAGAGGCTGTTGAAGGTGAAGTAGTTTCGGTGCCAAGTTTGAAATCTTAATGATAGTTTTCAGTCATTAGTCCTAAATTTATTTATTTTCAATTGAATTCTGCCAGTTTGTTGGCATTGCAAGTCACTTTTCCCTCCATGTAGCTTGAGACATTAGCCACTGCGTTGAGCATTTTGGACTAGATTCCTTTACAGAAAATTTTCTGTGAAAAATAAAGATTATCGATATTTCTATCAGAGAAATAAGTTTGCAGAAATTGTGAAAAGAGAAACAAAACGTCTTTAGTAAGAACGTCCGGCTCTTTTCCAAAAAAAATTCACACCAAAGGTCTTTACTAAGGACGTTCGTTGTTTTTCTTTTATATCCGTAAAACAAAGAAAAAAGAAAAAGAAAAAATTAAAATTAAAATTAAAAAAGAGCAGGCGTCCTTGCTATGGGATTTTGCAACATTTTTTATTTTTTTAAAATGTCCTGCACCCTTGCTATGGACGTTTGACATTTTAATTTTTTTTTTTTACGTTTAGTTGTTTAATATTATTATTTTACTCCTACACATAGCTTTTCCACCCAAAAATATAAAAAAAAAATACAAATATGGCTAACGTCCATATCAAGGACGTGGGTTTTTTTTTTTTTTTTTTTTTTTAAATGTGCCAAACACCCATAGCAAGGACGCGGGGAGTTTTCTTTTCTTTTCTTTTCTTTTCCTTTCTTTTCCTTTCCTTTATTTTTACAGATTAAAAAAAAACATCCAGCGCCCTTAGTAAGGACGTTTAGTGTCAAATGTCAAATTTTTTTTGGAAAAGAGCCGGATGTCCTTACTAAGGACGTTTGGTTTCTCATTTCATAATTTCTACAAACTTATTTCTCTTACAAAAATTTCGATAAACTTTATTTCTCAACAGAAAAATTTCTAATTTCTTAATTATTGTCACTTCATGATTGAGTCCGGGGGCGGAACTACGCACAAGGGTTCCTGAGGTCAGTTTTGGAATTTTTTTTACCAAAGTATGGGTAAATATTAAATTACATAACATTTTTTCACAAGTCAAACGACTGTAGCCCCCCATCTCCCCTCTCTCATATGTGTCACTGTTGGTGTTTGTGTTGGGAGACTTAGGGCCTCCGCAGGACCTGCGATCTCGACGGACCCACGTCATTTCCGGCCTAGTTCTGCCCCTGGTCCGCCCCTGTTGTATCCATTTCCGGCCTAGTTCCGCGGCTTCCATGTTGTCCCGCCTCCCCAAATCCCAAATCGGACCGTAGCTCCAGTCATCTTCTCCGTTTCTAATAAGTTCAACTTGTTCTCTCCAGTTGTTGTCGACAACAACGGTAAGATCATTTGATTATTTCTCTTCCCAACTTAGTTTCAAGTCAAAAAAATGTCAGGAAGGTTCAAAGAACGGTTTAATGTCTGGTTCTAATGGGCGCTAGCTGTACTAAGGTACTCCACTATGTTCTAGTAATTTGACTTTTTTCTCCATGAGGAAAAAAAACTAGAAAACTAAACCCCACAAACCTCCCCTCCAATGGACAGAGCCTCGTACTGCAAGCCACAATTAGCTTAAACTTAGTATATCCCTATCCAAAACTCTCATAGAACTAATAATGATGATTTTTTCAGCTACAGATTGGGTTTTGCCTCAAGTTTTATCCCTCCGTGTAAGGTCTTGGACTTAAATTTCAATTTTTCTGTACGACGACAATATTGAAAAACCATGAATGTTTTGGCAACAAGATAGATACATAATTTGGTTGGCATTTGAAAATTTTGTCAAAGAAAGAGTGTTGAAAAAATGATGTCATTTTCTAAGTTTAAGAATTGGCAAATTCTATGTCCAAATAGCACAATCAGACTTGATTGAGAGATACACTTGGCTATGTTGTTCACTGCTGCTCAAGCATATATACTTGAGCTATCCAGTGGAGACTTCCTTCTTCTGGAGTACTGGCTGTGTGTTCTGGTACAGTTAAGGCCAATGTATAACGAGGAATGAGGATGACAATGCAGATCAACTCTGGTAGCAAGGTTGAAAAATGCTGGTTGGTGAAGTCTAATGCAGAGATATTTCTGAGAATGCTGCAGCTCTGATGCAGGTCAAGGCTATGCACTATGATACTGAGGTATATTAACTCTGATACTGGCTTGTACTAGTGCACCCTTATAGTAACTATTAGCTAGCCTACTGTCACGCCCCAGTCCCAAAATACCGAGGGACTGGAGATACGTGGCAATGGCCAGCAGCACGCACCGATGGATAACCCAATTTAATGGAACCATCAGGGCGTACTTAAGCTGTAAATAAGGTCTACTACACAAGTCCCACTAATCTCATCCATAAAGATAAAGAAATAAACTGCATACTGAATGGAAATAAGTAGCAACAACAAATCACAGCAAGTCAGTCGGAGCAACAATCCGACTTAAGTCTGAAATAACTGGCTCTATAGACCAGGAACAAAAGATATAAACATGAAATAAATAAATGAGTACTGGGACAGGCACTCAGGAGAAGTCCTCGGCAGTCACCTCGTCTTCAGTGTTCGGTTCAGCTCCAGCAATAGCTTCAGCTCCCGTCCCGTATACCTCGGGATACTGCTCCTCAGCTAAACCTGGGGACATAATCCATTCCAGGTCCTCAGTGGACATAGCAAGGCACAAGATAAAACAAGCCAACTGAATAAGCAGTGCAATAAATAAATGAACAGCAGGGTAAACTAAGTAACCATCTATGTGATATGCAAATGAGAGCAACACTAGTACTCAGGCTGAGACCGCTACAAGCTCTGTGTCGGGGAGCCGGTAGCAGTAATAACACGTAAAGGGTCTAGCTCTGCTGGAGAGTCTACAACCTCACAATAATAGTATATATATATATATATAACAGCCTGTAGTCTGTGTGTCTCTCCCCACCCAATGTAATCACGCAAGCCATGACCATAACGTCTCATGTCCATGTCAGCGGGATTATAACTAATGCAACAAGTCATACTGTCTATAATAAATGTCTCTATCAAGTCCTGTATCCTATACAGAATCACCACGAATATCTCAGGAGGATTCTGTCCATGATAGTGTCAAGTGTCCTGGGTTGTAGAGTACTTGATAGGTCAAGTACAAAGTAAGGGGATCGTAAATCCATCTCTAAATGACGAACCCAACACCGCGTACGGTGTCGGCATCCGACTATGATCGGACACTAGGTACGTCATACGTTCCCTAGGTTAAGCAGTTTAAATCAGTTTATATGAATTTGCACAAGAAATCCAGCAGAGTATTTTTACAGAAAATATGAAAATAATGACTGCAAGTTTGGCAAGGTGCACTTGCCTGGTGTTTGGATTCCACTTAGGTCCTGGTTTCGAAATTTCCAGAGATGTCTCCGAAAGCTGAAATAAACAGTACCATCACGCTCAGAAGGTGTCAAACAGTTAGGAACGCCTGTCCTTGGGTCCAATTTGGAGACAAGGACAAAAACGACAATTTTGGGCTAAAACGGGGTCCACCGGTGGGCCCGCTTTGCACCGAAAAATGTGTCAGGGTCAATGGTCTCCAAATTCACTAAACTTAGTGTCAACAGGTCAGGAACGCTGATACGAACCCAACGGAACTTTCAGATTTGAATTCCGATGAGCCGATCACAAAATCGCCCGTCGAGCGGGGCCTGTGGGGCCCACGACACGCGATTTCGTCAACGTTCTCAGAATCAGACCAAACTTGACCCACAGGACCAGCGTATCGCTACGAGTCCGATGGCGCAAGTTTCGTCTCGATCTGACGTGTGTGCACGAAGTTAGGGTGAATTGCAGAAAAGGCGGATACGGGGCGATGTCCGCGGATACGCGTTGATTCCGGTGTGCACGCACACCCGAATCAGCTTTCGCGAAATTCCACACGTCCGTATCGACGAGGCGCACGTATCTGTGAAGACCGCACGCGATCAAGTCGTCCCGTTTGGCGGGGCGTACTCAGTTCCGGGGTGAAACAGGGTCTGGTTTTTCCTTTTTTTGGATCGCGGTGTGCGATCACCACAGGACGCGATGCCCCGAGCGGTTTGTCCGGGCACCGAGAGGGTTATACAGGCTTCGCGTAGAAATTCACATAATCGAAAACAGAGATCCGAGGTGCAAGTTACGAGTACCTGAAGGGGACCCGAAAAACCGGGGTTTTGAACTGTGTCCGACACGCGAGTTCGTGTCCCGCTGTGTCCGGCCTAGGGCTGGGCTGTGTCCGCGTGGCCGGAGGGGCTGGGGGACTGGCCGACGGTCGGCGAGGCACCGCTGGGGGCTCGCCGGAGTAGGGTGGTCAGCCGGTCGGGGTCGGCCGGCGTCGGGTCCGCCTGGGGGGGGGTTTCTCCGCCTGGGGAAGGAGGAAGAAGAGGAAGGGTGGAGATGGGAGGCGGCGCTGCTCTGGCGCTGGGCGGCGCTGCTGGAGGAGCTGGGCGGCGCTGGGGCGGGCTCCGGTGAGGGGGTGGCCGGAGTCGGGGTGGTTAGGGTTAGGGTTTCGGGTTTGGGGGAAAGGGGCCGGAGGGGTAGGATTTTTATAGGGGATCCACGGGGGGGGGGTCGAGGCCGGCTAGGCGGGCCGAGGGGAGGTCGTGGGGTAGAGGGGGAGGTTCTCCGGCGACGTGGCCGGAGAATCCGGCCAGAAAACGCGGGGGGGGGGGGGGGGGTTCGTGGGGTTGGGGGTGATGGGGTCCGGGTCGGGTCGGGCGCGGATTCGGGTCTGGCCGACCCGCCCGACCCGTTAACAGCGGGGGGCTGGGCTGGGTTTAACGGGCTCGGCCCACTGGGCCGGCCCGGGCCCAAAGCTAAATAAAAATACATATTAATAAATAACAGAAATTTTAATAATAAAAACATTTAATTAATTAATAATTATAAAAATAGTTTTTAGGCTTTTAAAAATAGGTCTGAGGTCCAATAAAATCCCAGAAAATTACCCTAAGTCCGGTTTTCTATTTTACACCATAAAATCATATTTTCAATTTATTTTAATGTTAGTTATTGGCATTTAAAAATTACAAACTCACCACAGGTCCTATGTAAATTCCTGAAAAATGCATATTAAATTCCGAAATTGATTTAAAAAAATATCTGAACAATTTTGGGTATTTACACCTACTATACTATAAAATCCTGGTTCCGCTCATGATTGAGTCTATGCATAGGTCCTCTTTTCTTAGTGCATTGAAATATTTATTTAGTTTTTGAAGTTTTGGTCCTTTTTATCCAGACTTGGCATGCATGAGGTTTCCTAACTTGTGTCATAATATCTTTTCTTGATGGATTGTCACGCTCTAGTCCCAAAATACCGAGGGACTAGACACGTGGCAATGGCCAGCAGCACACACTAATGGACAAACCCAATTTAATGGACCCATCAGGGTGTACTTAAGCTGTAAACAACAATAAGGGTCTATGGTACTAATCTCATCCACATAAATAAATACGATCAATATGGAATATAAAGCAACATCAAATCTCAATAAAACATATCTCGGAGAACAACCCGATAATAAGTTTGATACATCAATTCAATAAACAGGAAACAATATAAATAACAATAGCTATAACTGAGTATAATAACCAGATACTCAGGAGAAATCCTTGGCGATCACCTCGTCCTCGGGTTCTGGTACTGCTCCAATGTATGCTCATGTCCCGTACACCTCGGGGTAGATCTCCTCTGCTAAACCTGGGGACATAATCCGGATTTCAGGTCCTCAGGGGACATAGCAAGGTACAAGAATAACTCAAGCCAAATAAATGTTGTGCAGTAATAAATGAATCAATAGGGTAAACTATGTAACCAGCTATGTGATATGCAAGTGAGAGCATTAATCTTACTCAGGCTGAGACTACTATAGGCTCTGTGTCGGGGAAACCCATAGCAGCATTTTCTCGAAGGGCCAGTACATGTGCCAAAGCTCTGTGTCAGAGTCTAAGGCACCTCCAGATAACTATATATATATATATATATATATATATATATATATATATATATATATATATATATAATATAATCAGCCTTTAGTATGGTAAGTCTCTCCCTACCCAATGTAATCACACGTCTCATGTCCATAATGTCTCATGTCCATGTCACGCAAGATCATGACCTCTAACTGATGCAGCGAGTCATAATGATAGCTAAGCATATGCAATAAAGTCTATGCCACGAATCATGTAACTTATACAGAATCACCATGAATAACTCAGAAGATTCTGTCTTATGAATAGTGTCAGGTGTCCTGTGGTATGATGTACTTGATAATGCAAATACAAAAATGTATAGGGTCTCAATATCCATCTCTAGTGACGTTACACAACTCCGCGTACGGCGTTGACACCCGAATATTATTCGGACGTTAAGTAATGTCACACGATCCTAGGTTGAACAGATATATCATATAAATAAATCAAGAGAATATTAGGTAGCAAGTACTGCAAGATTGGCAAGGTACACTTGCCTGGGGTTTGGTTTCCAACTGCTGCTCTGGTATCAGCGGGATCTGCAGGTACTCCTCCGGTTGCTAAAATAATCATTACCATCATGTTCAGAAGATATCAAATAGCTAAAATTGTCTGTCCATAAGTCCAATTTGGACACAGGGACAAAATTGATAGTTTCTGGTTAAAGCGGGGTCCACATGTGGCCCACTTCGCACCGAAAAACGTGCCAGAGACTATTTTCCCCAAATTTGTCAAATTTAGTGTCTACAAGTCCTGAACGACGATACGAACCCAACAGAATGTCCAGAACTAAACGGAATATCCAGAACTGGATTCCGGTGAGCCGATCCCAAAATCGTCCGTCAAGTGGAGCCGTGGGGCCCACTCTACGGGATTTTGTCAACGTTCTCAGAATTGAACCAAACTTGGGTCACAGGACCAACGTATCACTATAAGTCCGATGGCACAAGTTTCATTTTGAAACGACGAGCACACACGAAGTTACAATAAGTTTCAGAAAATGGCCGATACGGGACGTTGTCGACGGATACGTGTTGATTTCGGTGTGCACGCACCTCCAAATCAACTTTCGCAAAATCTCACACGTCCGTATTAACGGTGCGCACCTTTTGGTAAAATTCGCACGGGACCAAGTCATCTCGTTTAGCGGGACGCACCCAGTTCCGAAAAAAATTAGGTTTTTAAATAACCAAGTTTTTGGTCATTTTTACCCGCAAATAAAATACAAACCACAACTCAATAAATTAAACTAAAATAGGGTTTTAAAACTTGGTTATACGGTCTAAATTATTGTTCAAGTAAATTTTGAAAATATTTAGCAGGTTGGTCGCAAAACAGTCGTGAACTGGGAAGTTCGGGACAAATTCTGAATTTTCAGAAATTGGAAATATTTTTCTGATTTTGCGTCGCGGTTTGCGACCGACACAGGATGCGATACCCCAAACTATTTGCACGGGTTTCGAGAGGGTCACGCAGGGTACGCGTCACAGCAGACGGTTCAGAAAATGAGACGGCGAGGAGAGAGAAATTCTTACCTGAACAAGGGTAAGTATCGACTATACGTCGTGCACGGAGCGGCGTGGTGGAGCTCGCTGCTGTGGCGGTTCTCGCCAGTGGTGGATGTGGCTGGACACGGCGGTCGACGGCGGGTTGTCGTCTGAGGGCACGGCGAAGGGGAGCTCGGTGGCGGGTCGGGGTCGTTGGTCTTCGCCGGAGTCGGGTGACTGTGATGGCGGTGGTGGCTGCGGTGTAGGGGCTCGGGGGTTTAAATCGGAGAGGAAAGGGGAGAGGCGGTGGAGCGAGGAGGCCAGAGCGGGGGTCGTGGAGTCGTGGGCGGGGTCGAGCGGCGGAGGCGGGGGTCGTGGGCCGGCGGAGGCGGGGGTCGTGGGCCGGCGGAGTGGGCGGGGGGAAGGGGGGATCGTGGGTCTGTGGTTGGGGTTAGCGGGTAGGCGGGTTGGGTCCAGACCCGTTAGGTTTAGGGTTTGGGTCGGTTGAATTTGTTTGGGTCCGATCTGGTTCAGTTTCGGTCAGTTTAATCCGGTTTAACCCGGTTTATGTTGGTTTAATTACGACAAGGGGTTTTTAGCTATTAAAAATAGTTTTTTGAGTCCAATAAATTTTAAACAATTTACACAACAACCAATAATTAATAATACACCAAAAAATATAATTTTTGTAATATTTTAATATTTAGTTTAATATATAAAAATATTAATTCCTGAAGGACATTTTTAATAATTAGTTAAAAATTACCAAAAATTCATTTTTTAAAAATTACAAAAAAAAACAGGATGTTACATGGATAGTTCTTCATGTTTTGGTCTTTTCATTCAGACTTACCTTTCCTCATAGAAAGGCCGGCAAATGACCTCGGTGCCTACGCGGTGGCGTTCATCGCCCGTCTTACAATATTTACATCCATATGAAACCAAATCTCATCTTGATTATTTGATAGATCGAAGTCTAGAATAATTTTGATAGATAACCTTTTTACTAAATTTAGACATATTTCCTTTGTCCTCATTGATATATTCTCAACTCATTACAGTTTGCAGCATGTTTTATTGTTCGGAAGCCGAATGGGAAGGAAGGAAGGAAGCACCATAACGTCAATTCCACCAATATTTCTCCACGCTTCCGAAAACTTGTCTCATTCGGATCGATGCCGGCCAGCAGAAGTTATCATAAGGATATGTTACAAAATGTAGGTCGTAGAAACGTACAACACATTAAGAACCTTCTCTCCAGAGACAGGAATGCTAGACTTTACAATAAGTTCATACTACTGCCATTGGATCTTAGGCAACCTCTCCTATATAGGCACATTTATTCTAAGTCTGTAACATAATTGACATTTGTTCACAGAAGAAGAATTAAGCACTTTCACGGTACTAGAGGAACTATGTCATCTGCCCAGGAAGGAAAATGGTCATTTGGTCTCTGCCAATGTGGAGACAGTTTAGGAACATGTAAGATGCTTCATCGAGAAGATGATTTTTCAAGTGTTTGTTATCAGGATTTTTTTTTTTTTTTTATGAGAATGATTTTGGGTTGGTCTTACTAGTTCTTTGGTTACTCACAGTGCAAATGCTAAGTTCTCTATCTAGAAGAAGATTTTTTTAAGTGTTTGTTATTAGGAAATTTTTTATGAGAATGGTTTTCTATTTCAGAATTTATGAGTTGAATGCACCTCTTTGAAGTATTTTTTTTTTTTTTTTTTTTTTTTGCAAGCCTAATTTCTTCTGTTTCTTGTTTGGGTACACATTAACATCTAGGTTGCCTAGCAAGTTTCCTCCCATGCGTTGCTTTCGGCAGGATTGCTGAAGTTGTAGATGAAGGACAAACCTGTAAGTGCACTACTTTTTATAGTTAACATTCTCGAATTATAGATACTAGTATATATTTACATGAAACGCATATATTTCATAGATTATTATTAGTAAGGCTAAAACAGTACAGTTGTTGTAATCATTCTAATATTATATCAAGACTACTTAGAAAAAACTAAAAAAACCGCTCCTGTAATTGCATAATTGTCCTTATTAATTTAATAAATAATATTAATTTATAAACATATATAAGGATATATTTGGAGATATAAAAAAGTTTGACGATGAAGCTGAACTTTTCTCATTATATAGAAATACGTGTATAATTCTCTGCAGGCAAGATAAGTAGAATATGTCATTTGTCTTTAACTGTAGGTTTGAACTGTGCTACTATCTCTATAACTTGCACTTTGGGCATTTTATTTTCTCAAGAGTTAAATTACATCTATTCACGCCTGCTGCTTGTTTTACTTTCCAGCAAGTGTCTTAAATGGCTTCATATATGGACTTCTGTGCTCCATCCAAGCCCAGTGGGTCTACTCCTGCGTGTATCGAAAGAAGCTTCGCACCAAATTTGGTCTAGAGGCTGAGCCGTGCAATGACTGCTGTGTTCACCTTTGCTGCGAGCCTTTCGCTCTGTGCCAGGAGCATGCTGAGTTGAAAAAGTTTGGGCTTGATCCTTCTAAAGGTTATGGTTGTTCCATTAATCTTGATGATACTTTAATTAGATCTTGAACTTCTATAGTGAACTGGTAACTTCATCGTGAATTATATTTACTTCTCATTTTCCTCAGTAATTAACTGTTGGTGTTTTTGTCTTTGGACTAGTATAGATAGTTCTATATTGACTACACCACCAAGTAGGTATCTCAATATACTACTTTGTATGAGTTGAGGTGTGCACATGGGGTGGGGTGGGGTGGGGTGGGGTGGGACACATAGGTGCCATGTGGGGGTATTTTTCTAGGAGAAAAAAGGATTAACTATTCATGAAAGCATTTATGCTTTTTGTCATGTTATTGGAATTATTTCCATAAGAGTTAAGTCACAAACGACTCGGGCTCAATGGTGCAAAGTGGGACTTTGTTGGCTCACTTTGCACTTAGCATCGGCGCTTGTGCGCACATTTGATGCGCTCGGTTATGAGCGGACGAATGAGCGGGCCGCATGAATTAATTCGTTCCTATCTTTGTGGGATTCGAATTAAAGTTGTTCCTATCTTTTCGTAACTAATAGGCGGCTAGGCTCCTCTATAAATATTCTCTTCGTGCATCCATTGAGGACTTACTTCGAAATAGAGGAGACGAAAAGAGTTGCTGCAGCCGCCATTGTAGTCTAGGAAGTTCATGCGAGTCCAAGTAAGGAGGTGACAACGAGCGTTCCAGAAGTTCTACGTGAACTTGCTGATTCCTGAGACCAGATCGTGTGGGACGAATCTTGCTTTGAGCAACGGTGATTTTTATCACTCCAGCAAGCATATTTCCTTCTTCTCCTTTCTCTTCTCTTCTGCTAGTTGTAATTCCGTTTTGTCCGTCTGTATCTGCAAGTGTAAAGAAGAACGTGAAGTTTGTTTTTCTGATTTTTTTTGTAATCTTGAAAGCAAGTTGTAATCAGGATCCTTATATTGTTCTTCGTGAAAATCGAGAATAGTCAGAGTGAAAACTTTTGTGTGAACCTCTGATCTCGACCACGCGTTCTTCCATCTTTGGTTAAGTCTCGGAAATAACAATCTCAAAGAAAGATCCGAGAATGATGGAGAACAACCATGCAAAAAATTTCGACAGTAGTTTTAACAAACTAGAGAAGTTTGACGGGGATCATTACAACGCTTGGAAGAGGAAGGCATGCCTTAGTCTTCAACTCACAGAGGTGGACTACGTTCTGACAAAAAGAACCGGTGTCACGCCCCGAACTTTCGTAGTCCCGATCGCCCCCATCGGACGAGAATCACCGTGCCGGCGCTCCCGCGGGACGGTCGTTTTTCTCGGGACGTGATGCCGTGTGAGCCTGGAGATGCTCTCGCACAAGGCAAAAACATAAGTCGTCTTGGTTATCATCGAACCGATCGAGTTTGCAGCGGAGGAGCAGTGTTACAAACAATAATCCATCTGAGTAAACGGGACAAAGTTCAAGGCACGAGGTTCTCTGAATACAATGGCATCGTTCCATACATTATGTTTCTCTATACAAAAGCAGCTCAAAATATCTCGATACGGCTCAAGACATCGACACCCTATTTCTGAGTCCTGGGGATGAGGCACGGCTATCGCTTCCTCGGACGATCCAACACTTGCGAACAAGCAAACTGTTGGTGGGTCAGCACTTTGGAGAAAGTACTGGTGAGTATAAAATCAACGAACAGAAGCAACATTGACTAAAACCAACACTAAGTAATTATGTTATAAAATATTACATTACTAGTGAACTTTCTAGTTTTACCTAGGTTCGTTTCATGCAGTACGGGAACGGAATCATATTACTTCTTTTTGAAAACATCTTAAAATCAGAATTCAGTTCAATACAACCAAGCATACAAGGCAAATTGTTCAAGCACGATGTACCAATCAGGGTGTGCGCAGCGTGTCTCGTGAGCTATACTCAAAGACTCTATGGACAAAGCAACATCTAGTGGACTATCATTCTATCAAGCAAACAAAATGAACTATCTATAAGATGTCGGTCCCCGAGAAACTCAGGATCAGTAGCGGTAATTCAGCTAACTAATGAATCATTTATCTGATGTTATTAGCAGCTGTGACTCATGGTTGCTTTTTACTAACATACGCTCAAAATAGCAGTCGGGACCAAGGTTCAGCTCTGCACTAATAGCCATTGTTCGACCGATGTAAATGCATGAAACACTATCAGATAAACTCTATGATGCACATAATCATGAACAAGCAGGCTATATATATATATATACTCTTCCATCTTTGAGAAGTAGAAAATAATAAGAAAAATGATATATCACTTATTTAGTGATTCTTACCCCTTGCCGAACTGTTATCCCTCCAGCAGACATACAAGTTAGCAACAATTTGTATATATAAACAAGGTTCTCCTTCGTATCCGTCTATTCATCAAATAGTTAGGTATGCAAGAAGGCTAGCCTAGCATGCGCCCTAACTACCTGAAATGCAGTTATTTCCATGAACAAGCTAATTCTCTAACTCAAACTCTTTCCAACAGAAGCACCGTCTCGCATCTAATAGCCATACCCTCAGGACACACTATTAGTCTCACCCAATTAGTAGTCTCCATCCACCATTCTAATAGCCACGCCCTCTACATCCCGTAGGATCGAAACATCAGGGCACACTATTAGTCTCCAAACTTGTCATTTAGCCTCCATCCCACACAAGCTCCATAATAACAAGCATAACACAACGTGACAATACAAGCTTTCAATCCATCTATCTCTTATCTAATAGCCGCACCCCCTAGATCCCGTAGGACCGAAATATCATGACGGACTACTAGTCTCTTCTCTAACAAAATAAGCCATTACTCTTTATAACAATGCAAGCATACATTCAATCTAGCTTTTGCATCTAAGACAAGCAATGATATAAACGACGACAAGCAAACATTTGAACGATCTTTAATTTAAGCAAGCATGGCACGAGTCATCTATCTCTTCTAGTTAGCAGGCAGTTCTACTCTTTCTTTAGCATGGCAAGGTTCGTTTGATAACGGTGTCAGTGTAACTAGCATGTAACACTCATTTCTATACTTAGCATAGTAATGGTTCTCTCTCTTTTTAGGCAAGCAGGTTCTCATTCTACCATTCTCAATGCGAACATTATCTTATTAAGCAAACAAGCATTTCAAAAACTCAGATTCATTATTAAGGCGTGCAAGAATCAGAGAATAAAGTTTTGCTCACTCACCTAGATCAATCGTCTTATTTTTCGATCGGAGAACTCTTCGAGAAGGCTTCCGCTCGAGCCAGCAAAGCGATATCTCTTGTACATAGTGCCAACGCGGAGCGGGACACTACATACTTATCCACCAAGAAAAAATTTCATCCTCGAAACTTCAAGAAGAAACTTTTGATATCCAGAGCAGCGATAGTCCTCATCCCTCACCACCCTCAATCAAAAACTCTAGCAATCAATAAGCAAGAAATCACAACTCTCAAACAATAAATCAAATCCAAAAAACTTTTGCGCACATCTTTGAGATTATTTATGGACTTATTATATGGAACACTAAACTCAGCAACGATATCAACGGACAAGGAATCGTCATCTAAGAACAGCAGTGAAGACTAGAGAATCGAGTTGCTCTGATACCACTCTGTCACGCCCCGAACTCCCACGGTCCCGATCGCCCCTGCCGAACGCGAATCAACGCACCGGCGCTCCCGCGGGAGGCTCGTTCCCCTCGGGACGTAATGCCATGCGAGCCTGGAGATGCTCTCACACAAGGCAACAACATAAGTCATCTTGGTTATCATCGAACCGATCGAGTTTGCAACGGAGGAGCAGTATTACAAACAATAATCCATCTGAGTAAACGGGATAAATTTCAAGGCACCAGGATCTCTGAATACATTGGCATCGTTCCATATATTATGTTTCTCTATACAAAAGTAGCTCAAAACATCTCGATACAGCTTAAGGCATCAACACCAGATTTTTGGGTCCTGGGGATGAGGCACACTATCGCTTCCTCGGACGATCCAGCACCTGCGAACAAGCAAACTGTTGGTGGGTCAGCACTTTGGAGAAAGTACTGGTGAGTATAAAATTGACGAACAGAAGCAACATTCACTAAAACCAATACTAAATAATTATGTTATAAATATTACATTACTAGTGATCTTTCTACTTTTACCTAGGTTCGTTTCATGCAGTACAGGAATTGAGTCATATTACTTCTTTTTGAAAATATCTTAAAATCAGAATTCAGTTCAATACAACCAAGCATACAAGGCAAACAGTTCAAGTACGATGTACCAATCAGGGTGTGCGCAGCGTGTCTCGTGAGCTATACTCAGAATCTAGGGACAAAGCATCATCTAGTGGACTATCATTCTATCAAGCAAACAAGATGAATTATCTATAAGATGTCGGTCCTCGAGAAACTCAGGATCAATAGTGGTAATCCAGCTAACTAATGACTCCTTTATTTTATGCCATTAGCAGTTGTGACTCATGGTTGCTCTTCACTAAAATACGCTCAAAATAGCAGTCGAGACCAAGTTTCAGCTCTGCAATAATAGCCATTGTCCGACCAATGCAAATGCATGAAATACTATCAGATAAACTCTATGATGCACATGATCATGAACAATCAGGCTATATATATACTCTTCCATCTCTGAGCAGTGCAAAATAATAAGCAAAATGATATATCACTTATTTAGTGATTCTTACCCCTTGTCGAACGGTTTTTCCTGCAGCAAACATACAAGTTAGCAACAATTTGCATATATAAACAAGGTTCTCCTTCATGTCCGTCTCTGCATCAAACAGTTAGGTATGCAAGAAGGCTAGTCTAGCATGTGCCATAACTACCTAAAATGCAGATATCTCTATTGAAAAGCTAACTTCTCTAACTCAAACTCTTTCCAACAGAAGCACCGCCTTTCATCTAATATCCATACCCTCAAGGCACACAATTAGTCTCACTCCATCAGTAGTCTCTATCCACCATTCTAATAGCCACAATTATCATTTAAAAATTATTGAATAATTAAAATACTTAAGTTTAATTGCTAAATATTCCAGAAAATGGTGAGAAATTCCAAATTCAAAATTTTGAAAATCAGGGGGATTACAATCTACCCCCCTTAAGAGGATTGCGTCCTCGCAATCAAAGAATAACCGGTCAACAGAGATGACACGGTTGCAAAACTTATTTGAATAAGACAATCAAGGTTGAGAGTGACGCCTAGGAAAAATTATTTTCCTAATCATTAAAAGTTATGCAATTTCCCAAATGTGGGAAATCTAGAAAATTACAGTTTTTTATAAAACCAATTTTATCTTTTAAAACATATGCCAGGTTAAACATTATAAAACATTCTAAGTTATTTTAGAAAGTTCTAAATTTACTAGGTTACCACTAAGTTAGCTATTATTAGCAAGTTAAAATGATCAGGTTAAGTCTGGGGTCACGAACCAGCAGGCACGAATTATAGCAATACTAGGAACGGAAAAACTATAAAAACTTACGCGCACTAGCTACTCCTTGGTTCTGCGCGTCTTCCAAAGTCATTGCGAAGGCTTGTCCGCGTCTTGGTAGATTCCTCTGTTGCTGCTGCTGCTGGGCTTGTTGGAAAAGTACTGCTTGTGGTGCCAATGGTGGCCTTGGTTGATTCCCTCCTGGTGCTGGTAGAGCTTGTTGGTTTGTTCTTGGTGCTCCTCCTCGATGATAAGGACAGTCCTTGGCTAAGTGTTGATTGGTCCCGCAAATCAAGCATAATCCCAACTTGCGTCTGCAGTCCTTCTCAGTATGGCCTATCTTGCCGCAGTATTGACATGTAGGTAATGTCTGCGGAGAGGCTCTGGGTGGCTGGTGTATATGAGGCCTCTTTGCAGCTTCTTCTTGTGGTTCTTTGGATGTTGCTGATGGGGTAGGCCGCTTTAGACTGGTTTCTCTCCTGGTGACGCGCTCCATGCGTCGGGCTGCAGCAAGAACGTCCGAGTACGAAGTGGGTGCGACAGATCCAATCAATTTCTGTAGCTCGATGTTGAGTCCGTCGAAAAACTTCTCGGCCTTCTCTACTTCTGTCGAAATCAAAGTAGGAGCGAAGCGACTCAGACGAATGAACTCGGCATTGTACTCTTCCACCGTCATAGCTTCCTGGGTGAGGCGATTGAACTTGTCCCTCAATTCTGATCGAGCGATGGCCGGAATGTACATCTCTTGAAAGAGTCTGGAGAACTCTTCCCAAGTGACTCGGTCTGGTCCGAGTCTGGTCTCTTCAGATATCCACCAGTGATGGGCATTGTCCGTCAACTGCATCCTGACGGCGGTCATCCAACGTTCTCTTGGAAGTTCAGCTGCTTCCAACTGGTGTTGTATGTTGGTGAGCCACTCATGAACTTCGGTTGGTCCTTCTTTGCCCGAAAAGGTACGGGGCTTGAGTTGACGGAAATCAGTGATAGATCCCGTCGCTGGTCGCCTAGCTTGTGGGTTCACTTGCTCCAATGCGTTTACTAGGCTGGTTCTTAGGTACTCTGCCTCCTGACGATGTGCCTCCTGTTGAACTTGCTGTTGGGCTTGCATCATGGCGTAAAACATCTGGAACATCTGCTGCCCGTCCATTGCTTGCTCTGGTGGAAAGACAGGCATCTGTGGAGGGAACTGCGGCAGAGGTGGGATATCATCGCGCCTGAACCTTGAGTTATGCTGTTCAGCTTGGTCACCTTGAGAGGATTGCCCTCTGTTCTCTGGTGTAACTCCATCTCCATAGGTAACCACAGCGTCTTGTGGCGTACTCAAAGGAATTTCATCTTCAATTCTTGGATCCATCTTTCTGCATCCAAAATAAAATATAAGAAGCGCACAAGATTCAAGGCAGGATGCAAAGCAAAAATTAATTCGAATACGATACAGATATCAAAACGTTTGCAAACAAGTGGATGAGATCCTAAAAACTTATCCTATTATTATTGCAGGTCTGTTCGGTCCCTAAGTTGAAACCGAAGTAGTTAGTCGTTGGACCTGCATGGGCCACCACAAAAACTATGTCACGCCCCAGTCCCAAAATACCGAGGGACCGGACGCGTGATAATGGCCAGCAGCATGCACCGATGGACAAACCCAATTTAATGGATCCACCGGGCATACTTAAGCTGTATATAAGGTCTATAACAACAAGTCCGAACTAATCTCATCAACAGAAAAGAATATAAAATCAACAGCAATAAGGAAAGTAAATTAAACATCCAGTCTCAGCAAAGTATTCGGGGAACAACCCGATATAAGTCTGGTATAATGATCTCATAAACAGAAATTAAAGAGTTTAATTAAACAGAAAATAACGACTGAGCATGGCGAAGCAATGGTTCAGGAGAAGTCCTCAGCGATCACCTCGTCCTCAGCTACGGGTACTGTTCTGTGAAGAGCACCTGTTCCGTAGACCTCTGGATAAACCTCTTCTGCAAATCCTGGGGACATAATCCGGATCCAGGTCCTCAGGGGACATAGCAAGGTACAAGAAAGCACAAGCCAAAATAAATGCAGTAAAACAGTTAATGAAACAATAGGGTCAACTATATAACCATCTATGTGAAATGCAAGTTGAGAGCATCACCAGAACTTAGGCTGATACCACTACAAGCTCTGTGTCGGGGAGCCGATAGCAGTTATACTATGAATTATACTATGTGTTTACTATGAATTATATATATAATCAGCCTTTAGCCTGTGTGTCTCTCCCCACCCAATGTAATCTCACGTCACAGTTCTCAATGTTCATGTTACGCAAGATTGAAACTAATGCAGTCAGTCATTTATTAAGATCTAAGAAATTAAAGCTCAAGTCATGAAATCTATATCCTATACAGAACCACCTTGAATAATCAGGAAGATTCTGTCTCATGCTCTGTGTCAAGTGTCTTGGGTATAAAGTACTTGATATGGCAAGTACGAGAATATAAATGTCACGATAACCAGCTCTAAGTGACTTTACACAAACCCCGCGTACGGTGTTGGCACCCGACTATGATCGGACGCTAAGCAAGTCACACGGCCCTAGGGTTGAGCAAGTACAACAATCACAGGAAAATAAATATGAAGAAAATGAATCATTAAACTGCATTTATGGCAAGGTACACTTGCCTGGGTTTTCAGCTCCAAGTGTAGCTCTGGCAGTAGCTGGATTTGCAGGCAGTACTCCGGCTGCTGAAACAAATATCACCATTAGATCCAGAAAATATTAATCAGCTAGGATCGCCTGTCCTTGAGTCCAATTTGGAGACAAGGGCAAAAACGTCATTTTCGGGTCAAGACGGGGTCCAGATGTGGACCCGCTTTGCACCGAAAAATGTGTCAGGATCAAAGGTCTCCAAATTTACCAAACTTAGTGTCAACAGGTCAGGAACGATGATACAAACCCAACGGAACTTCCAGAATTGGATTCCGATGAGCCGTTCTCAAAATCGCCCGTCGGATGAAGCCTGTGGGGCCCACGACACACGATTTTGTCAACGTTCTCAGAATCGAACCAAACTTGGCTCACAGGACCAGCGTATTGCTACGAGTCCAATGGCGCAAGTTTTGTCTCGATCTGACTTGTGTATACTAAGTTACAACGAGAAACAGAAAGTACGGATACGGGGCGGTGTCCGCGGATACGCACTGATTCCGGTGTGCACGCACATCCGAATCAGCTTCTGCAAAATTCCGCACGTCCGTATCTACGACGCGCACGTACCTGTGAAGACCGCGTGCGACCAAGTCGTCCCGTTTGGCGGGGCGTACTCGATTCCGGGGTAAAACAGGGTCTGGTTTTTCCTATTTTTGGATCGCGGTGTGCGATCACCACAGGACGCGATGCCCCGAGCGGTTTGTCCGGGCACCGAGAGGGTCACGCAGGGTTCGCAACGCAACAGACAGAACTGAAATCAGAGCTACGAGCAAGAAATTATGAATACCTGAACTGGGCTTCAAAAACCGAATTTCTCGTGTCTATCTCGTGTCCGACACGCCTAGGTTAGGGTTTACTGTGTCCTGTCTGAGAACCCTGTGTCCGAGTCCTCGCTGTGTCCGTGTCTTGGCGGCACTGTTGACGGGGAGGCCGGCCGGAGGAGGAGCGACGATGCACGCGGCGGCGCTGAGGCGGCACGGCACAGCAGCCTGCGGCGGAGTGCTTCGGGCTGCGGGACTCGGCTGGGAGGCTGGCGGCTGAGGCGGGCACTGTGAGGTCGGCGTGGGCGAGGGCCTGAGCGGAGGAGGGCAGAGCCTAGGGCTGAGGCGGGTTCGAGGAAGGGAGGCGGCGGATCTGGGGAAGGAGCCGGAGTCTGAAGCTCGCCGGAGAAGAGAGTGGAGGGGGAGGAAATGGCCGGAGGGGCTGGGGTTAAATAGAGGGGATAGGGGAGAGGGAACGCCAGCGGGTCGAGGGAAGAGGAAGGCCGAGGGACGGGGATGCGAGCGGCTGCGGCAACGTCGTAACGGCCGGCGGAGGGAGGCGAACAGGCGGGCGGCGCGGCGGTTGCAGTTACAGCTGGGGAAGAGGCTGGAGCGGGTCGGGTCTCAGGGGTGTGCGGGTCGGGTTGGACGACCGGACCCGATCCGACCCGCTAACAGTGCGGGCTTGGGCCGGAGTTGGGCCAGGGTTGGGCCGGGCCGGGCTATAGGGTTTAATAAATAACTAAACAATTAAACAATTAAAATTAAAATAAATAATTACTTTTAGGTATTTTAAAAATAGGTCCGGGGCCCAATAAATTCCCGGAAAATTACCCTACGTCTAGATTTTCATTTTACATCATAAAATATTATTTTCATAATATTTTAATATTATTTATTATCATTTAAAAATTATTGAATAATTAAAACACTTAAGTTTAATTGCTAAATATTCCAGAAAATGGTGAGAAATTCCAAATTCAAAATTTTGAAAATCAGGGGGATTACAATCTACCCCCCTTAAGAGGATTGCGTCCTCGCAATCAAAGAATAACCGGTCAACAGAGATGACACGGTTGCAAAACTTATTTGAATAAGACAATCAAGGTTGAGAGTGACGCCTAGGAAAAATTATTTCCCTAATCATTAAAAGTTATGCAATTTCCCAAATGTGGGAAATCTAGAAAATTACAGTTTTTTATAAAACCAATTTTATCTTTTAAAACATATGCCAGGTTAAACATTATAAAACATTCTAAGTTATTTTAGAAAGTTCTAAATTTACTAGGTTACCACTAAGTTAGCTATTATTAGCAAGTTAAAATGATCAGGTTAAGTCTGGGGTCACGAACCAGCAGGCACAAATTATAGCAATACTAGGAACGGAAAAACTATAAAAACTTACGCGCACTAGCTACTCCTTGGTTCTGTGCGTCTTCCAAAGTCATTGCGAAGGCTTGTCCGCGTCCTGGTAGATTCCTCTGTTGCTGCTGCTGCTGGGCTTGTTGGAAAAGTGCTGCTTGTGGTGCCAATGGTGGCCTTGGTTGATTCCCTCCTGGTGCTGGTAGAGCTTGTTGGTTTGTTCTTGGTGCTCCTCCTCGATGATAAGGACAGTCCTTGGCTAAGTGTTGATTGGTCCCGCAAATCAAGCATAATCCCAACTTGCGTCTGCAGTCCTTCTCAGTATGGCCTATCTTGCCGAAGTATTGACATGTAGGTAATGTCTGCGGAGAGGCTCTGGGTGGCTGGTGTATATGAGGCCTCTTTGCAGCTTCTTCTTGTGGTGCTTTGGATGTTGCTGATGGGGTAGGCTGCTTTAGACTGGTTTCTCTCCTGGTGACGCGCTTCATGCGTCGGGCTGCAGCAAGAACGTCCGAGTACGAAGTGGGTGCGACAGATCCAATCAATTTCTGTAGCTCGATGTTGAGTCCGTCGAAAAACTTCTCGGCCTTCTCTACTTCTGTCGGAATCAAAGTAGGAGCGAAGCGACTCAGACGAATGAACTCGGCATTGTACTCTTCCACCGTCATAGCTTCCTGGGTGAGGCGATTGAACTTGTCCCTCAATTCTGATCGAGCGATGGCCGGAATGTACATCTCTTGAAAGAGTCTGGAGAACTCTTCCCAAGTGACTCGGTCTGGTCCGAGTCTGGTCTCTTCAGATATCCACCAGTGATGGGCATTGTCCGTCAACTGCATCCTGACGGCGGTCATCCAACGTTCTCTTGGAAGTTCAGCTGCTTCCAACTGGTGTTGTATGTTGGTGAGCCACTCATGAACTTCGGTTGGTCCTTCTTTGCCCGAAAAGGTACGGGGCTTGAGTTGACGGAAATCAGTGATAGATCCCGTCGCTGGTCGCCTAGCTTGTGGGTTCACTTGCTCCAATGCGTTTACTAGGCTGGTTCTTAGGTACTCTGCCTCCTGACGATGTGCCTCCTGTTGAACTTGCTGTTGGGCTTGCATCATGGCTTAAAACATCTGGAACATCTGCTGCCCGTCCATTGCTTGCTCTGGTGGAAAGACAGGCATCTGTGGAGGGAACTGCGGCAGAGGTGGGATATCATCGCGCCTGAACCTTGAGTTATGCTGCTCAGCTTGGTCACCTTGAGAGGATTGCCCTCTGTTCTCTGGTGTAACTCCATCTCCATAGGTAACCACAGCGTCTTGTGGCGTACTCAAAGGAATTTCATCTTCAATTCTTGGATCCATCTTTCTGCATCCAAAATAAAATATAAGAAGCGCACAAGATTCAAGGCAGGATGCAAAGCAAAAATTAATTCGAATACGATACAGATATCAAAACGTTTGCAAACAAGTGGATGAGATCCTAAAAACTTATCCTATTATTATTGCAGGTCTGTTCGGTCCCTAAGTTGAAACCGAAGTAGTTAGTCGTTGGACCTGCATGGGCCACCACAAAAACCATGTCACGCCCCAGTCCCAAAATACCGAGGGACCGGACGCGTGATAATGGCCAGCAGCATGCACCGATGGACAAACCCAATTTAATGGATCCATCGGGCATACTTAAGCTGTATATAAGGTCTATAACAACAAGTCCGAACTAATCTCATCCACAGAAAAGAATATAAAATCAACAGCAATAAGGAAAGTAAATTAAACATCCAGTCTCAGCAAAGTATTCGGGGAACAACCCGATATAAGTCTGGTATAATGATCTCATAAACAGAAATTAAAGAGTTTAATTAAACAGGAAATAACGACTGAGCATGGCGAAGCAATGGTTCAGGAGAAGTCCTCAGCGATCACCTCGTCCTCAGCTACGGGTACTGTTCCGTGAAGAGCACCTGTTCCGTAGACCTCTGGATAAACCTCTTCTGCAAATCCTGGGGACATAATCCGGATCCAGGTCCTCAGGGGACATAGCAAGGTACAAGAAAGCACAAGCCAAAATAAATGCAGTAAAACAGTTAATGAAATAATAGGGTCAACTATATAACCATCTATGTGAAATGCAAGTTGAGAGCATCACCAGAACTTAGGCTGATACCACTACAAGCTCTGTGTCGGGGAGCCGATAGCAGTTATACTATGAATTATACTATGTGTTTACTATGAATTATATATATAATCAGCCTTTAGCCTGTGTGTCTCTCCCCACCCAATGTAATCTCACGTCACAGTTCTCAATGTTCATGTTACGCAAGATTGAAACTAATGCAGTCAGTCATTTATTAAGATCTAAGAAATTAAAGCTCAAGTCATGAAATCTATATCCTATACAGAACCACCTTGAATAATCAGGAAGATTCTGTCTCATGCTCTGTGTCAAGTGTCTTGGGTATAAAGTACTTGATATGGCAAGTACGAGAATATAAATGTCACGATAACCAGCTATAAGTGACTTTACACAAACCCCGCGTACGGTGTTGGCACCCGACTATGATCGGACGCTAAGCAAGTCACACGGCCCTAGGGTTGAGCAAGTACAACAATCACAGGAAAATAAATCTGAAAAAAATGAATCATTAAACTGCATTTATGGCAAGGTACACTTGCCTGGGTTTTCAGCTCCAAGTGTAGCTCTGGCAGTAGCTGGATTTGCAGGCAGTACTCCGGCTGCTGAAACAAATATCACCATTAGATCCAGAAAATATTAATCAGCTAGGATCGCCTGTCCTTGAGTCCAATTTGGAGACAAGGGCAAAAACGTCATTTTCGGGTCAAGACGGGGTCCAGATGTGGGCCCGCTTTGCACCGAAAAACGTGTCAGGGTCAAAGGTCTCCAAATTCACAAAACTTAGTGTCAACAGGTCAGGAACGATGATACGAACCCAACGGAACTTCCAGAATTGGATTCCGATGAGCCGTTCTCAAAATCGCCCGTCGGATGAAGCCTGTGGGGCCCACGACACACGATTTTGTCAACGTTCTCAGAATCGAACCAAACTTGGCTCACAGGACCAGCGTATTGCTACGAGTCCAATGGCACAAGTTTCGTCTCGATCTGACTTGTGTACACTAAGTTACAACGAGAAACAGAAAGTACGGATACGGGGCGGTGTCCGCGGATACGTACTGATTCCGGTGTGCACGCACATCCGAATCAGCTTCTGCGAAATCCCGCACGTCCGTATCTACGACGCGCACGTATCTGTGAAGACCGCGTACGACCAAGTCGTCCCATTTGGCGGGGCGTACTCGATTCCGGGGTGAAACAGGGTCTGGTTTTTCCTGTTTTTGGATCGCGGTGTGCGATCACCACAGGACGCGATGCCCCGAGCGGTTTGTCCGGGCACCGAGAGGGTCACGCAGGGTTCGCAACGCAACAGACAAAATTGAAATCAGAGCTACGAGCAAGAAATTATGAATACCTGAACTGGGCTTCAAAAATCGAATTTCTCGTGTCTATCTCGTGTCCGACACGCCTAGGTTAGGGTTTACTGTGTCCTGTCTGAGAACCCTGTGTCCGAGTCCTCGCTGTGTCCGTGTCTTGGCGGCACTGTTGACGGGGAGGCCGGCCGGAGGAGGAGCGACGACGCACGCGGCGGCGCTGAGGCGGCACGGCACAGCAGCCTGCGGCGGAGTGCTTCGGGCTGCGGGACTCGGCTGGGAGGCTGGCGGCTGAGGCGGGCACTGTGAGGTCGGCGTGGGCGAGGGCCTGAGCGGAGGAGGGCAGAGCCTAGGGCTGAGGCGGGTTCGAGGAAGGGAGGCGGCGGATCTGGGGAAGGAGCCGGAGTCTGAAGCTCGCCGGAGAAGAGAGTGGAGAGGGAGGAAATGGCCGGAGGGGCTGAGGTTAAATAGAGGGGATAGGGGAGAGGGAACGCCGGCGGGTCGAGGGAAGAGGAAGGCCGAGGGACGGGGATGCGAGCGGCTGCGGCAACGTCGTAACGGCCGGCGGAGGGAGGCGAACAGGCGGGCGGCGCGGCGGTTGCAGTTACAGCTGGGGAAGAGGCTGGAGCGGGTCGGGTCTCAGGGGTGTGCGGGTCGGGTTGGTCGACCGGACCCGATCCGACCCGCTAACAGTGCGGGCTTGGGCCGGAGTTGGGCCAGGGTTGGGCCGGGCCGGGCTATAGGGTTTAATAAATAACTAAACAATTAAACAATTAAAATTAAAATAAATAATTACTTTTAGGTATTTTAAAAATAGGTCCGGGGCCCAATAAATTCCCGGAAAATTACCCTACGTCTAGATTTTCATTTTACATCATAAAATATTATTTTCATAATATTTTAATATTATTTATGATCATTTAAAAATTATTAAATAATTAAAACACTTAAGTTTAATTGCTAAATATTCCAGAAAATGGTGAGAAATTCCAAATTCAAAATTTTGAAAATCAGGGGGATTACACACTGGCCAAGCCATAAAGGACTAATCAACTGCAGTTCTACCCGATCTAGCGCTGAGTAGTTAGCCCGCCTAGTCGTATCAAACTGCCAGTACCGCGCCCAAGGTACGTTACCATTTGTCTCCTCCATGGCCGAACGGTCCCGGTGCCCTATAGCATATCCCGTTCGAAAAAACCAAATCCTGTGCGCAACTGGTTGTCCGTGACTAATGCAAACTCTAAGTAGGTATGACGAGAGAATCGAGGCTTCTCGCCCCACCAAACGATACTTCCCTCAATCCAACCAACTATCCATAACCATTCTCCAACTTATCCTAAGGCACCATCTCAAGTTATCCCCATAGACACTATGCCGCTTCGACACCATGCTCCAATTGGTGCAACACCCTCGCTCCGAAAGCTCCGTGGCACAATGCCCTCACCGACGCAGTTGTCCAATTTTGAACCACAATTGCACGCTTTGCTTGACAAAGCGCCCAACTTGATACTCGTGCGCAACGCACGCTCGCTCGCCTGAAGTGCCTCCAATCTAGGTGTCCCACTAATGCTCTGAACGAATACCTGATTCCATCGAACTCCGCTTGTGATTTGTACATGAAACCAACTCAAATCAATACTTGTTCCCAAATCCAACAAATTAAAATATAACCAGCTATTGCCTCATTCAATCCGACTCAGCGTAATGCACCGTACGATTGCGGGGCATTACAATTTAGCCTCCATCCCCCACAAGCTCCACGATAACAAGCATATCACAAGCATAACACAACGTGACAATACAAGCTTCCAATCTATCTATCTCTTATCTAATAGTCGTACCCCCTAGATCCTGTAGGACCGGAACATCAGGGCAGGCTAGTAGTCTTTTTTCTAATATGACAAGCCATTTACTCTTTATAATAGTACAAGCATACATTCAATCTAGCTTTTGCATCCAAGACAAGAAATGATATAAACGACGACAAGCTAATATATAATTGATCTTTAATTTAAGCAAGCATGGCACGTGTCCTCTATCTCTTCTAGTTAGTAGGCAGTTCTACTCTTTCTTTAGCATGGCAAGATTTTTTCGATAGTGGTATCAGTGTAACTAGCATGCAACACTCATTTCTATACTTAGCATGGCAATGGTTCTATCTCTTTTTAGGCAAGCGGGTTCTCGTTCTACCATTCTTAATGCGAACATTATCTTATTAAGCAAATAAGCATTTCAAAAACTCATATTCATTATTAAGGCATGCAAGAATCAGAGAATAAAGTACTGCCCACTCACCTAGATCAATCGTCTTGTATTTTTGTCATGCCCCGCTCCCAGAATACTGGGTAAATACGGAGACTGACATGGCCAACCGTACCTTACAGAATACCGAAGTAAGCCGCAATGTGTTAAGGTTGTCAAGAAGACAAATGGGTGAACTCTAGCATGCTATGATGTCAGTCCTAAGGCTGACAAATCATATTATCTTAATCTAGCAATACAAGTACAAGAGTATATCATACATGAAAGTAAAAAAGGCATCCCAAATTATATATCATATATGATCATGAAGCTAGTGAATATAAAATGCTGCACTAGCAGAGTTTAATAATACATGATCAAAATATACCAGCCATGGTCTAATATATACATCATGTTGACCGCAGTCTCAAAAATATAAGGAGCTAACTCTGCTCCTTGCTAAACACCACAAAAAGAAGTAATCAAGACGAGGGGTGGAAGAAGGAAACCAACTCGCGAGCTTCGGCCGCAGTCCTACGAGTGCGAGATATCTTGCTGGAGGCGCGGTGGATCATGGTTCTCTTCGGGGTAGAGATATATAAAAAATAAATGCAGATCAAGACTTGTACGGTACCAACGTACTTGTCTCAAGAATAATACTGGAAGAACTGATAATAAGTGCAGAAATAAAAGTAAGGCGGCGAGCGGCAAGAGAGCATAGGAACTACTCTGGATCGGGACCATAACCCTTAAACCAAACAAGGACTGGGGTTGCAGACCTTCACCCGAGTAGAACTTAGCACCCTAACCACGCGTCGAAAGAAAATAAAACTAGAAGAGCGAGCTATATGAATAAACAAGCATCCAATTCACGGCCAAACATGCCTACGGCTTGCTATAATTAACTAACTAGGGTTATCACAAGCCCAAATTACTAGAAATGCATTACAAAGAATATTGCTACCACCAGCACTGCAGTTAACCCGGATGGCCAAGGGTACGCTTGTCTAGTAAATTTAAATGCACAGTCAACCATACAACAACAAATTAGTTACTTATCAAAAACAAAAATTGAACTTATAAGCATAAACATAAACTTGTGAATCAAAAACTGGTCTTGTAAACATGCATAAACTTGTCTTATAATCATAAATTTTCTTGTAAACAATAAACTTGTCTTGTAATGTGCCACAGCACGCGTAAACTTGGTCAGTCATGGAGCCCTTGCCTAGCAGGGTTGTCCATGCCGCATGAGGCCCTTGGGGATCGGGGTAGCCGGTAGCGTAATATTCTTTTCTCCCAAAATGCTCTTGATAAATCTTATCTTGTTTAATCATTACTAAATTATTCAAGTTCTTGAGTCGTGGACACTTGAGAACTCCCTAAAATGACGAGTCACGAGTATGAGCTTTTCATGAGTTATCGTATCCATGACACGTGATACACTGGACAATACTCACACTCGATTTCTCGATGCCAAATGCAATATATTTTATACACAAACATTTTCATGGTGTCGTGAGGATTGTGAACTTGTACATAAACTGGTCTTGTGAACCTATATGCAAAACTTGTCTGGTATCATAAACTTGCATAAATATAAGGAAGCACACAACAATAATCACTAAAAAGGAATTACTAATCAACAGGGAACACAAAATGGAAACAAGAATTTCTGGCCGCATGCGCCTACTGGCCACATGGACTCACTTGTCGTATGCCTCCACTGGCCGCATGCACTCACTTGCCGTATGCACCCAATTGCAGTATGGACTCACTTGCCGCATGCTCAGGCTAAAGTCTACTCCTTGGGGCAAGTGTTGAGTGATGGATCATAAATGAAGTGTCAGTGAAGTGACATAAAGTGATTGATGTGACAGGCCAAAAAGTATGTGAGAAAAAAGACAAGAATCATAAAAAGATGTGCAAGGGTGAAGCAGAGTTATGCGACAAAAGAGGAGAGGTGCTTAGTACCAATGTCGCATAAGTCCTCTTTGTCGCATACTCAGAGTGCCGTATGGACTCCTCTTGGACTTAGCAATTTTTTTATTCGTTCAGCGAGTGAAAACACAAGGTGTTCAAGGACACTTATGCAAATGAACAGTCATCCGTCCAACAAGATTGACGCATGTTGTCAGTATGCGGCAAGAGTTCAGGCCGCCTAACCCTCTCGGGCCGCATGGCACTCTCAGCCGCATAGCTCGCTGGCCGCATAAAAACTTCGTCTTCTCCAACAACATGTTCAGCCATGGCCGAAAGCTCCAAAAATTAAAATTTTATTTTCTTTATAAAAACTCCATTTTAACTCCAAATTAAGTAAATCAAAAGCCAAAATGCTCTAAATAAAATGCTTGAAATAAAATACTCTAACATAAGGAACAACTAGTTTTCAAAAATATTAAGTTTTAATATATCAAATCCAAGGAAAACTCATAGGACACATAAAAACCCTAATATTGAAACTCAGATCTACAGAAATCTATACATCAAAATCCAAAAATTCAAGAACTAAACATGATCAGCAGCTCAAGAAAATTTTGTTTCATCAAATATATTTTAAAACAATATATATATATATATATATAAATCCAAAAATTTATGATTTCACCATTGAGCAAGATGTACTTGTCTTGGGTGGCTCCTAGCCTCTATCTTTCACGGTCAAAGTTGCAACAACTTCCCTTAGGGTTAGGTTTCTAGGGGGAGCTTGAGGGAGAGGAGGAAATAAATGAAGAAGAAGAGAGAGAGGAGATATAAAAGCCATATATATACTAAGAGAGGAGAAAAGAGGGTTTAGTCATGGGTTTACCCAAAATGAACTAAACCAAGGGTCCATTCTACATGAGGATCCTAAATCGGGTCTATGACAATGCCAATAGGTATTCTAATGGTCTCGGGTAGTCTCTCTCTCAACAACAATAATAAAACAATAATAAATGACAGAAACCAACATATGAAATACAGCAGAAAATACATTATCAAGAAAAATTTAAATTCTAAAAATTCAAGAAATACTAAATCTGGAATCGGGTGTGACGATTTCGATCGGGGAACTCTTCTAGAAGACTTTCGCTCGAGTCAACAAAGCGATCTCTTGTACATAGTGCCAACACGGAGCAGGGCACAACAACCGGAGTCGGTTGTTCCAGAAGGTGATGATGCTACTGTTCGAAAAGTTGCTACTGCAACTGCTAAGCAGAACAAGTGGAGAAGAGACAACAACCTTTGAAAGCTGCTAATTATGAACTCCATGGAGGATACTCTGGCGAAGTCATACAGCAAGACGGACCATGCTAAGGTCGTATGAGAGTCTCTAGACAAGCATTACAGGGCAGAACATGCGATTTGAGGACGACAAACTATGTTGCCTCAAGTCAAGGAGTTTCTTAAGTTACGTCAAAACCTTGAGGATGATGGCATGCCCTTAATAGTCGCCTTTGTCGTGGGGGGTATTATGGACAAGATCCCACCAGAATGGAGCAATTTTATCTAGGACATGCACCGGAAGAAGATGCAAGTTAGCCTTGATCAACTACTGCACAATATCCATGTTGAAGATGAGATGAGGGCTCAAAATAAAGTGGAGACGTTGTCCAAGCAGTTGGCAAAAGCCAACTTGGTGCATGCGGACGACTCCAAGGGAAAGCAGAAGGCTTCTCACTACAAGAAGAAGGACTTCAACCATCTCAAGGTGAAGTTGGCTTAGTTCAAGTCGAAGCCAAAGCCAAAGTTAGATGTGAGTTGCTTTAACTATGGCAAGAAGGGCCACTATCGAAGAGACTGCAGATCCAAGCCCAAACAGACAAAGCAAGGTGAGACTAACAAGGTTGCTATGATTGCACAGGTTATAACGGCTGGTGTTGGCACTGACTGGTGGGTGGACACTGGCGCATCCTGCCATATTTGTTCGAAGGAGTTGTTTACCATCTAAGAGCCTACATCTGAGAATGTTATAGTGGCAAACCAGGCAAAAGTTGAAGTACTTGGAACCGGAACGGTGGTACTAAATCTGACTTCGGGAAAGTCACTGATGCTTCAGGATGTGAAGCATGTACCGGTAATAGCCAAAAATCTGGTCTCAAAAAGTCTGTTCTGTAACGCAGGCTTGAAGATGAACATCAATGCTGGACAGATGGTGATGTCGTACAAAGTTACATACTTCAAAAAAGTATTTTATACCGAAGGGGTGTTCAAACTTCAGCTTTTAAGTCCTGCAAACAATATTAATGTAGTCTCTTCTTCTGGTTACTCTATCGAGTTATGGCATAATAGACTAGGACATGTTCACTATAAAAGGATAAACAAGATGTCTAGTTTAGGGTTTATCTCCAAATGTGGGGGTAAGAAGGTAGAGAAGTGTGAGGTTTGTGTGCAGACAAAGATCACAAGAAAACTGTTCAAGCAGGTTAACCGAAGCACAGATCTTCTGGTGTTGGTGTACTCAGATATCTGTGACTTCAAACAGTTCTCCTTAAAGGCCAGGATAAAGTATTTTATTATATTCATCGACGACTACTTGAAGTATGCGTTCGTCTATCTACTCAAGTCAAAAGATGAAGCGTTCAAGAAGTTCAAGGAGTTCAAGGCTGCGGTTGAACGTCAAATAGGGCAACAACTCAAGAGACTCAGAAGTGATCGAGATGGAGAGTATAGGTCTATTAAATTTGTATCGTTCTGCAAAGAACATGGAATTCTCAATAAGACAACTGCTCCATATTATCCTCAATCAAATAGAGTAGCTGAAAGAAAGAATATAACGTTGAAGAGATAATAAAATCAATGTTGTTAACTGCAGGTCTTCCAAACTGCTTCTGGGGAGAAGCTGCGCTTACGGCTAAGTTCATTCTGAACAGAGTGTCGTATGCAACTTTCGATGTCACTCCTCATGAACTCTGATTCAAAGTCAGACTCAACTTGAATATCATTCGAGTGTGGGGGTGCCTGGCGTATGTGTAGCTTCTGGACTTGAAGATTCAGAAGCTGGGTATGAGGACTACCAAGACCATCTTCCTGGGATATGCTGAAAAGAGTAATACTCAGAGGTTTCTTAATATTGAGTCAAACCATATTATCGAAACTTGCGACGCAGAATTCTTTGAAAATAATTTTGCAAGGCACGAGAACATTGTTATCGCAGACATTCCGAAGAATAGTATGAGTGCACAGGAGGGCAATACTTCCAATAAAGATGTAGTCCAAGAAGATGTTGTCATTCCAGAGACAACATTCAAAACAGAACTCGCAGAGCCGGTGTCTAAGCGAGTAAGGAGACACAAGGACTTCAGAGATAATTTTGTCATCTATCATGTGAAAGTAGATCTGCTTACCTATGATGAGACGATGGAGACCAGAGATGTTATCTTCTGGAAGAAGGCTATCAATGATGAGTATGATTCAATAACCTCCAACAACACTTGGGTGTTGGTCGATCTACCTGAAGGAGCAAAACCGATCGGATGCAAGTGGATATTCAAGAAGAAGATAAAAACTGATGGAACTGTTGACAAGTTCAAGGCAAGACTGGTAGCCAAGGAATTTTTCAAAAGCAGGGGATTGACTACTTCGACACATATGCTCCAGTAGCACGGATGACGACAATCAGGATGTTGATTGCTCTAAGTACAATTCATAAGCTAGTCATTCATCAGATGGATGTTAAGATAACATTCCTGAATGGATAATTGATCGAAGAGATTTACATGCAACAGCCAGAAGGATTTGTCATCAAAGGACTTGAAGACAAAGTCTACAAGTTGGTAAAATTATTATACGGTCTGAAGCAAGCTCCCAAGATGTGGCACGAGAAGTTTGATAAAGTCATAAGATCAAACGACAACATGGTCAGTAAAATGGACAAGTGCGTTTACACTAAGTTCACTGACGGAAGAGGAGTCATTGTTTGTCTATACATAGACGATATTCTAATCCTGGGTACGGATCTAGCACATGTCATTGCGACAAAGAAGTTTCTCTCATCTAAGTTCAGTATGAAGGACTTAGGGGAAGCTGATGTTATCCTGGGGATAAAGATCATCCGGACAGACACTGAAGTGACGCTGTCACAGTCTTATTATATTAAGAAGATGCTCACACGTTATGGATCAGGATCTTCTAGGGATCGATACTCCCTACATGCGTGACAAAAAGCTGAAGCCAAATCCAAGGAAAAGTGTCAGGCAGCTGGAGTACTCGAGCGTCATCGGGAGTCTGATGTATGCAACAACTTCCACAAGGCCTAACATAGCTTTCGTCGTGGGAATGCTGAGTCGGTTCACGAGCAATCTAGGAGTAGATTATTGGAAAACTGTGAAGGGAGTGATGAGATATCTCAAAAGAACTCAGAAGTATGCATGGTACTACAACGGTTATCCGACAGTAGTGGAAGACTTCAGTGATGCAAGATGGTGTTCAGAAGTAGAGAGCGAAAGGTCCACAGGAGGATACGTATTCTCTATGGATGGAACAGCTATATCATGGAAGTTGAAAAAACAGACAATACTTTCTCATTCCTTGATGGAATCTAAGTTTTATGAACTTGCGGCTGCAACAGATGAAGCAGAGTGGCTTCGGGAGCTCATGAATGATCTTCCAGTAGTGGGGAACAGATTTTGGCGGTATCGATTTACTGCGACTACAGCAATGGCATCAAATAATCTCTTCAATGGTAAGAAGAGGACTGTACAACTGAGGCACAGGGCAGTGAATGATCTTATCAAGACCGGAGTCATTGCCGTGATTGATGTTCAGATCCAAGAAAATCTTGTCGATCCATTCACCAAAGGTCTTAAGTGCCAGTTGGTCGAGGATACAGCAATCAAGATGGGCTTGAAGACATTCTGATATTGTGTCTTTGTAATCCTACCATTTAGTTTTATGCTATTAGTTCAAAGAGAAATATATTAGGCATCTAGCTATTGGTTCAAAGGAGGATCATTGACTAGAAGAATATCAGAAAAAGTGGGTAGTCCTTTGAGACATTGAGGGGTTACGGACCCAGAACCACTGTTGTCTACTAATTATTCTTTTGTGTAGAACAAATCATGTGGGAGGATGGCTTAGATGCCTTAATGAGTTCTCAGGCATTTTGAATGTCTGGTGTGCTTAAAAGGAAGCACGGTAGCGCAGCACTACAAAGGAGCGTAAGATCTCCATGCTACAGTAGGTGACACCACCAAGGGGTTCCTCGATAAGGGTAATATCTCGGCTTCGCAAGCCATGTCACAGCGGTGTAGCACCGCACATAGGCATGTAGCCTAATGTTGTAGAATGAAGAGTATATGCAACACTACAAAGAGACTTATTCTCATGTTACAGTAGTGTGACACCACAGAGGTAAAAGATATAAATCCTCGGCTACGCGAGCCATGTCACAGCAGCGTAACACTGCAAGAAAGTGCAAGGCTTCAAGCTGGGTAGTTTGGCACTACAAAGAGACTGGGACCTCATGCTACAGTGGCATGACACCACGATGAGGTTTAGCCTCAGCTCTGGGCCATGTCATAGCGGAGTAGCACCGCAAGGAAGCTCGAGGCTTCATGCCAAGGACTCTTTAAAAGAACTCACCTAGAGTGTATGGAAAGAGATATAGGCTATCTCTTGAGGGAAAACTTGTAGACGTCCAAAATACATACACCGAAACTGGGCGTGCATAAGGCCTTTAATGTGCAACCGGAAGCACAGCTAATGTCATTGTGTGAGTGAAAAGTATTACAGCTATGGTGCAGAATTCAAGGCTTAGTCCATTCTTGTATCATACTGTTGTTCGACCCATGCAGGAAGATTCAAGTTGAAGTAAAATTTATCCTAATATATGATGAACAGTCACTGTAGGGAACGTTCAACCCATATATATTGAGATATGTTGTGGATTATTGGTGTTTTTGCCTTTGGACTAGTATAGATAGTCCCACATTGGCTACACCACCAAGTAGGTATCTCAATATAATACTTTGTATGAGTTAAAGTGTGCATATGGGGTATGGTGGGGCACATGGGTGCCATGTGGGAGTATTTTTCTAGAAGAAAAACGGATTAACTGTTACGACCCGATCCCAATAATCTGGGTCCAGTCGGATCATGCCCAGCCTGCACCGTTGTGAGACGGCGGCAGTAAGCTGTATCAATCCGTAGTAACACACAGACATCCAGAATACATGAAGGAAATTCAATTTTATTGCTAAGTCCGAAAGAGAATTTCTTTTACAAGCAAATATCAAGCAAAACATGGTCCAGGGTTATTACTTCAACCCTGATTATTACAACTTGGAATTTAAAGGGAAACAACTAAACATCGGCCTCCTGGCTAGGTTCAGCTAGACCTTCAGTACTCTGGTCCGGACCATAAAATGTGTCATACGCCTCATCGCCACCGTAATCACCTAAAATTGTTAATCTCCAGTCAGGAGGGAGCAAGAACATATATCCAATTCCAGCATCTTAATGATAATTAAAATGATGCAATAAAATAGTTTTGAACAATATTTATATTTTTTTTTTGCAACAAATATGAGACAAGAACTGTAAATGTCGATGAAGCAAATGATGACAAACTACAATCACTAAAAGTGTTTTGAGAAAGGTAGCGTCCCGTGGCCGGTTGGGGTTGGAGGCAATATGTGTTCTAGTGAACACGGTCCGGCGTCAGTCCAGTGAGGTTGGACTTCAGCTATCCACAATGAGGCAATAAGGGGGCTTTGACCACGGGTGCTAACTTTTACTCCCCAGTTCCCAAGGCAATAATCAATGAGTCAATGAGTCAATCAATCAGTCAATCAGTCGGTTCCGTGAATCAAGTGTCGTCCCAATATATCTATATGACATGCAACATATTTAATTACAACTAAAATACAGGTTTTGAATTATATGAAACTTGCCTGGAGTTGGTTGGTGACGCGAGTGAGATGTCGCGACGGTCTCAACCTTAGTTACAGGAACCTACATTTATTAATAATCTGATTTTAGAATTAAAACAAAGGGTTTTAATCTGACTTGATTAGTTAACTAAGTTAATGATTCAATCCAACGATCGATTAATAATAATAATAATAATTTGTAATAGTAATTTAGTAAAACAAAATCCTTTTTAATAATAATAAAACTTATTTATTTTATCGTAGAAAATATTTTATGGTAAAATATCGTTTTGTTTCTAATAGGATAAAATAGGAAAGAACGATTATAATAAAATAATATCGTTTGTTTTTAGCAATCAATTTATTTCTAATAAACTAGGCTTAGGGGAAAAAATATTACTTAATTTTTATTTTGGTAATATTACAAATCAATTTGTAAGAGAATAATATTTTTGGAAAACTTATTTAAATACTAACGTATTATATTTTGAATACTAAAAATCATTTCAGAATTATCTATTAAATAATTACTAATTTACGTATTTGCAGATCGTTGTATCAAATCGCTAATTAATTAACAAACCAAAAACTAACTGATCATTAATCTACTTAATTAACTATAACCTATCAATTTCTAAGCTATCCCGGGATTGACAGAGCTTTATTCTGTCAGTCCCGGTCGGACAGGGGAGTGGTTTTGGAAGGGACAGTACGTTCTGATAGTGGCACCTACCGGGAAGCTGATGGAGGAGCACCGAGGGGAGGCCTCGGACTCGGGATCGGGGTATTTCGAGTCCGACACGCGGTTCTGGACACGTGTCTACGGCTAGGGTTCCCTGTGTCCGGGGCTGTGTCCGTCTGCTGCGGTCGGACACAGCAGAGGCGGCGATGGCGGCTGAGGGGGAGGACGGCGTCGCCGGGGACGCGGCTCGCCGGTAGGCGCCGGCAGAGATCACCGGAGGCGGAGGCGGGTTCGAGAAGAAGAGGGGAGGAAGAAGGAGAGGTCGGCGGTGGAGGTTCTGGACGGCGGCGCTGCGCTGGGCGGCGCAGGGGCGGCGGGTCTCGGGGGTCGCCGGAGGTCGGCCTCGCCGGAGTTGGTAGATCTAGGGTTAGGGTTTGCGGGGGAGGAAGAGGGCTGAGAGGGGAGGATTTATAGGGGACTGCGGCCGGGGCGTCGTGGGCGGATGATCCGGAGAGGAGGGCGACGTGGGGGCGGTTATCCGGCCGGAAAACGCGGCGGCCGGCGGGTAGATCGGGGTCGTGGGGGACTGGGTAGGGGTGACAGCAGACGGGTCGGGTCGGGCGCGGATCCGGGTGAGCGGACCCGCCCGACCCGCTAAGGTGATGGGGTTGGGCCGCTACAGCGGGCTCGGCCCACTGGGCCGGGCCGGGCCCCCGAAAACAGTAAATAAAATAAATAAAAGAATAATAATAATAATAATAATAATAATAAAACAGAAATAATTAATTAATTATAAAAATAGTTTTTTTAGGCTTTTAAAAATAGGTCTGAGGCCCAATAAAATCCCAGAAAATTACCCTAAGTCCGGTTTTCTATTTTACACCCAAAAATGTTATTTTCATGATATGTTAATATTATTTATTGCCAACTAAAAATCATTTATTAATTAAAAGCCTTGATTTTAATTACAGAAAATTCCCAGAAAATTCCAGAAAATGGGGAAAAATCCAAGATTTAATAATTAGGAAAATTCATGGGGTTTACATTAACTCCTCATGAAAGCATTTATGCTTTTTGTCATGCTCTTGAAATTATTTTCATAGGAGCTAAGCCCCAAAGGGGCTTAACGACTCGGACTCGGGCTCAAGGGCGTAAAGTGGTGCTTTGTTGGCGTACTTTGCACTTAGCACGTCTGCATCGGCGTATGGTGCTTGTGCGATTTTGATGTACTCTGTTATGCGCGAGTTGCATACGCTGTTTTATGAGCCGGCTGTACGAGCTGGACGCATGAGCGGGTTACATGAGCCGGACGCATGAGCTGGATGCATGAGCGGGCTGTATGAACTGGACGCATGAGCGGGCCGTATGAGCTGGACGCATGAACGGGCCGAATGAGCGGGCGCAAGAGCCGGCAGTATGAGTGGGACGCATGAGCTGGACGCATGAGCGGGTGCATGGGCTGCCGCATGAGCTGCTGCGTACATTGCTAAGTGTGCGATTGTTGCGCTGTTGTATGAAGACCGCATGGGTGGTTGCTTGCATGGCCGCTGCTATCGGATATATTTGAACGAGTATGGAAAGATATGGTCGGTTATTCAAATCTATTTTTTGTGGGATTTAAATTAATTCGTTCCTATCTTTGTGGGATTCGAATTATAGTTGTTCCTATCTTTCCATAACTAATGGGTCGCCAGGCTCCTCTAAAAATATTATTTTTGTGCCTCCATTGAGAACTTACTTTGAAATAGATGAGACGAAGAGAGTTGCTACAGCTGCCATTGCAATCCAGGAAGTTCGTGCGAGTCCAAGTAAGGAGGTGACAGCGAGCGTTCTAAAAGTTCTACGTGAACTTGATGGTTCCTGGGAGCAGATCGTGTGGGGCGAATCTTACTTTGAGCAACAGTAATTTTTATCACCCCAGCAAACAGATTTCCTTCTTGTCCTTTCTTTTCTCTTTTGCTAGTTGTAATTCCGTTCTATCCGTATGTATCTGCGAGTGCAAGAAAGAACGTAAAGTTTGTTTTTCTGAATCATTTGTAATCTTAGGAGCAAGTTGTAATCAGGATCCTTATATTATTCTTCGTGGAAATCGAGAATAATCAGAATGGAGACTTTTGTGTGAACCTCTGATCTCGACCACGCGTTCTTTCATCTTTGGTTAAGCCTCGGGAATAACAATCTTAAAGCAAGATCTGAGAGCAAGATCTGAGAAAGATGGAGAACAACCGTACAAAAATTCTCGACACTAGTTTTAACAAACTTGGAAAGTTTAACGGGGATCATTACAATGCTTGGAAGAGGAAGCCCTTCCTTAATCTTCAACTCGCAGAGGTGGACTACGTTCTGACAGAACTAGAGCCGGTTGTTCCAGAAGGTGATGATGCTACTGTTCGGGCAATTGCTACTGCAACTGCTAAGTAGAACAAGTGGAGAAGAGATAACAACCTTTGCAAGCTGACGATTCTGAACTCCATGGAGGATACTCTGGCGGAGTCATACAGCAAGACAGACCATGCTAAGGTCGTCTGGGAGTCTCTAGACTTACAAGGCGGATGAGAACTGCGACAAGATTCATGTGACTGAAAAGGTCTGGAATATACGATTTGAGGACGACACGACTATGCTGCCTTAAGTCAAGGAGTTTCTCAAGTTACGTCAAAAACTTGAGGATTATGGCATGCCTTTAATCGACGCATTTGTCGTGGGGGGTATTGTGGCCAAGCTTCCGCCAGGATGGAGCAATTTTATCTCGGACATGCACCAAAAGAAGATGCAAGTTAGCCTTGATCAACTACTGCACAATATCCATGTTGAAGATGAGTTGAGGGCTCAAAACAAAGTGGACATGTTGTCCAAGCAGTTATAAAAAGCTAACTTGGTGCATGCGGATGACTCCAAGGGGAAGCAGAAGGCTTCTCACTACAAGAAGAAGGACTTCAACCATCTCAAGGTGAAGTCGGCTTCGTTCAAGTCAAAGTCAATTGTGGCAAGAAGGGCCACTATCGGAGAGACTGTAGATCCAAATCCAAACAGATAGGACAAGGTGAGCCTAACAAGGTTGTTATGATTGCGCAGGTTGTAACGGCTGATGTTGACACTGACTGATAGATGGATACTGGAGCATCCTGCCATGTTTGCTCGAAGAAGGAGTTGTTTACCATCTACAAGCCTACATTTGAGAAGGTTATGGTGGCAAACCAGGCACAAGTTGAAGTACTTGGGATCGGCATGGTGGTACTAAATCTGACTTCGGGAAAGTCACTGATGCTTCAGAATGTGAATCACGTACCGGTAATAGCCAAAAATTTGGTCTCGAAAAGTCTGCTATGCAACGCAGGCTTGAGGATGAACGTAAATGCTAGACATATGGTGATGTCGTACAAATAAACATACTTTGAAAAAGTATTTTGTACCGAAGGGATGTTCAAACTTCAACTTGTAACTCCTGTAAACAATATTAATGCAGTCTCTTCTTCTGGTTACTCTTTCGAGTTATGGCATAATAGACTAGGACATGTTCACTATAAAAGGATAAACAAGATGTATAGTCTAGGTCTTATCTCCAAATATGGGGGTAAGGAGGTAGAGAAGTGTGAGGTCTGTGCGTAGACATAGATCACAAGAAAATTGCTCAAACGGGTTAACCGAAGCATAGATCTTCTGGAGTTGGTACACTCAGATATCTGTGACTTCAAACAGTTCTCCACAAAGGCCAGGATGAAGTATTTTATTACATTCATCGATGACTACTCGAAGTATGCATTTTTCTACCTGCTCAAGTCAAAAGACGAAGCATTCGAGAAGTTCAAGGAGTTCAGGGCTGAGGCTGAACGTCAAACAGGACAACAACGCAAGAGACTCAGAAGTGATCGAGGCAGAGATTATAGGTCTATTAAATTCGCATCGTTATGCAAAGAACATGGAATTGTCAATGAGATAACTGCTCCGTATTCTCCTCAATTAAATGGAATAGATGAAAGGAAGAATATAACGTTGATAGAGATGATAAAATCAATGTTGTTAACTGCAGGTTTTCTAAACTGCTTCTGGGAAGAAGCTGCACTTACGGCTAAGTTCATTCTGAATAGAGTGTCGTATGCAACTTTAGATGTTACTCCTCATGAACTCTGGTTCAAACTCAGACCCAACTTGAATATCATTCGAGTGTGGGGGTGTCTGGCGTATATGAAGCTTCCGGACTTGAAGATTCGGAAGCTGGCTATGAGGACTACCAAGACCATCTTCCTGAGATATGCTAAAAAGAGTGATGCTCGAAGGTTTCTTGATATTGAGTCAAATCATATCATCGAATCTCGCGACGCATAATTCTTTGAAGATAAGTTTGCAAGTCACAAGAACATTGTTATCACAGATATTCCGGAGAATAGTGTGCGTGCACAGGAGGGCAACACTTCCAATAAAGATGTAGTCCAAGAAGATGTTATCATTCTAGAGACAACATTCGAAACATAACTCGCAGAGACGGTGTCTAAGCGAGTAAGAAGACACAAGGACTTCGGAGATAATTTTGTCACATATCATGTGGAAGTAGATCCGCTTACCTATAATAAGATAATGGAGACCAAAGATGTTGTCTTCTGGAAGGAGGCTGTCAATGATGAGTATGATTCAATAACCTTTAACAACACTTGGGTGTTGGTCGATCTACCTGAAGGAGCAAAATCGATCGGATGCAAGTGGATCTTCAAGAAGAAGATGAAGGCTGATGGAACTGTTGACAAGTTAAAGGCAAGAATGGTAGTCAAGGGATTTTTTCAGAAGCAGGAGATTGACTACTTCGACACATATGCTCCAGTAGCACGGATGACGACCATCAGGATATTGATTACTCTAAGTAAAATTCACAAGCTAGTCATTCATCAGATGAATGTCAAGACAGCATTCCTGAATGGAGAATTGATCAAGAGATTTATATGTAACAGCCAGAAGGATTTGTCATCAAAGGGCTTGAAGACAAAGTCTGCAAGTTGGTAAAATTATTATACGGTCTAAAGCAAGCTCCGAAGATGTGACACAAGAATTTTGATAAAGTCATAAGATCAAACGGCTATAGGATCAGTGAAACGGACAAGTGCGTTTACACTAAGTTCACTGACAGAAGAGGAGTCATCGTTTGTCTATACGTGGACGATATGCTAATCCTAGGTACGGATCTATTACATGTCACTAAGACAAAGAAGTTTCCCTCATTTAAGTTTAATATGAAGGACTTAGGGGAAGCTGATATTATCCTGGGGATAAAGATCATCCGGACAGACACTGGAGTGGCGCTGTCACAGTCTCATTATATTGAGAATTTGCTCACATGTTATGGATATTAGGATCTTCTAGGGATCGATACTCCGTACATGTGTGACAAGAAGCTAAAGCCAAATCCAAGAAAAAGTGTCAGGCAGCTGGAGTACTCGAACGTCATCGGGAATCAGATGTATGCAACAACTGCCACAAGGCCTGACATAGCTTTCGCCGTGGGGATACTGAGTCAGTTCACGAGCAATCCATGAGTGGAGCACTGGAAAGATGTGAAGAGAGTGATGAGATATCTCAAGAGGACTCAGAAGTATGCACTGTACTACATCGGTTATCCGACAGTGGTGGAAGGCTTCAGTGATACAAACTGGTATTCAAAAGTAGAGAGAAAAAGGTCCACATGAGGATACGTCTTCTCCATAGGTAGAGCAACTATATCGTAGAAGTCGAAGAAACAGACAATGCTCTCTCATTCCTCGATGAAATCTGAGTTCTATGCACTGGCGGCAGCAGCAGATAAAGTAGAGTGGCTTCGAAAGCTCATGGATGATCTTCCAGTAGTATGTGCGCAGATTTTGATGGTATCGATTTACTGCGACAACCAAGCGACTATAGCGGTGGCATCAAATAATCTCTTCAATGGTAAGAAGAGGACTGTGCGACTGAGGCACATGGTAGTGAATGATCTTATCAAGACCGAAGTCATTGTTATGATTGATGTTCGGAGCCAGGAAAATATGGCCGATCTGTTCACCAAAGGTCTTAAGCGCCAGCTGATCGAGGATACAGTAATCAAGATGGGCTTGAAGACATTCTGATATTGTGTCTTTGTAATCCTGCCATTTAGTTTTATGTTATTAGTTTAAAGAGAAATCTACTAGGCATCTAGCTATTGGTTCAAGGGAGGATCATTAACTGGAAGAATATCAGGAACAATGGGTAGTCCTTTGAGACATTGAAGGGTTACGGACCCAGAACCACTGTTGTCTACTAATTATTCTTTTGTATAGAACAAGTCATGTGGGAGGATGGCTTAGATTCCTTAATGAGTTCTCAGGTATTTTGAATATCTGGTGTGCTTAACAGGAAGCACGATAGCGCAGCACTACAAAGGAGCGTAAGGTCTCCATGCTACAGTGGATGACACCACTAAGAGGTTCCTCGGTAAGGGTAATGCCTCGGCTTCGCGAGCCATGCCACAACGGCGTAGCACCGCACATAGGCATGTAGTCTAATGCTATAGAATAAAAATTGTAGGCAACACTACAAAGAGGCTGGTGTCCTCATGTTACAGTGGTGTGACACCACATAGGTAAAAGATATAAATCCTCGGCTACGCGAGCCATGTCACAGCGGCGTAATACCACAAGGAAGTGCAAGGCTTCATGCTGGATAGTTTTACACTACAAAGAGGTTGGAACCTCATGCTACAGTGGCATGACACCATGATGAGGTTTAGCCTCGACCCTGGGCTATGTCATAGCGGAATAGCACCGCAAGGAAACTCGAGTCTTTATGCCAAGGACTCTTTAAAAGAACTCACCTAGAGTGTATGGAAAGAGATATAGGCCGTCTCTTGAGAAAAAAACTTGTAGACGTCCAAAATACATATACCAAAATTGGACGTGCACAAGGCCTTTAATGTGCAACCGAAAGCACAGCTAATATTATTGTGTGAGTGAAAAGTATTATAGCTATGGTACAGAATTCAAGGCTTAGTCCATTCTTGTATCATACTATTGTTCGACCCATGCAGGAAGATTCAAGTTGAAGTGACATTTATCCTAATACATGATGGACAGTCACTGTAGGGAATGCTCAACCCATATATATTGAGATATGTGGGAATTGTTGGTATTTTTGCCTTTGGACTAGTATAGATAGTCTCACATTGGCTACACCACTAAGTAGGTATCTCAATATAATACTTTGTATGAATTGAGGTGTGCACATGAGGTATAGTAGGGCACATGGGTGTCATATGGGGGTATTTTTTTAGAAGAAAAAAAGATTAACTCCTCATGAAAGTATTTATGCTTGTTGTCATGCTCTTGGAATTATTTCCATAGGAGCGGGGCTTAGCGACTCAGACTCGGGCTCAAGGGCGCAAAGTGGCATTTTGTTGGCGCACTTTGCACTTAGCACGTCAGCATCGGCGCTTGTGCACATTTGATGCGCTCGGTTATGCGCAAGTTGCATGCGTAAGTTGCATGAGTCGGCCGTATGAGCGGGTTGTATGAGCGGGCAGCATGAGCGGGCCGCATGAGCCGGATGCATGAGCGGGCGCATGAGCTGGACGCATGAGTGGGCGCATGAGCGGGGCACATGAGATGGACGCATGAGCGGGCCGCATGAGTAGGCCGCATGAGCGGGCGCATGGGCAGCCACATGAGCTGCTGCGTGCGCTACTAAGTATGCGGCTGCTGCACTGCTATAGGAACGGCCGCATGGGCATTTGCTTGCATGGCCACTGCTATCGGATATATTTGAATGGTTATGGAAAGATATGGTCGGTTATTCAGATCCATTTTTTGTGGGATTTAAATTATTTCGTTCATATCTGAATTTATTCGTTCCTATTTGAATTAATTCGTTCCTATATTTGATACGCTCGGTTATGCGCAAGTTGTATGAGCCGGCCGCATGAGCTGGACGCATGAGCGTGTTGTATGAGCCTGATGCATTAGTTGGCCGCATAAGCCGGACGCATGAGCGGACCGCATGAGCTGGACGCATGAGCGGGCGCATGAGCCGGCAGCATGAGCGGGCGCATGAGCGGGCCGCATGAGCGGGCCGCATGAGCGGGAACATGGGCTGCCACATGAGCTGCTAATTGCGCTGCTGAGTACCCGGCTGCTGCTCTGTTGTATGAACAGTCGCATGGGCAGTTGCTTGCATGGCCGCTGCTATCGGATATATTTGAACGGTTATGGAAAGATATAATCGGTTATTCAGATCGATTTTTTGTGGGATTTGAATTAATTCGTTTCTATCTTTGTGGGATTCGAATTAAAGTTGTTCCTATCTTTCTGTAACTAATGGGAGGCCAGGCTCCTCTATAAATATTCTCTTCGTGTCTCCATTGAGGACTTACGTCGAAATAGAGGAGACGAAGAGAGTTGCTGCAGCCGCCATTGCAGTCCAGGAAGTTCGTGCGAGTCCAAGTAAGGAGGTGACAACGAGCATTCCAGAAGTTCTTCGTGAACTTGCTGGTTCCTGGGATCAGATCGTGTGGGACGAATCTTGCTTTGAGCAACGATAATTTTTATCACCCCAGCAAGCAGATTTTCTTCTTCTCATTTCTCTTTTCTTCTGCTAGTTGTAATTCCGTTCTGTCCGTCTGCATCTGCGAGTGCAAGGAAGAACGTAAAGTTTATTTTTCTGATTCCTTTGTAATCTTGAGAGCAAGTTGTAATTAGGATCCTTATATTGTTCTTCATGGAAAACAAGAATAGTTAGGGTGAAAACTTTTGTGTGAACCTCTGATCTCGACCACGCGTTCTTCCATCTTTGGTTAAGTCTCGAGAATAATATTAACTACTTGTTATATATATATATATATATATATATATATATATATATATATATGTTTAAAGTTTAAACCATCTCTTTTCTGGAAAAAAAAATGTTAGAAATTAAACTCAAATTTCTTAGTTCTGGTCTAGTATATTGAGAACTTTTTGCAATCTTGTACAAACACGGTTATATTCTATATAGAACATTCATCCATCCCAGCCAACCCCTTCAACCAGAGAGCTATCCAGTCATTTTTGATATTTATTACCCACCATTAATTACATAGCCTTACAAGTAGTATATTAAGTGTCAATATATGCTTCTTCCTTTTTATATGGGTAATTTGTCATTTCTCATAACCCTAATTAGCCCTACAAGTAGGATTTTTCTTCAAGTCTAATAATGATAACAAATTGTGCTAACTATATCAGGATGGATTTCTCAACCAACTACTGCACCAGTGGCACCTTCCATGAACAAATGACTATTTCGACGGAAACAACTATCACACATGAATCATCCCGGATAAAAACTTACATTGTGTGAAGTCAAGATGAATATGATTGGAATTCAAGAAAGCATCTCTGCCTGTTATTACTGTTTACATATATACTCTTGTTCAGAATTTCTCATCTTTTACTATTTGATGTGTCTAATTAAGATGGTATAATATATCTCCATAATCTGTTTTATTTCACTGTTTGATGTGTGTAATCAATATATATTTATCAAGCATGTTTTAAGCTATCCTAAATGAAAAGTTTGCTGTTGTTGTTGTTGTTTACTTTCTTAACTAGTATTCTACATTTTCCAATGCCATTTCTTTGCTATTTTCTCCTTCATCAGTAAAAGGATTACAAATTAATATACAACCTGAGTCCATTTTTGTTTACCCACCAAAACTAGGATGTATGTTCACATTTCTACTCAAGTGTTGCCACGTATCATTTCATGCAACTTAAAACCACTTTGTGAGTGGTTTTGTGAACATCCATAGTAGTTTTGACTTCTAGTTTGCCACGTGTCAATTCTTGAGCGGAAGGGTGAACATATAACCCTCTTGGTGGAGGAAGACAAAGATTCGGTTGACCATGCAATATTTGCCACTTACATGTATAATTTGTTATGTGAGCGAGGTTGACAATTTCATATATAAATTTGGTGGACCTGGCTCACTGAAATGTGTCAAGCGAATAATGAGCTCAAGAATACTTCTTGAGGCTCAAATTATAATAAAAAATAAATGTAGAATGGTTAGGTCGGTACGAGAATAGTCAAAAAAGATTTTGAGACTCAAATAAGATGAGTGAATATAGACTCATGCGTCATTCTTCTTTTTTCAATAAAATAAAATCTTGAATCTTGAAATTGAGGCTCCAAATTAAATTTTATTATTATACAAAATAAGTTCCTACATTCTGAATCTAGAATATAAAAATTGGAATAAGTCTTACTATTGATGCTCTAAAAGTATTGGTAATATGTATGTAAGATATTGATACCATTACCATTAGAAAACTTTTTATGGCAAAGTGAAGCCTTCATATATTTACTTAAATTCTCCTTTCTTGGGTAATTAAACCATGCAATGTTTTCAACCATCTCTGTTCTGGAAAAAGATGTTAGGAACTTTATTTTCTTAGTTTTGGTCAAACATGCATTGAGAACTTTCGGCATATTGTACAAAAAAATGTTATCCTTGTCATATAAGTTTCGTTTTTAAGTCTAATAATGCTAATTAACAATTGGTTTGGTCTGGTCTGGTCTGGTCTGGTCTGGTTGGGTTGGATCAGGATGGACTTTCCGATTGTTCGATTGTTTGAAAATATAATGAAGTATAAAAGTGATTTTTTGTCAAGTGAAAGTGAAATGCGTATGTTTTTAAGTTCCATGCTAGTTCCTGTCTACTGAAATTGAATTTCAATATTTGGATAGATAATATCTTTGTAACTTGAAAGTAGTCAAATTTATAATTCAATGTTTGGATGGCTATAAAAAAGGGTAAAAAATATATTATAACAATAACAAAAATAATTAATTAGTTAACAAAGTTAATAATTATTTATTACTAATATTTTTTATTTTTTATTTTAAATATTAACAGTTAATATTATAAAATGAATTAATTTATTAATTTATTTTTATTAATAACTAATCATTGATCATCTTAATTAAAGAAAATAAGTGCAGGGTGCATAGAATGAAAAAAAGTGCATGTTTGGTAATTAAAAAAAGAAGAAGAAGAAAACATGGATAATAGTTATGAATTAATAACAAAAAAAAAAAAGTGGATGCACACGAATTAATAACAAAAAAAAAAAATCAAACTTTCTTCCACATATGCGTCAAAAACATGGATGTCAAAAATACATACTCTACAAAAATTAAGTGGCCGACAAAAACTGTAACCACTAATAATGGAATGTAGCCAAACATAGGATTTGGCTAAACAGTGCATACCTGGATTCAAAATTCCACTTTTAGCAGTACTTTCTTCCAACCTATATTGCACCATTGCCACATGAATCATCCCGGATAAGAACTTACATTGTGCGAAGATGATGATGATGGGCAGGGTCGGATCCAGGAGTAGGATGGGGTGGGCTCCATCCCATTCCAAAAAAGAAATTCCTTTTTTTTTTTTTAATTTCATAGTAGAAGTAGTAGTTGGGTCCACATCCAGTCCACACTCTAGTCCACCCCGTCTATATTTCTGGATCCCCTCCTCATGATTGGAAATAAATGCATCTCTGCATATCGTTCAGGATTTCTCGTCTTTGTACTTTTGATGTGTGTATCAGATATATTCAGAATCTGTTATATTTCACTTCATTCAGATTAATGATGTGTGTTTTTATGTTACATTTCTCCTGTATAACTTAAATAAAAAGATTTCAGCTGTGTTGTTGTTTACTAATAGGCTTAATTTGCTCACTGGTATTCTACATTTGCCAAAGCCAATTCCTTATGTATGCACGCACTGCACGCAGAACTTCCACATAAATTCTGAGCGCCAACTAAGGCTCATAATAAGTACATGCTCATGATGGTTTTTTGTTTTCCTATGGAACTGCCGACACTAAATCAGTCATGTAAACAGAAGTTGACAGCTTCTTCCAGCTGCCCGTCTAGCTCAGTTGGTAGAGCGCAAGGCTCTTAACCTTGTGGTCGTGGGTTCGAGCCCCACGGTGGGCGTTTATTTTATTTTATTAGTGTGTAAACTTTGAAGTACATTTATCTTACACATGTAAAATTTTTTTTTTTTTTTTAGATGAAGGACATTTGGTTGATGATAGTATAAAATATTTTGAAGTAAAATTATTTTTTAGATTGTAAAGTTTTATTGTAGTTGGATTATATATATATATATATATATATATATATATATATATATATATATATATATGTTGAGGGATTCACATTTTCGATTTTTTTTATCCCAAGTATTTTCATGTTATCAATCGTTGGATCTTGTTTAAGTCATATAATCTAAACCATTGATTTGAATGGTTCAAATCAACAGTTTAGATGACTTAAACAAAATCCAACGGTTGTAAACATGGAGATGGTTAGGGATGCATAATAGGGGATATATATATAGGACTATTTGATTTTATCCCCCTGTTAGATTATGAATATTGATATTATCCATGTTAGATCAAAAGTTGAGTTTTACCCCCTTGAAAATATCGTTAAAAACTTATTAACAACACTTCCAAAACTTTTAATGACACTTTGAAAACTTTTAACGATACTTTCAGGGGAGTAAACTCAACTTTTGATCTAACAGGAGGGTAATATAAATGTACCTAATATAACATGGGATAAAATCAAATTGCCATATATATATATATATATATATATATATATATATATATATATATATATATATATATATACTAAAAAATAGTTTTGACCTCAATAAAATCCAAAAAAATTATACAATACTCTAATAATAGTTTTACACCCAAAAATATATTTTTTGTACAACATTTGTAATTAATTAATTACACATAAATAATTATTCATGAATATATATTTATTATAATTAATTAAAAATTACAGAAAATTCTTTCTTAATCTCAGTAATTACATAATACCAATATTAAATAAATTTAAAATTTAAAACTAAAAACTAGGGGTTTACACGTAGCTAGCGTGGATCATTACAGTGGTTAATGTTCGGAGCTAGGTGATTCTGGCGGATCCGTTCATAACAGGCCAGTACAGAACACTGAATGAGCGCAACTAGCGTGGATCATTACAATGGTTAAAGATCAGAGTCAGGTAAATCTTGCAGATCCGTTCATTATTGGTCTCAAGCGCCAGTTGATTGTAAGAACTATAAAGGAGCGTAGTACACCATGTTACCGTGGGGTGACACCACCATGAGGTACCTCGACAGGGTAAAGCCTCGGCTTCGGGCCATGTCATAACGACAGTAGCACCGCATATAGTAAAAGTCAAGCATTATAAATGAGTGTAGTACTCCATGCTACTATGGGGTGACACCACTATGAGGTACCTCAATAGGGTAAAGCCTCGGCTATAGGCCATGTCACTGGGACAATAACACTGCACATAGTCAAGGACACAGCAAATATGGGCTTGGAGGACCTCTGGTATTGCGTATCGGCAATCCTACCATTTAGTTTTATGATATTGGTTCAAAGAGAAATCTACCAGGCATCTAGCTATTGGTTCAAAGGAGAACCATTGAACATGAGAATATCAGGCACAATAGGTAGTCCTCAGGGACATTGTGGGATACGTACCCGGATCCACTGTGGGATACTATTTGTTCTTGATCAGAACATTTCCTGTGGGAGGATGGCTTTAACGCCTTAATGAGTTCTCGGACAGAGTGAATATCCGACGTGCGTTACATGAAGCACGAGTAGTTTCAACACTATAAAGGAATTGTATCTCATGCTACAGTGGCGTGATACCATACGAGGGAGTGAACCTCGGCTTCGAGCCATGTCACAGCGGCAGTAGCACCGCACATAGGCATATAGCCTAATGTTGAAAAGAGATAGAGAGTGGTAGTAGAATACTACAAAAAGGCCTGTGACCTCATGCTACAGTGGGTGACACCACATGAGGGGGTGAACATCGGCTTTGAGCCATGTTACAGCGGCGTAGCACCGCACGAAAGCGCAAGGCTTCATGCTGGAAGGTAGTACAACACTACTAAGAGGAATGTGACCTCATGCTACAGTGGGTGACACCACATAAGGGAGTGAACCTCGGCTTCAAGCCATGTCACAGCGGCGTAGTACCATACAGGAGTGCAAGGCTCCATGTTGTGTGTAGTAACGACACTACTAAGAGGCATGTGTCCTCATGCTATAGTTGTATGATACCATAAGAGGAGGATCCTCAGCCTTGGACGTCCATGTCATACGACGTAGCACCGCACAAAAGCATAATGCTTCATGCCAGATAAACTCTCTATAGTGAAAGAACTCACCTAAGTGTATGTATAGAGATATAGGCCGTCTATTGAGAAAAAGATTATAGACGTCCAAGATACATACACTTAGACCAGGTCAGCACAAGGCCTTTAACGTGCGACTGGATGGCACAACTGAGGTTATTGTGTGAGTGGAAAGAATAACAGCTATGGTGCAGAATTCAAGGTCTAGTCCATTCTTGTATCGTACTATTGTTTGACCCATGCGGGAAGATTCAAGTCGTCGGCGACATCTATCCGGATCCTAATGCATGATGACAGTCACTGTGAGGAACGCTCAACCATATATTATAATATATGTGGGGGATTGTTGGTATTTTTTACTTGGCTTTGGGAGTTTTAGTCCCACATTGAAAAACCACCAATGTGTATATCTCAATATATATAGCTATGCTTAGTATTAATATATGCACATGGGGTGGAGGCCAATGTGGGTTGACTTTTCCTAGAGGGTTTAAGTGTGAACTCTATTATGACAATCTTTGTTTTGTCATCACCTTTGGAAAGTTTTTCTTAGAGCTAAGCCCCGCGCGCAAGGACTTAGCAATTCAGACTTGGACTCGGGCTCATGCTCAAGGACCCAAAGTGGCACTTTGTTGGCACACTTTGCACTTAACACGTCAGCATCGTCGCATGACGCTCGTGCACTCCTTTTATGCGCTAGTTATACTTTTATGCGCTAGTTATATGCACGGTTGCTTGCTCGGGCATGGAGCCATGCGGCCTGGAGCGCATGTGGCCTGGTGTCCATACGGCCAAGGGCCATGCGGTCAGGTGCCTATGGGGCCAGGGGCCATGCGGTCAGGTGCCCATGTAGTGCGCATGCGGCTCTATGCATATGCTGCTCGGTGCCCATGCGGCTGGCTGCCATGCGGCTAGGTGCGATGCGGCTCGGTGCCCAAGCGGCATGTGGAGAGTCTGACGTGGATGAGACATGGCCTGCTTTTGGCATTTGGCGACACTGTCTGCCTCGTGCAGTACAGCGTGTCAGGCGGCGCGAACAGCTGCTTTCGGCGTTTGCTGTGTTGTCTGCCTCGTCCAGTGCAGCGTGACTTGCGGCGCCGATGACTCTGACACCCAGATTTGAGGGATATGGTCGGTCGGCGCTTATGCGGCCTGGAGTTTCCTCAGGCCGCATATGTACTGTTTTTTTTTATTTATATAGAGGACCTCCTCTTTCATTTGAGGAAAGAGAATATAGATGGAAAACCAAGAACAACAGATCATATGCGGCCCAGAGTGTCTCCCTCTCATATGGTATTTTTGAGTATTTTCGAACGTGACTTTGAGCGTTCCAGAAGTTCTTTTGTGAACTTACTGGTTCCTGGGGGCAGATTGTCTGTTCGGCGAATCTTGCTTTGAGCAACGATAGTTTTGACCACCCCAGCAAGGAGCTTCTCTTCATTTTTTCCTTTGCTTCGTTCTTTTTCATTGTAGCGTCTACGAACGTAAAGAGAAGAACGTTTTACTTGTTGCTTGTTGTAATCTTTATTTTTTTCGGAGCCAGTTTGTAACATGTTCTTGGTTTGTGCTTCGTTGGAATCGAGAAATATCAGATGAGGAACTCTTGTGTGAATCTCTGATCTCGACGACAACTTGGATTCCAGTAGAAAGCGAACATTCGGACCTCGCTAGCAGCTCTGCTATGGACCGCGTTCTACCATCTTTGATCCGTCTCGGGACTAACAGATAATTATTAACCTTTAAAAGCTTTAGAGAAGGATATACATACCTACACACTACGTACGAACCTTCTGAGTGAGAGGTAGGCGATGATATTGAGGAGTCGAATTTTATTCCGGTGGAAGACATTTAGTTGCTTTTGCTTAGATTTGTAGTGCATATATTTTAGCATGTTTGTCCCCGATAATATTGGACTTGGATATTTTAACATTATTAGTGCCTCTGATTTCCCATTTAGAGTCATATGGAGTTTAATTAATTAATTACTGGACTTTAGTTATTTGCTTTCATATCTTTCTCTTATCTACCTGTCTAAGTTGTAACTGTGAATGAGTTAGGTAGAAATTATTATTTTGATTATGATTTGTGTTGAAATTATATTGGTGAGATTATATTTGGTATTGAAATTGAGATATAGACAAAATACTACCTCCGACATTGCGGCGTAGAGTGAACTTGACCACACGCTCGACCACACGCTCGTACCTAATTATTTATGAACGGATCTTGACAACAATCGAGGTCCACCCAACAGTTTCACGATTCGGCACACATTAAGGCACTTGAGTGATAAATTGATTCTCTTCGAGATAACTTGCTCGCAATGATGCAGTCCCAGGCCAGTCGCAAATATCAGACCCAACCCTAATTTGACGAGACGGTGTTTATGATAAGTTTTGAGGCGCTCAAGAGAGAGATTATAACCCAGCTGATGCAGACGTCGGATAGGAATGGTCAACTGCTTCAAGAGCATGAATGAAAGATTGGTTTCATTCATATAAAATTGGTTCATATGATATATTTGTGTGGTGGGACTTTGTTGTATGATATTCATTAGTTTCGGTTGGTTTGTATGATTTATCTGTGTTGTGTATGCTTTATTTCATTTGTTTAGTTTTTTATTTATTTATCAATATTTATTAATATATTTGTATCTCAATTGGTTGCATTCATATAAAATTGTATTATGTATATTTAAAAAGCAACTTTACTACTGCTTTCAGTAATTTCTTTCCTAATTTTTTTTAAACGTCCTAGCGTTGACTAGCTACAATCAAAGACATAATATATACGTGGCTAACTGGTATAGATACCGAAAGTTTAAATGTCAAATAAAGTCGTCACCTTTCTTTGCTGATTAGCTTGTCACATCGATAAACACGTCAGCATTTAAGTTGTCACTGACATGTGGCTAAAGTTTGTGACACATCAGCCAAAGATAATTAAACATCAGTCGCTTATAAGTGATTCCATTTATTCAGTTCGATATTATATTCCATCTGTGTGTGTGGTTTAACACCGATATCGAACTGAATAAATAAAACAGCTGATTTGTTCTACTTATAAGTAACTGTAGCAATGTCCTTGCGACGTTGTTTGCTTCATCGTGGGACTAGCTAATTGGCAACCTGGACGACACGTTTTTAATTGCAGTCGCTAACTAAATTTAGTAACGTCGGAAGCCAAATTAGCGACATATTTTGACGTTATCAATCCGGTTTATTTTTGTATTGTATTGAGTTGTTGGTTCCCTTTTTGATCAAATAGACGGAGAGTCGAGGTCAACGACTGATCAACAAGATTGATCCATTTAAATTTGAAATGAGGCACTTAATTTTGCGTTGACAAAATTGGAAAACCATGTGTTTATTTCTATCCAGAGATTTTATCTTTGTCAAAGATAGTCATAACATTCTGCCTAAACGCAATGGAAAAAAAAATGATACTAATTTCTACAAAATGTTCCTTCAAACTATTTCTAACTTATATGACAGCTGACATAACGATTAATGTGACAGTTGATATAATAAATTTTATATTAAAATTAAAAAATTAGTTGATTAATTTTTTTTGTTAAATTTTGCCATGTTAGATATCATATAATGATATTTAACATGACAAGTCAGTTGTCACATCAGAAAAGATGATTTGGAGGGATGAATAACATTACTCAAAATAAAAGGTCCATCGAGATCACTTCAAAATGTCTAGATCATTCCAGGCTCTTCCAATGATTTAATTAGTGTGCCCTAGCAACCTTTTGTGGTTGGTGCACAGTAGCATTCATTTTTCAAGATATCTAAATTAGGATAAATTGTTCAATAGTAAAATTTGGGGGGCATTTTTCTTAATTTATAATTAACCATGTCAAGGAAAAAGTGTGGGCTTCCGCGTGGGAGTGCGTGGAGCAGTGTGGGCTCAGAGCGGAGCTACGTGCGAAAATATTGTCGTGCTAAAATGACTGCTTGCTGCTTCTTGAGCGTAACTGTCATTAGTGGAAGTAAGTGCTGTAACCGTCCACTTAACGTGGAGTTATTCTTCGATTTTATTATCTATAAAATGTAGTGGACTGCTAAGGGAGTTGGCTCTCCTATATATTTACAAGTTTTTCTCTTTTACATGTAAGAACAAAGTGAACATATGCTACGAGAGAAGAGTTAGCAACAACTACATTAAGCAACAAAATGTTGTCAGTTAGTGCATTTCGTGGAGTCCAAGTTCTGTCTGAACAAGAGTGACAAAAGAGCATTCTAGAAGTTCAGATTCTTGAACTTGCTCGTTCCTGGAGCAAACCGACAGAATAAGTTCGAATATTGATTTGAGCAACTGTGATCTTCATCCCCACAACAATTTTTTTCAACATTTTCCTGTATTCTGTTCTATTTCTAACAAGTGTTTGTAGTGACAACTGTGTTACAAAGGTCATTAACTTTACATTTCTCAAGTAGTAATTTTTATTTCCGTTGTTGTAAGCATTTTGTGTAACAATTGTAATTTCAATTTTCAGATACTTTGTACAATCTCTACGATTATAATGCGGCTTGAAAATGGCTCGAAAATAAGTCGTCTATGCCGTTTGTAAATTATCAACAATTTAATTAAAAAATACGAAATATTATAGTTTTAAACCTTTTTTTTTCTTCCGTAAAACCGAATATCCTCTTTTATTCACATATATCCATAAAAAACAGGATCGACCCTGAACTCATCTGGCCCGAGACGAACTTCAAAATTAGAACATTAATAAATAATATAAAAATAATAATTAAGAAACTAATTTTAAAAAAAAAAAATATATACTAGTACAAAGAATTGAATTAAGGATTTCATATGTGCAAGTCTAACATAATAATCACTATACCACAATTATTTTATGTTAAAAAAGACCTAAGGTATATATTTGTTCTATTTTAGATACAAGATTATTAACATATTTATGTGTAAACTAATTTTTTTGGACCCTACTGATTCGTGGGCCTAGAACGGTCGTCATGGCTGTCCTAGTTCAGGGTCGACCCTGACAACAAATTATAATTAAAATATAACTAATTTTTTTTAACAAATCTTAACTAAAATATAAATATGTATATAATAAATTTTAATTTAAATATATTTAAATATTCAAATTATTTTTAATACTATCAGAAATAAAAAAAATATTTAACGTGAAACGCACGTCAGTTTACTTGGTCTTTATAACCACGGAATAACATGTATGTATACGTAAATACTATTCAATTATTGAGACGAGACGCACGTACAAAATATTCCACGTATTCCTTTCACCCGGACACAAGGCAGCTGCAGAGGGAGCCACGTCATCCTCCACTTCCCAAGGAAACCGGCCGATTCTTCTACATTTCTTCCTAAACAACTTGACCAATTGGGTTTCCTCAATACTCTCTCTCTCTCTCTCTCTCTCTCTCTCTCTCTTCCTTTGTCATTAATTAACTGTGATTTGTATGCATCTAAAAAAAAGCTGTGATTTTTATACTTCTAGCAAATCAAATTTATTTCTAGTATTGGTGTAGAAATGTTGAGTGGGAGTCTCTTCAGCTGCAGCAAGAAGAACTCATGGCCTCCCGAGGAGTATGTCAGCAGGACTACGTTGCAACTGGTGTGTATGACCTTCTGTTAGCTCTCTCTCTCTCTCTCTCATATAACTTTAGACTCATATGTGTCCATCAATCGGACACGGCGGCACGATTTTAGTGTGTCCTGGTATAATTTAAGACTCGTGTTTGTGCTCTCTCTGTCCTGTCCGATTACTGTAGTTGGACTACGAAGGCGGTGCGCCGCCGGAGCACGCATGGAGGAGGAGACTGAGCAACCACGCCACCCTGCTCAAAGAGTTTCGTGTGACGTTCATGGAGGCAATTAAAATGGTATCTACCGCATTAATATTAATTCTTGATTCGAGAATGTATATGTAGGCCTCGTTTGGTTTGTGGAAAGGAAAGAAAATCAATTCGTTGCTCTTTCTTTTTCTTTGGAAAATTTTAATTACCAGTATTTTTCCATTTTTTCTTTGGCTAAGAAAATTGGGAGGAAAAGTGAATCCTCAAAGTTGGAAAGTAAATCCTTGGGTGAGTTGAAAATTTTAATTCCTGTTATTTTTTCATTTTTTCTTTGGCCAAGTAAATTGGGAGGAAAAGTGAATCCTCAAAGTGGAAAAGTAAATCCTTGGCTTGAATTATTTTCCTTTTCTTATTTTCTTTGACATCCAAACATAAGATGCTGGTGTTTTCCACTTTGCTTTGGTAGTTTTAGTCCCACATTGGAAAACCACCAATGTGTATATCTCAATATATATTTTTTACTTAGTATTGGTATATGCACAAGGGGTGGTGGTCCATGTAGGTTGACTTTTCTAGAGGGATTAAGTGTGAACCCCTTTATGACAATCTTTATTTTGTCACCACATTTGGGATATTTTCCTTGGGAGCTAACCCCCGAATGGACTTAGCAACTCGGACTAGGACTCAGACTCAAGGGCGCAAAGTGGCACTTTTTGGCACACTTTGCACTTAGCACGTCAGTATCGTCGCATGACGCTCATGCGCTCATTTTACGCGCGAGTTGCATGCACAATTGCAAGTTCGGGCGCACGTTAATATCGTCTCATGACTCTCATGCACTCTTTTTATGCGCGAGTTGCATGCACGATTGCAAGCTCGGGCGCATGCGTCCAGGCGCGCTTGCGGCCTGTGACCATGCAGCCTGTGACCATGCGGTCAAGTTGACATGAGGCAAGGTGCTATGTCTGATGTGGAGGGGACATAATCTTTTGTTGGCGGCGTCGTGCGACGCGTGCGGCGCAGGCAGCGCACGGCGGCGCATGGTTTTCTGTGCCACGCGGCTGCTGCTTTCGGCGTCTGACGACGTTGTCTGCTCTCAGTGGCTTCTTTCGACGTTTGGCGGCGCATGCGTCTTGGTATCTGGTCGGACAACGCATATGCGACACGTGCTTTCTCGTGCTGCATAGGTGCTGATTTTCTCTATATATAGAGGAGCTTCTCTTTTATTTGAAGGGTTGAGAAAATTTTAACTGTACCAGAAAGAACTGAGAGCACCAGAGCTTTATGCGGCCCACTGACCATCCTTCAATAAAGTGTTTTTTCGAGTGATCCGAAGGTGACCAAGAGCGTTCTAGAAGTTTATTTGAGAACTTGCTGGATCCTGGGGGCATATCGTTGAGTAGGACGAATCTTTCCTTGAGCACCGGTGGTTTTGAGAGGAGTTCCTTTCTTTGTATTTCTCTTCTTCTTATTTTCGTTCTTTCTTATTGTAGCGTCTGCGAACGTAAAGAGAAGAATATTTTTTCTGCTTATTGCTGTTTTTTCATTTTTCCTGTTAAGTAAGTTTGTAACATGTTCCTGGTGTTCTGCTTCTTGGCGGTTGCATGTCACTGTAGAGGAACTCTTGTGTGAATCTCAGTGCACTAAATTCTCTTCTGGAGATGGTAGAGACGAACTCTTGTGCGAGTCTCTACTTTGTGGTTACCTCTTCTTCTTTGATCTGACTTCGGAACTAACAATCTCACAGCAAGATCTGAGTTAGAATGGACAACCGCTCAAACATTCTCGATACTAGCTTTCACAAGCTTGAGAAGTTTGACGACGAACACTACAACATTTGGAAGAGAAAGATCTCCTTGAATCTTCGTCTTGTTAAAATTGCTTATGTGTTAGTTGGTCCTGAACCTACCATTCCCGAAGATGAAGGAGAGCTTGAAGTTGGCGTGGCTCAGGACGCGCACTCCAAGTGGAAGGATGATAACGACCTTTGCAGGTTGTTGATTCTAAATGCTATGGACAACTCGATGACAGAGTCCTACAGCAAAAAAGAGAAGGCAAGAGATATCTGGGAATCTCTTGAGAAGCACTACAAAACTGACGACACGATGTCTTAAAATCCATCTCGTCGAGAAATTTTTCACTCTGCAATTCGAAGACGAGAAGGTGATGCTGCCTCAAGTCAATGAACTTCTGAAGATGCAGCAGAAACTGGAGGAAGAGGGCATGAAATAGGAAGACAAATTTATGGTGGGGGCTATCGTCACCAAACTTTCTCCAGTCTGGATCAAGTTCAAGACTGACATGTACCGCAAGAAAATGGAGATCCAGCTCGAAGATCTTCTTCACTGGATTCACATTGAAGATGAAGCCAGAGGGCAACTAAAGTTGGACTCCTTGTCCGCTAAGGCCAACATGGTACATGCAAGCGATTCTAAAGGAAAGCAAAAATTTTCCTACAAGAAGAAGAAAAAGAAAGACTTCAACCAGCTAAAGGTGAAGTCGGCTCAATTTAAGCCAAAACCGAAGACTGATGTGACATGCTACAACTGTGGCAAGAAGGGTCACTACAAGAGCGACTGCAGGTCAAAGCCCAAACACAAAGAGCAAGGTGAGCTTAACCATGTTGCTATGATTGCGCAGGTTGAGTCACATAGCGTGGACACTGGCTGGTGGGTGGACACCAGTGCATCTTGCCACATATACTCTAAGAAGGAGTTGTTCACCAAGTATGAGCCAACCCATGAGAAGGTCTTTATGGCGGACAAGTCACAAGCTGATGTTCAGGGTGTCATGCCCCGATCTCCCGCAGGCAATCGGCCGTCCCCGCTAGGCGGGAATCACCCTCGCCAGCGCTCCCGCGGGACGATCGCTTCGACCCATCCGGACGTGATGCCACACGAGCGTGATCCACGCCCGTGCAAGGCCGTGGTTTATTGGCTGGCGGTAAGAGTTCTAAGCCACAGAGTCGCACAGATTGTCCGAGTGCAGCGGAGTCATGAGCGCATAGGCGATCGGTAACAAGTTCACTGAGTTGACAATATAGCGGAAGCATTGAAACACAAGTTGAAGTAAAGCAAGCTCTTTTTATTAATATGAACAATTATTACAGGCGACGTATAGCCGAGATTACAAGTCGCTCAAGCCTCCCTCTCTGAAACAGTTGCACGGCGCTCATGACATTTGCACGGCGCACCGCTCGACAAATCCAAATACGTAATATAAGTTCCGTGCACCAACTATTAAGTTGTCTTTCTAGTTGCCTTAGGATCAGTTTCATGCAAATGTTGAATAGCCTAACGTGTCGGGCGGTGCGCCGTGCAACATGAGAGGAAACACGGCGAGACTTACCAACTTACCATCTCCTTCCCTGCCCAAGGCAACATTGAGGCAAACATTGTTAATTCAAGCACGGACAAGTATAAACATTCAGGGACATAGCATATGCAAACACGAGGGTCGTTTTTAACATGATCGTTCAGGTGTTCAGTTATTCATTTGATGAGATGCAGTGACTCGCACGCGGATAGCCGCTTAGCGAGGATGACTTATCTATATGAACATGAGTCGCTGGCATAGCCATTAAGGACACTAGTCTTAAACGAGAATGGTTTGCAACAAAAGTACAGTGGGCGCTACAAGCCATCTCGTTTAGTACAGTAGACTATACAATAGAGTTCAGCCATGGAGCGGATGGTATGCAGCGAAAGAACGGTGGGCGCTGCACACTATCTCGTCCAGTACAGTTGGCTGAAACAATGGAGTTCTATCCGGATCGGAGCGGCCCCAGTGCCCCGGAGACCGTCCGTGGAACTATGCCTCGTTTCCGAGTTGTCCGCGACATGCAGGTCAGGGTCTTTTCCAAATTTACGTGATACACGAGTACTGTAGAACAGTAGTACAGTAGTACAGTAGAACAGTAGAACAGTAGAACAGTAGTGCACGAGTACAGGAGATGTTTGAATCATGATTCTGTACGGTGATTTAACTTGCCTTGATGCATTCCCCTGGTTCGGGGATATGCCTTGGGTGACCTAACGGTCCCGGATACTTGCAGGTTCATTCAGGCACGGAACGACTACGTAGTAGTCTCCCGGGGTTTGGATGAAAACAAGGCAACATTCAAGCAGACAAGCATGCGTTTCTAAGGGGCATAAGTAAACACGTTTGCTCGGACCCGAAGGTAAGACGAGAGTTAGATCGTTAGGGGACTTAGCATGCGAGGGTCTGAATACAAGCAGTATTTCATTTTCCATGTTCTAGCATAGCAATACAAGTTGGGATTATTCCCTTAGCTAGGTGCGTTGGATTCATTAGCATGCAGGGGTTGATTCACCTAGCGACTAGCATGAAATATTTCAGATTTTATGTGTGCTGGCTAAGCAAAGACAAGTTCACCGTAGCCACCCACCTTAGCGATGATTCGCCTCAGTAGAGCGATACGTCAAGCGAGCCTCTGAAAGCCGAAGTTGATTCCTGTAGGGACAAGTCTGGATATCCTTTGCTTCTAGTTTGGGGCAAAGCGGGTCGGGACACTTGTACTTTTGCCGTTTGAGTCGGCAGTCCGCTAGAACGGAACGGGGTGTTACACAGGGGACTAGCACGGTAGTGCTGAAGCTGACTTCGAGGAAGTCACTCACACTGGAGAACGTGAAGCACGTACCAATGATTGCCAAGAATTTGATCTCTGGGAGTCTGTTGTGCAAATCGGACCTAAGGATGGATATCAATGCCGGTCAGATGGTGATGTCCTACAAGGGAACATACTTCAAAAATTTTTTTGTACCGAAAGGATGTTTAAACTGCAGCTTATAACTCCTTTTGTTTGTATCAATGCAGTCTCTACTTCTGATTTTTCTCTTGAGTTATGGCATAATAGACTAGGACATGTGCACTGTAAACGCATTAGCAAGATGTCTAGTCTAGGCATTATCTCCAAATGTGGAGGTATGGAAATGGAGAAATGTAAAGTCTGTGCGCAGACAAAGATCGTCAGGAAGCCGTTCAGAAGGGTGAACCGAAGTACAGAACTTCTGGAGTTGGTACACTCTGATATCTGTGACTTCAAGCAATTCTCTACGAAGGCCGGAATGAAGTATTTTATTACCTTCATCGACAATTTTTTGAAGTACGCGTTCATATATCTTCTTAAGTCGAAAGATGAAGCGTTCGAGAAATTCAAGGACTTCAAGGCTGAAGCAGAACGTCAAACCGGACAACAACTCAAAGGACTCAGAAGCGATCGAGGCGGAGAATACCGTTCCTTGGAATTCGCATCGTTCTGCAAATAATATGGAGTTGTCAACGAAACGGCTGCTCCGTATTCTCCCTAATCTAATGGAGTGGCAAAAAGGAAGAACATGACGCTGACAGAGATGATAAACTCTATGTTGCTGACAGCAGGACTTCCAAAGTGCTTTTGGGGAGAAGCTGCGTTTACGGCCACATTTATTCTGAATAGAGTATCGTTCGCGACATCTGAGACCACTCCTCATGAACTCTGGTTCAAGATCAGACTAAACTTGAATGTCATTTGAGTGTAGGGGTGTCTGGCGTATGTGAAGCTTACAGACCTCAAGATACAGAAGCTGAGAATGATAACTACGAAGACCATTTTTCTGGGCTATGCTAATAAGAGTGATGCTCGGAGGTTCCTTGATATCGAATCTAATCATATCATAGAATCTCGCTACGCGGAATTCTTTGAAGACAAGTTTGCTAGGCACAAGAATATTGTTCTCGCGGATGTTCCAGAGAATGCTGCTAGCACAGACGAGGCAAGTACCTCTCAGAGAAAAGTAGTCCAAGAAGAAGCTATCGTTGAAGAGAACATTTGAACCAGAATTCGCTGAGCCGAGAGCAAAAGCGAGTGAGGAGGCCGAAGGACTTCGGAGAAGACTTTGTTACCTATCATGTGGAAGCTGACCCGCTTATCTATAATGAGGCAATGAAGACCAGAGATGCTATTTTCTGGAAGGAGGCTGTCAATGACGAGTTTGACTTGATAACTTCTAATAATACTTGAAAATTAGTCGATCTGTCCATTTTAGTATCGTACTGTTGTTTGATCTATGTGGGAAGATGCAAGTCGTGAGCGACGTCTATCCTAATGCATGATTGAAAGTTACTCTGAGGAACGCTCGACCATATATTGTGATATATGTGGGGGATTGTTGGTGTTTTCCACTTTGCTTTGGGATTTTTAGTTCCACATTGGAAAACCACCAATGTGTATATCTCAATATATATCTTTGCTTAGTATTGGTATATGCACATGGGGTGGTAGTCCATGTGGGTTGACTTTCCTAGAGGGATTAAGTGTGAACTCGTTTATGACAATCTTTATTTTGTAACCACCTTTGGGATGTTTCCCTTAGGAGCTAAACCTCGAAGGGGTTTAGTGACTCGGACTCAGACTCGGACTCAGGCTCAAGGGCGCAAAGTGGCGCTTTGTTGGCGCACTTTGCACTTAGCACGTCAGCATCGTCTCATGGCGCTCGTGCTCTTTTTATGCGCGAGTTGCATGCACGATTGCAAGCTCGGACGCATGCGTCCATGCGCTATGCGGCCAGGGACTATGCGTCCAGGTAAGCTTGCGGCCTTGTGCAATGCGACCTGTGCATATGCGGCCAAGTTGACATGAGGCAAGGTGCTGTCTGATATGGAGGGGACATGATCTGTTGTTGGCGGCATCGTGCGGCGCAGGCAGCGCCCGACGGCACGTGGTTTTCTGTGCCACGCTGCTGCTGCTTTCGGCGCCTGACGACGTTGTCTGCTCTCGATGGTTTCTTTCGACGTTTGGTGGCGCATGCGGCGGAGGTTGTGCATTCGCTTTGGTATCTGGTCGGACAGCGCATATGCGACACGTGCTTTCTCGTGCCGCATAGATGCTGATTTCCTCTATATATAGAGGAGCTTCTCTTTCATTTGAAGGGTTGAGAAAATTTCAACTGTACCAGAAAGAACTGAGAGCACCAGAGCTTTATGCGGCCCACTGACCACTCTTCCACAAAATATTTTTTCGAGTGATCCGAAGGTGACCAAGAGCGTTCCAGAAGTTCATTTAAGAACTTGCTGGATACTGAGGCAGATCGTCGAGTAGGACGAATTTTGCCTTGAGCATCGGCGGTTTTGATCATCCCAGTGAGGAGTTCCTTTATTTGTATTTCTCTTCTTATTTTCGTTCTTTCTCATTGTAGCGTCTGTAAATGTAAAAAGAAGAACATTTTTTCTGCTTATTGTTGTTTTTTTATTTTCTTGTTCAGTCAGTTTGTAACCTGTTCATGGTGTTGTGCTTCTTAGCGGTTGTGTGTCACTGTAGAGGAACTCTTGTGTGAATCTTAGTGCACCAACTTCTCTTCTGGAGATAGTAGAGATGAACTCTTGTGTGAGTCTACTTTGTGGCTTCCTCTTCTTCTTTGATCTGACTACGGGACTAACATAAGAAATGAATGATTTTTCTTTCCAAAGGCTATAATTCTGCCAACCAAACGAGGCCGTAGTGTTTTAGGGCACATGTTAACATACCGATAAATCTGTATTTTATATTGATACTCCTATTAGTACATTTATTAATGCACATTTTACATTTATCAATATCAATACACATTTTAAATAAATGTGTATTGATAAATGTGCTGGTGGGAACATCCATTAAAATACACATTCATCAATGTATTAACATGTGCCCTTACGGCACATGTTAACAAAAACCCATATATGTATATGATTAAGCTTTGTTGATGTTGGGAACTCAGCTTCGCCTCGGTCTTCGGCTATGGTCGTATGTTCGGCAGGAGGCTTCTCAAGGAAGGGTACGCCCCCCCCCCCCCCCCCCCCACCCCCCCCCCCCCCCCCACCCCCCCACAACATACACACACACAAAATAAAAATAAAAAATCAGATCATTAATTTGGTTGATTTCTCGTAATTGTGTGACCCTGGTTTAATTACTGAAATTGCTTAATTTATAATGGATATTGATCCTTTGCAGAAAGCTCCTATTGACCCTTTCACTCGAGAAAATTATAAGCCCTCTGCGTCCCAAGGTGTACCCCTCGGAGGAATGGGGTGTGTGTAATGTGAAGTATAAAAGTTTGGCATTTGAATGGTTTTCTTCCGACAAGCCAAAGTTTCATTTCGTTCGAATTGTGTATTTTTGCAGAAGTGGTAGCATATCCAGGGGTTTCAGAGGGGAGTTCAAGCATTGGCAGATCATACCTGGGTCATGTGAAATGTCACCTCTGATGACCAACCAATTCTCAGTAAATTTCTTCAAACTTCATTATTTCAGAATAATTACTTAGCTTGCGATAATGTCTCAGAGACGGTCTTTTACTTCTAGCCTTCTACTATTATGTCTTATGTTGTTCTTTGTGCGTTTGATTATGAATGTCTAAGACCTCTTCTTTGGTGTTATTTTAGAACATTTAGAAATCGGGTACCGGTTATATATGCACATTAGAACATATCTATATGCATATTTTGTGCGTTTACATCGTAATAATATTTATATTTGTACAAGTTTTGGTAATTACTTTCTCATATCTCAAGTATGTTCGGCACGATCACGATTATGCACAAACACTTCCAACCATAATTTGCTTCCCTTTGGAGCTAGACATGGGCAAACCATATCCGACATGACGCTAAAGAAGTGTCATTAAGATGTGTTAGAAACGGATACAATCCGTTCATCATCACAATGTATGTCAAACACCCTTTTAAGTTCATTTAGGACTAATTGAACCTAGGTTGAACTCGCAAGTATATGATCCTAGAGTGTGCCCAAGAACTATACAATGAAATTAAAATAAAATAAATCATCGAGGTGGGATTTGAACTGGCGACGTTGCTCTGAAACCATGTTTCTTCTTCTTCTTTTGGCTCAGTAGAAGGATAAATTTTGTTTGAAGAAAAACTTGGTTTCCAAGAAGAAAATCAAGAAGCAAAGGATACAATGGATAGTGAGTAACCCCTTAGAAGACCTATAGAGCAAATACAATGGCAGAGCTTTAAGACATTGAATTTGATCTTCTCGGCTGCAGATTTGAGATCTATTGATTCGTTGTTGAACACCAAGTCCTTCCACACAATCCAAATTTGCCAAAGAACAATATAACATAGCAGCATCAGTCCTTAGAGGATATACCACTAACATTACACCCCTGCAACTGAATTAAGAACTAAGAATGGTTGACCATGCGGACAATGCCTACTTACAGATTAGAAGGACACGGTTGTTGTCCTCAAAAGAAGACTTCCACCATGAGCAGAAGGATTGAGCAAGAGAAATATTCAATGCCCTTTCTTCTAAGAAGCATTCCGTTGGGATTTTTTTTTCCAATGCTGCTAGCTGAACAAAGCACTGAATTTTATGAGGACCTGTGCTTTTCCAAAGATGAGAGACCCACTGACATATCAGAATACAAGGAAGAAGCTAATTCCACCAACACCCCCCCCCCCCCCAAACAACAACAACAAAAAAAAAGCTTTGACTGAGAACCCGTTTTTAATATAATGCATCAATGCGATACTTTGTTTTCTTTTTGAGATGAATGGTGGGATGACCCCCACCCCCTTCTCGTTGTATCGTGTTACAGACACTGTATCGTCCCACATCGGCCAGACCGTGAGTAGTGCCGTACTTTAGATTTTGAGACCTGAGACTAACTCTAAAAGTGGTGCCCTCAAAGCTTAATATTCACATTATACTATTTTTTCATCGATAATGATACAATAGTATTTTCAACCAAAAATTCAAGAAATAAAACAACAAACAAAATTAATATCCAAAATAATATATGTTATATGGAAATACTAATAAAAATGAAGATGTTGCAAATCCAAAAAAATAAAACTGATGTTCCAGACAAATAAATAAAAATAAAGCTAGTAATGTTTGGGATAGTAACAATATATAACATAACATTTCAAATGAATAATCTTGATACGAACACTATGCAATTAAATGACATTATCATAATTTTCTAACAAATAATAATAATTGACGACAAATAAACAATCAACAATAAATATAAAAATATTATTTTTCTCAGTTTTTCTATTAGTTGGTTTCAATCTCAATAATGAATATTGGAATAACTATGCAACCAAATGACAGAAATATATTTTTTCAATAAATTAGTCGACCACAAATAAAGATAGCCAATAACAATTTAACAAAAAATATATTAATAAATTATAAAGCTCACATAATAGAAAGGGACCGATTCTAGTGATCTTTTAGGAACAAAACCCACTCGTAGGCTTCGGCTTCGGCCACTAGATCGATTTGACAGGATTCAGGAATAACTATAGGCTGCTAGGCATTAGCAAGAACAATTTTTTTAATAAATTATAAGTCGACCACAAATAAGCCAATAATTAGAGCATCGAAACAATTATACAACGACTCTAGTTATTGCAATTTATGCACTTGCCATGTCATATAAATAAGGTTTTTCTATGAGAAGATTCAAAATCTTTTGTAAATAAAATGTAAATATGTATTCAAAAACAATTTATACTATATATATATATATATATATATATATATATATATATATATATATATATATAATCAAAACTCACTTGCGGAAACTGGAAGGGAAGGGAAGGGAAGGGAAGGGAAGGCTAATTCTTAATTGTCAAAATAAAATACTCTAAAACTCTCCTGTGTTAAAATGACTGGGCATAATTTTTTATTTTTGAAGACTCCTAGCCGCCTGCTAGAGGAGAGATGAATCTCTCTTTAAATAACCTAAAAAGAAATTCTTTGTTACTAAGTTTAACCATGGGGCCCACCTTTCTAAATTAGCAAACTTTATGAATTCTTTACCATTTAGTGGCCGGATCCACGTTTATAAGTTAGCAGTCTATGGTTTCCTTACCTTTCAGCGGCCCTATAGCACATCAGTTGGGTTTTCAGATATATATTAGTCTGGCTATTTCTAGTGGGCTATAGCTTATACATATTTTAAAAAAAAAATTGGCCCTTAAAATTTTTGGGCCTGAGACAACTGCCTCATGGGCCTTATATTAAGTCCGGGTCTGACGGTGAGACTGTTACCCACGGATGAGGTATATATACCCAGTCTCGGGGCTAATGTAGATACCCATTCTATTATATTCCATGTCTGAATATATCACATCCATCACGTGTCCTTGTGTCTATCTTAGATTTGTTGTTGTTGTTTCTTGGACTTCACCCTTGTGACCCATGCCCACAATTTGATGCTAGAAAGAATGCTAGAGCTATTTGGATTATATTGTTGTGATATCGATTATAAATTCTATTATTTCTTCTCAACCATATATTCCAACAAATGGTTACAACCATACTTGGAGGTGATCATTCGGTATGTTTGTGTTAATCGAACAATAATTTTCCAAAATCGTACTTAATCGCAAATTGCATAGCGTCAAATCGATTTGCACTGCATAATTTCAAAATCATATTTAACCGAATCATATCAATAAGTCGGTTATTAACCACAAACTACATAAAATTTTAAAATAAAAAATCCTAAAATTTAAAATCACAACTCAAAGTCAAAACATACTAATAAAGTACATTGCTACTAGAGGAACGCTCACACGTCATGAAAGTGGAAACCAAAGGGGATCTAATGGATATGATAGATTTATGGTTACAAATAGAATTGTGAATCTTATATATATATATATATATATATATATATATATATATATGTATATTCGCCATTTAATTTCCTTTAGGGAGAATTAAGTAGGGTGGTGGTGGGTGCAGTGCATGTGCGGTCCATAGGAGGCGGGAGCGGTGCAGTGCGACCGCCGTGGTGCGCGGATGCGATGCGGGTGCAGGTGAGGTGCTAGTGCGGAGCTGGTGCTGTGCGGTTGCGTGAGGACTTCGGCCCGGATGGGGCCTTCAGGCGTGGATGGTGCCTTCGGGCTGGGATGTAGCATTCGAACTGGGATGATGCCTTCGGACTAGGATGGTGCCTTCGGACTGGGATTGTATATTGGCCTTCGAGCTGGAATTGGTTGTAAGCCTTATCGCTGAGTTTGTAGCCTCTCGGAGGGACCTGAATAAAATTTACCTTCTTCAAAATAAAATAAAATATGGAGATGGTATATTTGTACTTTATTATGCAAAAGTCAAGTTTGCGCTTTTTGACTGCGCTGCTAACCCTTGAGCTATTATGTCCCGTAACCAAGAATCTTTGTGTTTTTTTGCTCTTCTCCCTCAACAGATCCCATAAGGATTTAATGGACCTGGGATGTCCATTAATCCCAAGTTACGACTTACAAATGTCCCAAATTGGTCGCACTGATTTACAATGAAGTATTATGGTGTCAATTGTTTCTGTATAATTATTGTAGAATTCACAGGAACTTAATCCACCCATTTGCGTTTGGCAAGGTTGTCCCTAGTCAAATGACATTTTGATACATGAGCCACAGGAAAGCTCAAAACTATAAACGGGGTTCTTATGGACCAAATAATCTTGGCATACTCAGTCTGGACCACCCCTCCCACGCACCCCACCCCCACAAATTGAGATTCTTGGTACAGAATTAATGGAGAATTTATCATCCGATATCCATCGCCATATGTTATCTAAAGGGCACCGTTGTTGTAATATGGTTAGGAGTTTCTGATTGTCCCTCCTACGATTCTCATTTAGAGTTCGTGTAAACTTCGGCCTCCATTGATCCACCCACCATTGTAATGATACAGGCATTCCATCTACCACGCCTCGAGATATAACAATAGAAATTGATGTTTGACGGGTGTTTCTCTGCACCATGTATCCTCCTAGAAATAAATTCGTCGACCTTGTCCCTAGTTAAAGCTTTGCCCCCATTAAAAATATATCTTTTCTTTAGAGATGCAGTGATGCATATGTTGTGTATCTTGAATTCCCTTGCCTCGTTTCAATTTTCAGCCCACTTCGACAAAATCAGGTAATTAACATTTTGAGAGAAAAATAGAGGTCTCTGACGGCACGGTGTGCCGGGGGATCCGCTTCCTGCAGCTTGGACCCGTTTGGATATTGGTTTCCTCTATATATGTATAATCTAATATGTTATCTATTATTGAGATAAGCTGGGAGTATTTGGGCGCTAGGGTTTGAGAGTTGAGAACCGCCTCTTGTAATTCCTCACAAGACCGGTCCTTTGGGGAGAAGATGGAGATGGTATACTATTTGTTGAGGAATTCAAGACAAGGTGGAGATTTGTTGTGTGTGTCTTGACTTTGCCTTGCCTGTTTCAGTTTTCCGCTAACTTTGACAAAATCTAATGATTAATATTTTGGGAGAAAAATGGAGGTCTGTGATCATGGGGGTGCAAGGGGCGGAGGCCCAGCAGGTTGGATCTGTTTGGATATTTGTTTCCTATATATTAGTATCATTGGATCTGTTATCCATTATTGAGAGAAGTTGGGTATATTGGGGGTAGGGTTTGAGTGTTGAAAGCCGCCTCTTGTAATTCCTCTTTTGTGATATTAATAGATATCATCTCTGATGTTCGCCGGTGGAGTTGGTCATCCCTAGCGAACAACGATAAATATCTGTGTTTACCGTGGGTTTTCTCTCTCTTCATTTTTTGTTGATTTCTGCATTTGCTCTGACAGCATGCCCATACGACGTTCACTACCATTTAGCAAGCATAGCTCTTCATAGCTCTTAACAACACTTCCACCCTTGTAAAGTTCTAGCAACTTCTTTGGTAACGGATCTCGAATCAGCCCTTTTAGGTGACCCAACGTTCAAGTATTCCTTGGTATCTGAAAAGGAAGCTCTGATACCATGTTAGTTATCATTTTAACCAAAAGCTCTCGATGCGTAAATGATTGGGGGTGCTAGACTTTATGCACATTGTTAGCCTACAAACTTTCTTCCCGAGATTTTGGATGAAGTGGTTAACTAACATGGTATCGTTGACTCTAGAGATTGTAGGTAAAATAAGTAACTAATAGGGTATAAGTTGTGGGTTGAAATCCCACCTCCATTCTTTATTTTGGATTACATCTATTTCCATTCCTTGCATGATCTTTACACTTGGCTCCACCCCACGTGCACAATCTAGGCTTATCCAAGTGCACTCTGTTACGGAAATGCAGTGGGACGCGAACTGGATTTGATCGATGAGGTTTGATATTGGACTTAACCCACCTGACTTAAAAGAGAAATCTCTTGTTAAGTCCTTAACAAGGGATTACCCTTTTAGGTCATATGGGCCAAGCCCAAAATTCTACTTCATGGATCAACTCCGGTTCGAATCACAGTACATTTTCCAACACACTCCTCAAGTGCAACTCAGGTTCCATAAATCTCCATTAGTAGGAAGTTGTAGCCTTCGTATGCATTGTTATTTGTTATCCTGTAATTCATCTAGCTTCCGTGTAAAGTGTTTAACCAACAGTTAAACTAGGTTTACATTACAAATGAACTATGTCAATGCAGTCTGTATTTAATTTTACACAATCTTGTTCTGGCAAAGAAATTAATTCCATATTCGTGTGACTTCCAATCTGCAGGTATTCATATCTCGAGATGGAGGGAGTAAAAAGTACTCATCAGTTCTAGCTCCTGGCCATCACGAAGGGATAAGGTGAGGCACATATTTGGTTCCTTTTTTTCCATATCAATGATGACCTTTAATGGCACCTATGGAAGAATATTTTGGGATGAACTCCAAATAACTACTAACGCTAATCAACAACTCTGATGGTGAAGGAAAGGGTATAAGATTGAACTGTCTTTGCTTCTCATTTTGGATGAAGCAAATTGGGAAGATCACGGAAAGTATAGTGGGTTCTGTCAGTCCTTAATGAGGCTCACCAGGAGTTGAACCTTCAAATTTCTGATTTTCACTAATCAGCAGGATGACAAAATTGGAGAGAACAAGTTGGTTAGGCAGGCATTGATTGCTTGAGAATCAGTGATTTGATATGCTGCTACTATAAATCCTTAGTCGTGATTGCCTCGAACTTGTGTGCACGATGCGGAAATGAGCACGAAACAATAACTTTAACCTTATGATGTCGGGAAAAACTAGCAAAGCACAAATATAAAATTAATAGCATAAGAATACAAAATATACGTGGCATGGAATTATACCTCTGGGAGAGTTCCTTTCCACTAGGAATTTTGTGCTTAAACAACCCTCGGATCTCATCTATAATATAATTTTTTCTGTCTACTTCTGAGACCCATCTGCCACTGTTTACAGGAACGCTTTCGGGCAAATCCGACCGACGCCATGGGACAAATAGGAGAAATGCTTTATTGAATCGACAAGAGAAAACCTTACAGAATTACAATCACACACACTGCAAAGAGCAACCCTCCCTTATCGAAATCTCCAAAGAGATCTCTCCTTTTTATCTCTTGAAGACTCCTTTAATAGCCACATAGAAAACCCTCTCTTGATAGCCACCTTAAACTTCAGCCACCAACCAAACCCTAGACCGGTAGAGAGCCTTATATAGGCCTCTCATAATATTACTGAATATTAGAGCAAATCTAACATTAAATTGCCTCTCACAATATTACTACAGGAGCCAAAAACAGAACTACTCAATCAGTTGAGTGATTTCCGATGGAATAAGACAACGGACTGTAGATCAAGTTGCTTTATTATGTATACGTATTCTCGGTTACAGATCCATAACATGAAAGGTGAATATAATTTATCACAATTGATCTTCTTTTCTTAGATATATTCCCAAGCTTTGTAAAGGTTTGGAAGGATTTTGGTCCCTAAGGTATAGAAAGAAAACCCCTTGCCATTCAAATAAACAGAAGGAAATCATGTTTCATTCTTCTCCACATGTAAATTTTGTCGGAATTAGGTGCTACGCACACGCACACAGACATTGGTATTTGTTGAAGTCCCTGCTACTCCACAAAAATTCTAGACTATTGGTGAGAGGTGAAGGTTTTTTTTTTTTTTTTTTTTGTAACCGCTGAAAATGCATGCCACAGGATTGAACCTACGTTGTTCTGATTAGCATTAAAGTACCTGCGGCGGCATCAAAACTCTGAAGTATTGTTGAGGGATGATGGTTATATATTAATATTTTTCGACAATATTTGTAGTGCGTAGGTAGGAATTTGGACCCTCTCAGATCTCTCCTCTTATGGAAATAATAGAGGAGAAAACTCTGCAGTGATATTTCACATTCACCATTTGTTATGTTATGGACATGCTAACTGAGAGTTCTTATATGTGTATGTGTGTTGCCAAGTATTTCAGAATCTTTTTAAAATTACAATGCGACTTATGAGTATTTTCGAAAGTTGGTGAGTGGCGGGTTTGTTTTTTTTTTGGGGGGGGTGGGGGTTGTGATTTGGAGTATCACTTCCCTGTTGAACCCCAACGAAATATCAGAATATTTAAACATAAATAATGAAGCGCGTTCTACTACACTCCTTCACAATTTGTTTGGCACCGGGTTTTACCGACTTTTAACCGGAATAATTAAGGCGCTGCTAATTCTACTACTACTGCACAATTCTTTTGACACTTTTATCATTGACTAGTAAGGATTCTTCAAGGTTCCAGAAAGATACTCTTTGCTGAGCATTAAAATGGTGCAAAAACCATTTATTGTTTTAAGGTTATGTTATTGTTGTTTCGTCTTCTGCTGCTTACCTAGTTTACTTTCTTTCTGAGTCTTAGTATCTCTGAGTCTTAGTATCTGTAAAGTAGGATTCAGAAACATTATGAACATCAAATTATGGTGGAAACCTTCTTTCCGCTGTTCTTATTGTTCTTGTTGCTTCTGCTTCTATTATTGCTCTTAGATAATTAGATATAGGAAAATAACGATTCTGTATTGCCTTCATATGACGATAATAGGATTTCCATATGTGCAACTGCAGAATAATATATCAGTCTTTTTTATATCTGGATGTTGCATTCTGTTGGTAAATTAATAAACTGAAAGCTTAAAAGGGCATTTGACCTCATATTCTCCTACAAATTTTCAGGAAACCGAAATTCAGTGACCAAGGTATATCATCATGGGACTGGAATTTGAGTGGCCAACATTCCACATATCATGCATTGTTTCCTAGGGCATGGACCATTTACGATGGTACACCCATTTACGATGTTATTCTCAACAAAATTTTGTTATATTCATTTGTCTTTATCTCAAGTATTACTGCTATGCTACTACCATGAACCTGCAGTTATCTAATCTACTATGACTAACTTTAATGTGAATGTATGTTTTCTAGGTGAACCAGACCCCGACCTCAAAGTTTCATGCCGTCAGATCTCACCATTCATACCGCATAATTATCGAGACAGCAGTCTTCCGACATCTGTGTTTGTTTACACTGTATGGCCACAGTATTCCTTGTTACATGTCTATACATACATACACGTACACACAATAGCTAAGGTGCACACAGATATTTACATGTGTGCGTGTGTTCTCAGAACTCATTCAGTGCAGAACACATCTAAAATATTGTCTCTTGCCTGTCAATAGAGATAGAAGTACACGATTTGTTTGTCAGTTAAAGAATTAGAGGTGTGAGGGGGTTGTGTAAACCTGGTGATAAAGGGCTCATTGGGAACTTGATTTAAAACATTGATCATTAGGTTAAGTGTATATGGGGTAAGACTGTACATCTTAACCCTCTCCAGACTCTGCGTAAGCGGAACCTGGTGGCACTTGGATGCCCATGGCGATTTGAGGCAATCACAAATTAGTATAACATCTGCACAACGATAAATACCAACATTAATATTTCTTGAAGAGTTGTTTCCCCTTTACATGTTTGTATGTGTTCTGATAAACTGCTTCTCCATTGTAGCTAGTGAATACTGGAAGAGAGAGAGCAAAAGTGACCTTGCTTATGACTTGGGCGGTAGGCAATTTGTTTTTCTTGACTTCACTGTTGTCATTACATTCTTGTATACCTTGATGAATTATCCGTTATTCCGTAGCAGAATTCTATTGGTGGAGTTTCTCACTATTCAGGAGGCCACCTTAACGAGCCATTCATGTTTGTACCATCTCTTGGACATGTTTCATAGTTACTTTACCGTGAAACTTCTGAGATTGAAATATCTTCTCTTTCATTCCTCGTGCAGAGGAGAAGATGGAGTATCTGGGGTACTTCTACATCACAAGCAAGTTTGTCAATCTTGATACCTCTCTTGTGATGGGTGGTAGGCAGACATCCCTTGGATAGTTTCTTGTGGTCCTCAAGATTCCATTCCTACCCACTAATATTCTCTGTTATATAGGGAGGGTGTCTTTGCCCTCTGGTTTTAAGACTACGCTATCTACCACTATCACTACTAGCTACTAGCTAGTTTCTTAGAAACGGATTTTCCCTCTGGTTTTATATAGAATAACCTTATTTGTAGAGTTATTTCTGTACTTAGAAACACACTGAAAATTCGTTGACATATTATAGGACTGCGAGAGATAACCCTCCTGTGACCTTCGCCATTGCTGCATCTGAAACGCAGAATGTAAATGTGACAGTTCTGCCAAGTTTTGGGCTTTCTGGGAACACGTGTATTACGGCGAAGGAAATGTGGGGCACTATGCTGCAGGTAAGAGTTTCTGTACTCATTTATCTCATTCAGACCTGCCTTGCATCTTCTTATGCTATCTGTTCTGGCTGCTCTAATGGATGCAGTCGTTAAGGTTTTGCTTTTTCGTACTACTTATTTACGGCAAATCTTTATTCTTTGAGATCTAATAAATATGAAAGTTGGAAGTTATATACTAGGTATAAGTTCTTGAAGTTTACACCACATGTAGACATTTTTATCCATCCTAATGTATTAATCTAGGGACCTAACATTTTTGTAACTATTGTGCACATTTCAAGGAAGGGCAGTTTGATCGGGATAATTTCAGTGCTGGCCCTAGTATGCCATCTTCACCCGGAGACATGCTTTGTGCAGCAGTTGCAGCCTCTACTTGGGTAGAACCCCATGGAAAGTGCACCGTCACATTTGCTTTGGCATGGTCATCTCCTAAAGTAAAGTTTCAAAAGGGATGCACATACTACAGGTGATTTTTTCTGTGGTTAATTGGTGATAGCTGTGTTCCTCTAAATTTCCTTTATATCACTTACTAGAAACCGTGGTTCTTTTAATTGTTTCCAAGTTTCATTACACTTCCAGCCATTGTTTAATACGCACAAAAGTGGTATGTAAATGTTCTTACTTCTGTCCATGTATGAATATCCATCATCTTATATGAGGCCTGATCAATTCCTTTAAAGGTGATGTTGGTACGAAGAGAGTAATTTACAGTGTTTCGAGACCTTCCAGATCCATTTCCCTGTAGTTCGTTTATGTTGAATGTTGTGTATGTCTCATCCCCTCAGCCCATTTCAGTTGCCTACTTAAACAAAATCTGGAGTTTAGAATTTTGGGAGAAAACAGAGATTTATGATGTGGGAGCGGAGGGATTGGGCATGTAGCCCTGATATGGGTGCGGGGGGCAGAGACCTCACAGGTTGGACCCGTTTAGATATTGGTTATATATATATATATATATATATATATATATATATAATTTTTTTTTTATTTTTGGAAAGGGGCACATTGGCCCTTGGTAATTAATCCCTTCCACTCCCCCACTGGGGCTCGAACACTCGACCACGCCGGCCGCATGCCTCTCCACTAACCACTAGGCTAGAGGGTCATTGGCTATATATATATATATATATATATATATATATATAATTTTTATTTTTAAATATAAAGGATCGTCTGGAGGGAGAGCTGAGAGCTTCCTTGGGTTGCTGGGCAACCCATTTCCAAAAACTGGAGCCTCATAGAAAGTTTCACGGAGATGTCTGAGGATGAGTCGGGGGTCAGAGTCCTCTGCTGGAAGGTTGCACTATGATGGGCATCAACTGACTCAAGGGAAAATGAAAAATGGTTGGAGCTTATGCAACAGGAGGATCATGATAACCTAGACAGAGATCTCAATGGAAGAGAATCGGAAGTATCCTGACAGTTCGGGTTAGCGCTCGAGTTCAAAAGAGCAGAATACCAACCTATTATAGGTCTAGGTACGAGTTGTGTGTAATAGAGAGTTAAGGTTTGAGTTGTTATAAGTGCTAGGCATTATGAGACCTAAACACTCTTCTGTAACCAAATTTATCAATATAATTACCTTCATATATATATATATATATATATATATATATATATATATATAGTGGAAATGGTAATTGTATTAATGAAAACCTGGTTACAAAACTGGTGTTGGACTCAACTGCCTAGCACCTAACCAACTCATAACACTACTTAATACAGTACAACTTAGAACTCATTTTAGCCTATTGTTTTGTCCCTTTGTGCTCCCGAAACTAACCCGTAAGTAAGACTGTTTCTCTAATTTGTGCCGGGCTCGCACCCTCGGCGTACTATTCTCCCCTTCTGCATATGAAGTAACCACTCCTTATTCTCCTTGGTCAGTTACACCTTTACATAATTACCTTCTCTAATTGGCGTGTCATTTCCAACATCTTCGTCATCTGACTCCTCAGAAACGCTCTCTGCACGACTACAATGATTGATGGCAGGTTGTCCAACAACCCTTGAAGGGAGCTCCTCTCCCACTTTTCGAGTCTTCTGCCTTCCTCCATGGCCAAAAGAATCCCCTCTATCATAGGCAATGCCACTCTTCTATCCCTAGCTGGTAGGGGGCTGTTAGGGTGTCTAGAGCAAGGTGAGTACTCATCCCATCTATGCATGAGTTAGGCAAATGGACCAAATGAATGATATCACTAGATGGCTCAACTCTGGTGGCGACTCGCCCCAGACTGTTATTTCCACCGGGAATCCTAGCTTGGATCAGACCTAGGGCGAATCCATAGGAAAATGAACCGTGAATTTCTGTCGCAGCTTCCCTTGGAACCGCCCCTTACGGCGGGGCTACATATGTCGCTGAAGAGTCCCTCATAACCTCCATGACTTCTTTCGGAGAACGTCTCCAGTCGGTTCTGGATAGCCTGACGCCTCATGCCCAATACACCGACATACCAAGCACATCGGTGGGATACACTCAAAAGATAATTGGCTGATTGTACTTACTACCTTCCATATGGGTACAGATATGAGGAGATAATGCTCCAACGATATGTAGAAAGCTCCCATTTCTTCAAAATAACAAGGCTCCCTTCGAACATCCACGGGCTGCCTTGCAACACCTCATCATGATATGCAACATCGACTAACTTGACAAAAAAATCACCATTTTTCTGTAAAGTTTTTTCTGCTCCCCCCTTCGGCCACCAGACTCGACGCACGTACGTAGACACGACCAGATATGAGGGATGTTGTTTGAGCACATACATCACCACCGTCCTCTCCCATTAGGCTATAGAGATGGCAATATCATCTTTGAACTTCTCGAATGCCTCTATCTTTTGATCTGAGAAGATAGACGAATGCGTACCTCGAAAAATTGTTAATACAGATAATGAAATACTTCATTTCGGACTTTTTGGAGAAGTGCTTGAAGTCACAGATATCTGAGTGCACCAACTCCAGACGATCTGTACTTCTTGGTTCACCCGTCTGAACGGCTTTCTTATAATTTTAGTCTGCACAAAAATTTCACATTTTTCCACTTTCTTACCTTCACATTTGGAGATAAGGCTTAGACTAGACATCTTGTTTATTTTTTTACAATGAACATGTCCTAGTCTATTGTGCTATAACTCAAGAGAGTAACTAAAAACAGACACTTTATTAATATATTCAGCTAAAGTTACAACTTGCAATTTGAACATGCATTCAGTACAATTTTTTTTTTCCGAAGTATGCTCCTTTGTAGGACTTCAATATGTTGCCATCATTAATTTTCATCCTCAAGCCTACGTTAAACATCTAATTCCCAGAGGTCAGATTCTTGACACTAACATGTACATGCTTCACGTTCTCCAGGGTAATGACTTTTTCCAAAGTCAGTTTTAGCACCACTGACTCGATCCTTAGTACTTCAACTTGAGATTTGTTTGCCATTGAAATTTCCTCAGAAGTAGGTTAGTAAGTGGTAAACAATTCCTTCTTAGAACACACGCGATAAGATGCCCATGTGTCTACCTGCCAATCTGTGTCAATGACAGATGGGCCAACCTGCAATATCATAGCAATCAAGTTGAGTCACTTAGCTCATTTGGCTTTTGTTTGGACTTGGACATGCAGTCCTTCTTGAAGTGGCCCTTCTTGCTGTAACGCCCCGCAACCGCACGGTGCGTTACGCTGAGTCGGATTGAATAAAACAATAGCTGGTTACATTTGATTTGTTGGATTTTGGAAGAAGTATTGATTGAGTTGGTTTCATGTGCAGATGGCTAGCGGAGTTCGATGGGAATTAGGTGTTCGTTCAGAACAGTACTGAGATAGCTGGATTGGAGCGATAATGCCGTCTTCCTTAGTCCGATCGGTCGGATGATTTGGAGAGCACGGCCTGCTCGCACGGTCATACCAGTTGAGTAGATCGCGCTTTGCATCGGACCACGGGCTCAGGGAATCAGCCGTATCGGCAGGACATGATGCTTAACGGGATCAAACATTGTGAGTGGGCTATTTCTCTTCTCCTCTACTCCTTCATGCCTAATAATATGGAAAACACGTAAAAGGCTTGAACACTTGGGCTGGAACTTGGGAATCACTCCACTGAGGCGTGCATAGAGTGTACGTCGTTTGCTTGGATATGATTGTGGCTTGAATTGATTTGCGCGTATGGATAGTTGGAGCTAGAGTTGGATTATACACTTGAGGCAGTTGGTTGAATGATTGGGATTATGCTTGGACATTTGGAATGATACTTTGGGGCAGTTGGAATGATACATTGGGAACATCGGGAATTTGGGCGAGCGAGCGTGCATCCGTGCACGAGTATCACTTGGTCGCTTTGTCTTGCAAAGCGAGCAGTTGTGATTCGAAACCGAACAACTGCATCGGCGAGGGTATTGTGCCACTGTTGGGGCATTGTGCCACGGGATTGTTCTGAGCGTGGGATGTTGCACCCAATGTGAAACACTGTGTTGAGCAGCGGCATTGTGCCTATGGGCATAACTTGAGATTTGGTGCCTTGGGCTATATGTTGGAAGAATGGTTATGGATTCTTTGGTTGGATATTTTGGTTGGATATTTGGTTGAACGAGTCTAATATCGCTTGGTGGGACGAGAATGTTCGATCCTCTCGTCATACCTACTTGGTGTCTGCATGTCACGAACAACCTGTGTTGCACAGGGTTTGGTTTCCTAGAACGGATTGAGGCTCCGGGGCACCGGGACCGTTCTGCCATGGAGGAGACAATGGGTAACGCGTCTTGGGCACGGTGCCGGTAGTTCGATACCACCAGGCGGGCTAGCTACCCAGTGTTGGATCGGGTAGGACTGCCTATTGATTAGTCCGATCAATGTCCTTTATGGCTTGGCCAGTGACTTCATATAGATAAGAGTTGGTTTGCTTTACTTTGGTTGGTTTGTGCTTCGTGTAGGCGCGGCCACCTTGTCTCGGCAAGAGTGTGCACATTGAGATTGGATTGTAACTTTTGGTTGAGGATGAATATTGAGGCTTGGTTGATGGTTCGATATCTTATCGTGTTGCTTGGGCTTGAGTAGGACGGGTTGCATGCTAGTTTCCTTCGGGTTGGTTATTTATTGCTTGTCGATTGGATTGAGTTGAATGCCTGCATGCTTAAACTGCTTTACAGCTTTCCTTAACATGTCATCCCTATGCCATGAAATGAATCTAGGATTAAACTAGAAAGATCACCATATAACTATTTGCATTCACTATTTTACTTAGTGTTGGCTTAGACGAGTGGGTTACCCCGCTCACCAGTACGGCTGTGTACTGACCCACGTTTGTGGGCAATATTTCAGGTACGCAGGTGTAGTGGCGCTGCTTGGATATATGAGACATGATGTATGAACTGTAAGTACCTTTGTGGGCTAGAGAAAGAGCAAGAGTATTTCATCGCCTTCGTGGCATTTTATTTGGACCATGTCGAGAGCTTCGCTGCGTATTACTCTGATGTGTGTTTGGTACACAATACTTGACTTTCGTTGCAACTTGGTCGTTTCGATGATAACTTTGGTGTTTGACAACATCGTCTTGTACGAGCGCAACTTCAGGCTCGTACGGCATCACGTCCCGAAGAGAACGATTGTCCTGCGGGAGAGCTGCAACGTGGTGATTTACGTTCAGCAGGGACTATTGAGCTTGCGGGAGATTGGGGCGTGACACTTGCCACAGTTAAAGCAAGCTCAAACATTACTAGACTTGGGCTTGAAAGAAGCCGACTTCATCTTCAGATGGTTGAAGTCCTTTTTGTTGCCATAGAAAGCCTTATGTTTCCCTTTTGAATCTCCAAAATACACCATATTTGTCTTGACAAATTGCTTGGAAAGGGTGTCCACTTTGATTTAGTTTCTCAAATTTCCTTCAATACGAATGAAGCGTAGAAGGTCCTATAGCATGTTATCCATTTTCTTGTAGTACATGTCGATTGTGAACCGATCTCAGCCAGGATCGAGCTTGGAAACAATGTCCCTACCATGAACTTATCAGCTTGAGGCATATCCTCCTATAGCTTTGGTTGCAATTTCAGTAGTTTTTTTTTGACTTGTGGGAGCATGGTCTCGTCATTTCAAATTGCATTTTCATGAATTTGTCGACGAGATAAATTTTGGACAGCTTCTCGTATCTTTGTATTGTCTTTCAAGAGACTCTCAGACTCCTGCGAATAATTTCTTGTTGTACGACTGCCATGGAATCATTCAAGGAGTTTAGAACCAACAACTTGCACATGTTGTTCTCTCCTCCATTTTTGTTGTGAGGTAATCACGTTGGCAAGTGCTTGAACATCATCCTTCTTTGAAAGAATAGGTTATGGATTTGTTAACACGTAATCTACGTTGACAAGTAGAAGATTTAGACTAATCTTCTTCTTTTAGTTGTTGTAATGCTCTTTATCGAATTTTTCAAGTTTGTGAAAACTTGTGTTGATGAGACTTGCATGATTTTTCTTATTTGTTGCTCGGATCTTGCTTTGAGATTGTTAATATCGAGTTACAAGGATCATACAAAAGTACGTAAAAGAATATAATACAACAACAGACAAAAGGAAGATTACAAGCTTCTGGAAATGTAAGTCTTAAAAACTTTTGTAACGCAGTTGCTACAACAAGAAGAAACACTAAGATCAAATCCTCGTTGGGGTGAGAAAGATCACCCACCGTTGTTTAAAGCAAGATTCGATCCTTTCCTTCTATCTGCTCCCAGGAACTGGCAAGCTCAAAGAAATAAATGTATGGAACGTTCCTTGCCATCCTTGGAATGGATTCACACTTGGACGGACGACACTTCGTCGTTTCTACTGGTTGCTACTAATTCTTTCCTCATAGGAAAGTATTCCTGAGTCTCTTGAGAAATATATAGGAGAAACCAACCTCCTAACAGCCACTACCCCCATAAAGAGCAGTAAATCCGGAGAGTAATTCCCTATTTAGTGGATGTTTGCAATAGTAACTCCCACTAAGTAGTCAGTTACGTCCACGAAGCAGGGACATCCGTTTCTTGTGAACCGCAGTTTTGTGCGAACCACAACAGAAGTAGCCTCCACGCGTGAACCGCAATTCCTCGAGAGCAGCCCCTACGCAGAAACCATAATTCCACGGGAGCTGCCTCCCCGCACGAACTCGCTGCACCTCGTGCAACCCGCGCGTCATTGAAGGATCTTTACTCAAAAAAATTTTGGGTAGGGGAGTTAAAATTTTAGAGGGACATATTTATGGAGGGACCAATCTGAATTTTTATAAGGAATTTTTTTTTGGGGGGGGGGTGGGGAGGGGCTAATGAAGCTCCGATACTGCCGTGCGTACTACTTCCCCCACGGAAGCTCGCGCAGAATGGTGCAATGACGCGCAAAGGCGTCATCTCGCTCCCGATGTACACGTGTGAACTAGAAAGTTCGCCATCAAAGCGCCAGTTTTCATCCTTCGTCCACGCTTTCGTCCAAGTCCGAGTCGCTAGGGCCTAGCTCCAAAGGAAAATTTTCAAAAAATGGGTTACAAAAACACAATTGTTTCATGGAGGTCTTGAACCTTGCCCTCTAGCAAAACAATCCATCATACCAACCATATGGGCTACCACTCCCAATGTGTGCAAGACAATAAAAGAATCTTATATTAAAATATACGCTTAGGGTTTCCACATGTATGTGGAATCATTTGTAGACAATAATTTTAATAAACCACAACAGATTTGTCTTTGGTAAGTTATATTTTTTTATATATATATCACAATTATCCATAATTCCTAATCCTTATTTCTATTGGTCCATGTAGCAATCCACATGGCAAGTCTCATATTTAAATACGAGGCAGGAGCTCATATCCCGTTTTCCCATATAGGGGTTGAGTGAAATTGGGTGCAATGTGGGGGCTAGGGTTTGAGAGTTGAGATCCGTCACTTATAATTCCTCCTTCGGGAATTAGTAGAACATCTCCAATCTTCACCAATGGATTAGGTTACCCTAACCAAACCACATTAAATCTGTGAGTTTTGTTGTGTTTGTTCTATTTCTATTTTTCATTGATTTCTGTGTTTTGTATAACACTGAACTTGTCCACACATATCCTCACACTGATGAAGATGAGGTACATGACATTTCAGTAGTCCATTTTGTGGTGTTCACAATTGGAATGCTCAACCTGTGTTACTATCGGTTTAGAATCATGATACTCGAATTGTCTAAATAATTGCAATAAACTTGGGAGTGGCACCACCTTTCCTCATTGAGAACTTTGTTATTTAAATGATTGAATTCCACTACCTTTCTTGATTCCAGGAGGTATACAAGCTTTTATGGGATTTCTGAAAGGTCTGCTGTTAATATGGTACACGATGCATTAACAAGTATGTAATTATATTTGTGTGCAATTTCTTAAAGTTGTTGGATTCATGTCATCATTGTCCTCTCTTGCATTTGGTGTTTAAAGCTTTCCCGATTATTGGAAATTTAGTTGATATACCAAATCTAATACAGTTATCAATTATTCAGAGTACAAGTGGTGGGAGGAAGAGATTGAGAAATGGCAGAATCCAATACTCAAGAATGAAAACCTTCCTGAATGGTAAGATGGCTAGTCTTACTCCAAATCTGAAGTTACTGTTTTTTGAGTCCATTGATTTTACAAAGGGGATTAGTTGTTGAAATCAGTGTTTTAAAAACCGGACCGGACCGGCCTGTTGAACCGGTCAACCCGTGAACCAGTAATTTTTTCGGACAGGTTCAATATCGACCCACTATTTTTTTCAAAAATCGACATTTTTTAATTACCTGGTCGACCCGGCCGGTTGGACCACCAAACCGTCTGACCCAGCTGGATTTTGAACCGGTTTAATCATGACTTTTCCATTTTTTTTAAAGCTAACTAAAAACTACTAATTTCCATGAATAGCACAACTTACTAAGTGGGAACTGAAAAGTCCCTCAAATTTACTAAGAATAGCACAACTTACTAAGAGGGAATCGAAAAGTCAATCAAATTTGAAAGTTTGCTTTCAAAATTGTTGTCTTTTGATCTCCCTCTTTAATTAAATTTTAACTTCTCTCTAACAATAACTTTTACCAGCAGCTCATCAATTCAAAAGAATCATATGTTCAAATTTCAAAACATTAGTAGCACTAGCTATGCATCAGCTCATAAACGTAGTAGGCTACAACTCACATCTCATCAAATCAACTTTTCATCTGCAAAAACTTGAAGTATACCGGGTTAACTTTCTCTTTATCTTTATTTTAAACTGCAATTCTATTAGTTTGAATATGATTAATTAACTTCCTTTCCTTTTTCTTCTCATTATTTTCTTAACCTCTCTATTTATATATTAATTAACTTCCTTTCCTTTTTATATTTCATCAATGATCTATTTTTGTTTGTAACTTTGTATATAATTCAATAACCTATTTTAGTTTGTTTTTATAAATTTTAATGATCATGCTTGGTATATTTGCAGTCATCATTCAGAGTAGATTAAAAAATCTATTTCAATGCGATCACCAGATTCACAATTGATTCTTAATTCAGCAGTAGAGACAACTACTACTACTACTAGAGGAAAAACAGATATTGCTTGGGAATATTGTAGATTGCTAATTTATCTATTGATTGAATGTAAGTTACAAGTCTATGTAACTGGTTCAACCCGGCTTAACCCACTGGTTGGACCGGTTTAACCCAACCCAGCGTTCTGACCGGGTCGATCTCCGGTCCGGTTTTTAAAACATTGGTTGAAATAGTCTAGTGTTTCTTGTTTTTGTTATTTTTGAGAGATAATAAAACCAGTCATTAATGGCCGTCCCTGTCGTGGGCTACTAGCACCAAGACCCCCCTCCTAGGTAATTATTGCCAGCTCTGGGATTCCAACCTTTGCCCACTCCTCCCCTCCCTTATTAGTTTTACCACTAGACCACTCCCTTGGTGGTTAGTGTTTCTTGTTATAAGCCATTGTCTTTTTTCTTCCGGTTTGGAAAAGGTTGAATTTTCTTTATAACTTGAATATACTATTAGTTTCTCATTCTTTCAGCAGGTTTTGTGACCATTACGTAATAATCGTTTCAGGTACAAATTCACACTATTTAATGAGCTTTATTTTTTGGTTGCTGGGGGGACAGTCTGGACAGGTTTGTATATTTTGTATTAACTTTTCTTATATATATCTGTTGAAATTAGTTGATGATTTTATTGATTGTCTCATTGGCATTATATAGCCTTACAGTCATTAATACAATGATCTCAATCATTATGACAATAATCTCATAATGGAATATCCTGTGACATATTCTGGCATCCCAAATATGTCCTCAGGATATTCCCATGTGCTTATGCTATACTTAAATATGACACCCAACATACCATATCAACACTCCCCCTCAAGATGGGTGAAATATATTCACTAAGCCCATCTTGTCACATCCTCTAATCATGCTCACTGAGGCGAGTCCCTTGGTTAGTCCATCTGCTACTTGATCCCTGGTTGGAACATGGTCAAGCTCCAGTAATCCACTATCCAACTTCTCTTTGATGAAGAATCTATCAATCTCGATGTGTTTGGTCCTGTCATGTTGTACTGGATTGTTGGCGATACTAATAGCTGACTGATTGTCACACCACAGCTTCATCTTGGCTCCTTGATCCAGCTTCAGCTCCACCAGCATATTCTTCAACCATAGCAGCTCTGCAACTCCCAAGGCCATAGCTCTGTACTCTGCTTCAGCTGTCGATCTGGCCACCACAGACTGCTTCTTACTCCTCCAGTAGACCAAGTTACCTCCTACAAATATGCAATATCCCGAGGTAGACCTCCTGTCATCAGCACAACTAGCCCAGTCAGAATCACAGTAGCCCTCGATGCTTACGTGATTGTTCTTCCTGAATATTAGTCCCTTCCCGGGAGCACCTTTCAAGTACCTCAGAATTTGGTACACTGCATCCATATGACCCTTCCGTGGGTCATGCATGTAGCGGCTCACCACACTTACTGCAAAGCAGATATCAGGACGTGTGTGGCTCAAATAGATCAACTTGCCAACCAGTCTCTGGTATCTGTCCCGATCAACTGGTTCTCCAGCCTCAGCATCAATCTTGAACCTCTGATCTATTGGTGTCGCTGCAGGTTTGCACCCCAACATCTCAGTTTCTGTGAGAAGGTCCAGTGCATACTTCCTTTGAGAGAGAACAATCCCCTCTGCTTCTCGAGCAATCTCAATCCCAAGGAAGTACCGAAGAAGGCCGAGATCCTTCACCTCGAATTCCTTGCCAAGCTTTCCTTTGAGTTGGGCGATCTCCTGCTCATCATCTCCTGTGATAATCATATCGTCCACATACACCGCAAGCATGGTGATGTGGCCTCCACTCCGACGGAAGAACACAGTATGATCAGCATTGATCTGCTGATATCCTATCCCTATCATCGCCCTTCTGAATCTGTCAAACCACACTCGAGGAGACTGCTTCAGCCCATAGAGAGACTTCTTCAACCTGCAGACCTTGCCTACTATCTGATTGGTGTCAAATCCTGGTGGTATCTCCATGTACACCTCCTCCACTAGATCTCCGTGAAGAAACGCATTCTTCACATCCAGTTGGTGTAGCTTCCATCCACCATTCGCTGCCAGAGAAATCAGAGTCCTGACAGTGCTCATCTTTGCAATTGGTGCAAAGGTCTCGTCATAGTCGATGTCGTACGTCTGACTGTATCCTTTGGCTACTAGTCGAACTTTGTAGCGCTCAACCTGTCCATCTGGGTTCTGCTTCACGGTAAAGACCAACTTGCATCCAACTGCTCTCTTCCCCTCTGGCAGTCTCACAAGCTCCCAAGTGTGGTTCTTCTCCAGAGCTCCCAACTTCTCGTGCATTGCCGCTTTCTACTTTGGATCGTTCTTGGCAACCTGCCAATTGTTAGGTACAGTAATACTATCCAAAGATGTTATAAATGCTCCATGAGAAGAAGGGATATGGTCATAAGAAACAAACTGAGCAATATCCCAACCATATCTGTTTGGAGGATTTCCTGCATTGCTGCGAGTGGTCCTCCGTACAGATAGTGGTGTGGGAGGAGTAGAAAGAGGAGGAATGATATCTTGTGAAGGAGGGGGTATCACCTGAAGGGGGGTTGGTGTCGGTGCCTCAGGAGTTGGGACGAACGCAGGCAAGGGACTTGGCACTGGCACTGTCGGTACTGGTCCTGCAGTTTGCTTCTCTCTCCTGCTGTAGGTAAGTAACTCTCCCTGAGCCGTAGGCCTAACACCTTCACCTTCTTGTCCCTTCTCCGTGTCTCCATGCCAAACTTCTAAATCGGTTACCACCAAGTTCTCCATCTCCCCCTCTCGCCCAATACTGGCAGTATTAGGCGTGTTGTGTGAAGTTCCGTCCTGGTGGTAGTATGGCTCATGCTCCCGAAAGTGGACATCCATACTGACAAACTTCTTCTTCTCTACTGGACTCCAGCACACATACCCCTTCTGGGTCGCCGAGTAGCCTACGAAGATGCATTTGACCGCTCTAGGGTCAAGTTTCCCAACTGATGGCTTATTGTCCTTCACAAAACACACACACCCAAACACCTTCAGTGGGAGTATCCCACTATTATTGCCTTGCAATACCTCACATGGGGACTTCCATCCGAGGACCTTCGAGGGCATCCTGTTGATGAGTGGAGCTGCTGTCAACACTGCATGCCCCCACAGACTCTGTGGGACATTCATGTCGATCATCATACTTCTTGCGACCTCCAGAAGGTGTCTGTTTTTCCTTTCTGCAACTCCATTTTGTGCTGGTGTGTATGCACAGGTGGTCTGATGCTGTATTCCGTGTGCTGACAAGTATTCTGCAAGCGTCCTGTTGGTATACAACGTTCCATTGTCAGACCTCAGTACCTTCACAACTGTTTTGTACTGAGTCTGGACATTCTTATGAAAATTTCGAAAACAAGTAGGTACATCATTCTTATTTTTCATCAAATATAACCAGGTAACACGAGAGGCACACTCAATGAAAGAAACAAAGTACTTATAACCATTCATAGTGTTAGTAGCACATGGACCCCAGACATCAGAATGTACTACCTCAAAAGCAAAAGTGCTCCTATGACCCGTGCCAACATATGAGCTCATAGTAAGTTTTCTTAACTCGCACGCATCACATACTAATTTCTCTTTATTTGTTTTTGCATAAATCTCTGGATACAACTTACTTAGAGTATCAAAGGAAGAATGTCCCATCCTCCGATGATGGAGTATCAAGGTATCCTCAGTCCTCTGCTGCAGTCCTTCCATGCCAGCCTTCTCTGCCATAGATACCAATGCTGAGTCCAGTCCTTCTCGATCTAGGTACCACAGTCCCTCATGCCAAGTGCTAGTCCCAAGTCTTCGTCCTGTCCCTTTCTCCTGGAAGGTCACCTTAGGAATATCAAAAGAAACAATGCATTTAAGTGGATTATAGAATTAATGGACAAGAGACTGACTGGAAAGGATGGAGCATGTAAAACATTGGATAATCTTACTGAACCTGTACAATTAAGAATACCCTTACCGACCACTGGCTGGAAAGTGCCATCAGCTGTCTGAATGCTGTCTGCTGATGCTAGGTGAGTGTAGGAAGAAAACTCACTAGCATTCCCCGTCACATGCCGAGATACTCCCGAGTCGATAATCCAGTCTGATGATTTAAGGGAAGAGAGAGACGCAAGGGCAAGTGATTCGTCAGTACCTTCTGATGGATGGGCATACATGGCAGCGTTGCCCCTAACAAAGAATGAGGTTGACGCCTCCTCTGTTCTACTCCTCATGTCTCCCAGTGCCTGGTCCTCCACAGTAAAGGTGCCATCAGCTTCTCCGTTCCCTTCTGATATCAGGAGGTCCGCCCGATAACCTCCTCGGCCGCCTCGTCTACCCCCTCGACCACGACCACGTCCTCCATTATATCCTCGTCCGCCGAACGGTCCTCGTCCACCACCTGAATCTCCCTCCCTAGGTGGTTTGGTACAAGCATACCGATGATGACCCATCTCCCTACAGTTGTAGCACTGCCGGTTATGCTGTCAGGGCTCTCCCTTAGATCCTGTGTTACCTGAGCTGGTGATCGCTAGTGCTGAGTTTGCTTTGGGGGGACCACCTGTCCCGGCTTGCAGCCTGATGCGTGTCTCCTCCTGGATCATGGCTGAGATAGCCTCCTCAAGGCTAGGGATCTTTGGTTGGGATAGAAGTAGGGCCGTCCTCTGTGCGAAAGCTGCAGTCAGCCCTTTGAGGAACTTCATCGTCCTCTCCTGCAGACACACCCGTCTCTCCTTACACTTAGGGTCCCCGCAGCTCGCCCGATCTAAGGAGTGATCATAATCCAACAACAGACGCTCCAACTCCGTGGCATACTCCTGTACCGTCTTCTCTCCCTGTACGGTGTCATCAATCTCCCCCTTTATCTGGAAGACCCGTAAGTTGTTCCCCACACCATCATAGGTCCTTCTCAACTTCTCCCACACATCTTTTACCATCTCAATACCGTCTACTGTGGCGGCAATAGACTGGACTAAGGAGTTGAGAAGCCAGATGTAGATCATCATATGAGTGGACTTTCACTCATCGCGTCCTGTCGAGCCCTCGTCCGGCTCTGTCGTCTCGCCCGTCAGGAACCCCTCCATGTTTTTTCCTGCGAGGGTTCTTCTCACCCGCCGTGACCAACTCAGATAGGTGGCTGGTCCATCTAATTTCAGATCGATGGAGGGAAGCTTCAACTCCGACGACGTTCGTGTCGTGTTCTCACCAGCCGACATCGTCAACAACTTCATCAACGTCGCCACCTCTGCAGAATCTAGCTTCTTGATGATCTCTATCGATGCGTCGTCTATCCAATCACGTCACGTCCGCTCCACGACTCACGCTCGTCCTCGTCGTCCGCTCCTAGATCCGAACATGTCCCCCTTTTTTTCAGATTTAGGCATCCCTATTAGGCGTTGTCTCGTGCTGGTGCGGAGGAGGCGGCAGCACGCATGTCACAGTCGCCGTCGCAGCAGCAGCAGTCGCAGCAGCCGCAGCAGCAGTAGTAGCCGCAGCAGTAGCGGGACGGGGCATCAACAGCGAAGGGCGGCCTGCGAAGGGCGGAGAAGGGAAGAAGGGGGGGCGTGGAAGAGTTCGGTGGAGGAGATCTAGGAAATCCTCCTGTGGGTTTGTGGAAGCTTGGTGACGGCTAGGGTTTGTGGAAACTTGGCTCTGATGCCATGTTGAAATTAGTTGATGATTTTATTGATTGTCTCATTGGCATTATATAGCCTTACAGTCATTAATACAATGATCTCAATCATTATGACAATAATCTCATAATGGAATATCCTGTGACATATTCTGGCATCCCAAATATGTCCTCAGGATATTTCCATGTGCTTATACTATACTTAAATATGACACCCAACATACCATATCAACAATATCATTTACCATTGTTCTTCAAGTTATAATCCCGAGTAAGAAAAAGTTCAGTTTAAATTTCCATAGTTTTGTCATAATCGTTATTCTTTTAGTTCTAACTAAGCATCCAGTGATCAATGAATACGATATACTGAAGGGTTAGAGGGTTCCACCATGTAGGCAAACGCACCATGTAGGCAAACGATGGTAAGGGAGAATAATAGCGATCCACGGGTATCATCAGCCTAACAGAGACTAAACTTGATAGCCCTGACATGAGGGTGTTGTCTTCAATTGGTGGTTGCGTAATTCAGGTTTGGAGGGTCAAGAATGCGACAGAGGCCTCGGGGAGGGATCAATATGGGTATTGATGAGAAATTCTTCAAGATAACTGACAAGCGGGCAGGTCAATTTTCCTTGTCTGTTGTCTTGGAGAAACGGTCAGATGGGTGGAAACATATAGTCTCTACAGTCTATGGTCCTGATAATAGGGAGAGGAGAGGGGAACCTGGGAGGAGCTTGTAGCCATTAGGAATAGATGGGGACTTCCTTGGCTTCTCGGAGGAGATTTCAATGGTGTTAGGTTTGCATATGAAAGGAGGGAAAAGGAGAGAGTAATGAGATCATCAATAGGTTGCCTTTGATGGAAATCCAGGTCAGGGATAGACAATTCACCTGGTCTAGTCACAGACCTTGTCCTAGTTTGGCCAAATTTGGTAGGATTTTGGTCAGTCTAGATTGGGAACAAGAGTTTCCACTGGACTTCGCACGATCTCTTCGACCATGTCCCAATTTGTCTCTTTGTAGGAGTAGGGGTTCATGTTCCCACTAAAATATTTAGATTTGAAAAGGGGTGGTTGGAAAGAGACGAATTTTGTGATATAGATGCGAGACGCATGGAAAGAGGAGGTTAGTACAATAGGGAATGTGTTGGCAATCGTAGTGAGAGATGAGAAGACTTCGAACTTGCCTCAAAAGATGGGCATGGAAAGAGGAGGTTAGTACAATAGGGAATGTGCCTGCAATGGTAGTGAGAGAATTGAGAAGACTTCGCACTTGCCTCAAAAGATGGACACATCATCATTTTGGTAGTGTCACAAACGAAAAATGAGCTTGTTTATCATAGAGGAGATTTTAATTAAGAATTTAAGGGGAAATACCTATTAAGAAATTCCTCTGTAAGAAGGAAACAATTGTTGGGATCCAGACAACGGATACGAGAACATAAACCACCGAAAGCCATACACAGTACCGAACCATGAAATCTCTTATTCAAGAGCCAAGTACAGATCACACACATATATGTGGTGGCTTTAGTTACTCGAACAAATCATAACTCTTTATATTATGAAAGAATTGCAAATACAAACTAGTCTCGTTTGTCCTAAGAGACGATCAGTTACAAATATCAAGAAGATACAGAAATTACAATGAAATTGCAAAATTCTCCAACCCCAACCATAACAATCTTCTCTCTTGAAGTAAGTCTTACCGGACTAAGTAAACCTAATAGTTAATAACCCCTAAATTATTAAACAATCAAGATATATGAGTCCTCCAATTTGCATCAAAAAACTTACCAAAATCTGGTCCACATAATGAATCTGCGTAAAGCAATAATTCCTTGGGAATTTTGTCCCGGTTGCAACACTGTGCTATGGATAACTCGGAATTTTGTTGGAATTTCGATTGACTGGATCGGAACCTACTCAAAGCCTGGTTTGCCCCCAATCGAGTATTAACTACACCGTCATCTTCGTGCGACCATCGTCGATGCTCCACGACACTAGAATGCCTCCTCCCAGCCTCTAATTTACTCGATAACCCAACAAACTCCTCATCTAGTTTGATGTGAGGGTGTTGGCCACCATGGTTCTTTAATCAGACTCCATGTCTATTACCCGACGACTAAATTTTTGTTCCCCGTCGTCATCGACCAAGCATCCCCAGGCTCCTCCACATAGTCCGACGTCTCGAGTTGCTTGACTATTATGTCGACGTTTACTGCCATGCGAAGTATTACTATAATAATTGGGTTCTCCCCGAGATCAATGACTCGCCTAAGACCAAGTCCTGACCATCAGCCTTATCGCAAGTCTCGACTGCTTGTCTTTGACTTCCGTCTTCTATCAAATGTGCCCATGTTTCTAGTAGCTTTCCTACTCTTGATTGTACTGGAAAAACGAACGGTGCAATTTCTTATGTAGTTCAAGCTCTCAAAAATTTCTACCTTCATGTTCGATGTAGAAGCTCTCTCGTACATCTACATCCTCGAACATAGTGGAAGCTCTGTCATGATCACGTCGTAAAAGGCTTACATCTCCCCTTGAACTATGCAAATCGAGATGTATATGTTGTATCTCGACTTGGATGCACCCTCTATCTCCTTTTATGCTCGAATTGCTTAAACGGATGTCACTCAAATAAGTTTCGGTACCCTTCATAGCGCCAAGCTCGATTAGGTGGAACAACCCTACTTAGAGATTGACCAGTTGTCATTGGACCAACTGTATGAAACTCATGATTTGACACACTTTCATCCGATAAATTGAATCCTCCGTACTCCTCAAGTCTTCTTAAAGACTCATTTTTGGTAAGCTCCTTACGATTAACTTGTTGAAGACCTCTCGCTCCTAACAATTAACTTGTTGAAGACCTCTCGCTCCTAACAATTAACATGTTGAAGACCTCTCGAGCCATCATCTGATGCTTGTGACTTTCCCGTACACCTAAGTTGCTTGAGCATGTAAACATATTACCTCCAGCCAATAGTTGGGACGTAAGATTCAAGTCCACATCCCCCAACATATTCTGATTGACGCCAAGTTGAGGTGCAAACTCGGTACTTGTCTCACACCCTTGATCACAAGTTTCTTCCCAAACCCAAGTCTCTAAGCACATTTATGCCCACAAATGTTGTCCCCTTGTCGTCCATCTTTACACATCCAAATATGTTATTCCGGTATGTCTTTATGACCTTCCTGCCTGGAGTGGCATGGTAAGACGCTTCCATATCTAAGATCCAAACATGTTGTGGCCATGGCACGTGCTAAAAGGTTCCACCGTCTCGGTTGTCACGATAATGAGATATCCCACAACCAAGATATTCTATTGATGGTATACCTTGTTTTTAGTCTTCTCATCCACGAGCTTCTTGCAGTTCATTATGTAGTGATCCCTCTCGCTACAGTGATAACGGTCGTCCCTACGATTCAACATGACTGGATCCCAAGAACCTCTTCCCGTTTGACTTGGGCCTTCCTTTCATGTCGGCAACCAGAGGGGAGCGGTTCATGTTCGATATTCTCATTCAACAAACTGCTTTTAGCCAACTCTATTATGACAACTCCCCCTAGAGTGGAGTTGCTCACCAATACCACTATTGTCTCTCTGTCTAGCAACAAATTCAAAAATAATATGGCCTGAAGTTCATCCTCAGCCATCATCTTCATCACAAACAACTGATTTATGATTCTCTCTCTCGTCCATATGTTGTGCCACCGGGGCTCCTTCTGTGTAATTCGAGTTGATGAGTTGAAAAATAAAAAATACGTTGTTCCTTGTTGTCTTCTGCTCGTAACTAGAGTGTAGCTTCTCGAACATTGACTTTGCAGAACTCTCCACGGAGACTTGGTCAAACAATGAATAGTCCAACCATTCAACTATTGACGAATGAATTAAATGGTCTTCTAATCAGCCTTCTTTTGGTCATCAACAGTCTTGTCTGCTGCTTGGCATCATCGCTCTCCAGTGGATCATTCAAGTCCATACACCAGAGTAGATCTTCTACCCTTGGATCCTAGATCATCCATTTTTTTATCTTGTAAGGATAATCATACATGAGTTGATACTCTCCGTAGCCATGGTCGAACTTCGTTCTCTCCAACCGAGAACTTTGATACCACTTGTTAGGATTTAGAGACATACGCAGCGAATAATGTCAACCATCAAAACCCACACAAAGTAACGAACCTTAAAAACTGCTTATGCCAGAGCCAAGCACAGATCACATGCGTATGTATGTTAAATTCAACTACCCGGATAATCTCCACTCTTTTTATTATGAAGAATTGCAAATACAAACTTATCTTTTTCTTTGTCCCAAGAGATGACTCCTTATAAATCTCAAGAAGAAAATATAATAAATTACAGTAAGATTGCAAAAAACCCTAACCCCAACTCGAACTCTCACCCAATAGGGAATTGTCCACCAAATCAACGTCAGTAACGATTCTGAGAGACTAGGCGGCAGACCAAACTGATCCCTTCTCTCTTGAAGTGTAAGTCCTAGGAGAGAACGATTCTCATGTAGGATTTGGTGGATCTCGTTGAATCCTAGTAGAGCATATCTTTCCTTGACCTCCTTTTTATAAGGCTTGAAATTCTAATAATTAATTAGGAAATCCCTTATTAAGGAACCAACAAATCTAGGCCCTCCATTTTCCGTCATAAACTAATTAAAAAATGACCCACATGTTGAATCTGCACAGACCTAGAATTCCTTCAAAATACCACCTGAATGATACATTGTGCTTGGGATAAGCTGAGTTTTGGTTGGCATGCCCAATTTTTTTTCGTAATTCCCGCTGATGGCTCAAAGCCAGTTTTGGTGTGTGATCAAGCCTCGATCGCACCATTGTCTTTGTGTGACCTTCGTTGATGTACGACACACAACAACGCCTTCTGCCAATCTCAACTGGATAAACCAACAACCGACACGCCTTGATTTCCAAGAATTGAGTTCATTACATAGGGATGCACCTGTGAGTGATAAAACGAAAACCACCTAAATCGATCACATTGGTCATGTAAAGTTACATTTATTATGAAGTGATCATTCTATTCTTTCCTAGTTCTTTGCATAGCATATCATTTCTATACCTTTTTCCAGATTTTTTCATTCTAAGCTAAGGGAACATATTAATACTAGTGTACACTGTAAAAACATCATTTATGTATTTCTTACTCACGGCCACGGTCTTTTCCTACAAAACAAGGGGTTGTGATATTACGATGTGTCCTTCTAATCTGGGTAGCCAGTCCCACTAAGGTCCTGCAATACCTCGTGCGTGAAGCATATTTCACATAATTTCCTCCTAGGTCAATACGGTTTCGGTGTCCCGGATCCCATTCGAGAAAAGTCAAACCTTGTGCACAAGTTGTAAATGACAATGCAAGATGCGTGGACAGTTTAACTATAAAATATATGCATGGTACAGAAACTGAGATAAAATAATGTAAATCTCTACTTATACAACAGTTCAGTATCGCTCTCTCTCATTTTCACTCAATGTTTCGATTGGCGACCAATTAGTCCCAAACATTCCAACTACCCCATGGTACCAAACCACAATACATCAGTTTTATGGTACCGCACCACAATCATACTGCTTCTCAATCTAGGAATTTCTACCTTGGCAACTCAACGGTTACAAACTTTTTTTCCATTTTTCTTTCTTTACAATAATTGTAGATATTCCACATATCTATAACAATAGTACAATATTCAATATTTCTGTAATAACAGTACAATATTCCATGCTTATATAACAGGTTAACAACAATAAGATTATGTTTTTTATCTTTGTTCATTTTACTTAGCATTAACAATTTCATGGCATATAGAAACAAAGACTAAGAAACTTATTTTTATTAAGTGTGAAGATAAAGAAAAGAATGATCAAAACCACCAATCACGATGAATAGTCTATCTGTCCCGACCAAGTAGATACTGAACGATTCCTAAAAAAGACGATTTGACGTGATGTACGATTTTCTTAATTGGTATAACCATACAAGCGAATCATGCTCCATAAACCATTCAATCCGACCAAATTAAGCAAGTCTGCATCACCGCTCAAATCCTACGATTTGTCGCATAGTTCAAACCAACCAGCCTATTCAATCCAAGAAGGCAACAAAATACCTCCGATCGGAGCGAGGCATCGTACCGGTCACATGGATATCCAATTGTTTCCTTTGCATGAATCCAAGTTCAATTAGGCCTTTCGAGCCAACAAACCAATCTAATACTCCGCGTAGAGCTAAGCATTACAATACGGACATAAGAGGACGATAAAAATGTTCGTTTCTTATGAAATGAGAGATTGAGGAGGGAGAGACCGTGACTACTCACATGTTCAAAGAAATACCTAAATGATGAATTAGAAGAGGTTTCTTGCAACGCTTGAGCCTCTCCTCTGATTTTCTCACAATTTTACCGTCAAATTCGTGGAGCTTCCACAACGTCTTTCTTCCTCTTCTCCTTCCCTCTCAAAGTGAAACATAATACGGAGCAAGTGAAATAATGGGAGAGGGGCTTTTTACCGGAAGATAAGAACCCTATCTCTTTGTAAGCACTTCAGAATGAAGTTTGACTTGATTTCAACCAAAGTCAAATCAACGGATAAAGAGGATCTCAACCAAGTGGTTATGAGGTTACCAAATATATTTTCTAATATATTTGTCCCGATCATCTAGATACCAATAGAGTTTCAAAGATACAGAAGATCCTAGAAAATCTTTGTATCAAAATATCTCAAAAGATACTAAAAGATCTCCAAAAGGATTTTGAAGGATCTTCCAAGATATGATTTGATATGACGAGATCCTTAATGGGTATTCATATCACAAGTAGGCCTCGACGAATAAGCCAACAAATCCAAACCCATTAAGCAAGCATTTCTTCCAAACCCAAATCCTATGGTCTATTGAACTCAAATCCAAATCAGCACAATCATAACCCAAATAAGTAATTAAGGACACAACTTAAATGAATAAATCATAAATCAAACTCCAACTTAATAACCAGAGTTAAAACTAAATCCCACTATCTAGACAAAATTAGACAGGGCTCTAGCATAATTCATAGTGAGAAAGGGGTATTACAACAACACTCAGATGGAAGGCATGTCTAGAGCTACGGCTGGATTACTTAGAAGAAGTGCAAACAAAAGTAAATGAGCTAGACAATGTCTTCAGAGAATAAAGTGAAACGGGCAGTATTTCAATTGGGAGCATAGAAGGCTCCAGGTTTTGATAGGATGACCATAATCTTCTCCCAGACCTTCTGGGATGTAGTAAAAGGGGAAGTGATGACAATTTTAACTTCAGTTAGGAAGAATGTAGTTTAGTAGGAGCAAGTACGCCCATGGTCTTTATTCGAAAGAAGAAAAGTGGGTTGGTGACTTTCGACCTATCAGACTAGCGAATGGAGTATTCAAGATCGTGACTAAGGTCCTGGCTAGTAAGCTTCGACTTTAAGTGGTGACTTAGTTGGAGAGTATCAATCTGGATTTATCACGTGTTGATCTATCCTTGACAGACCAGATATTTAAAAAAAAAAAAGGTCCTACTCGAACTTGACTTTGAGAAGGTTTATGATAGAGTTGAATGTAAGTACATTATGGAAACCCCCATTCAAGAAATTTTGGTTGCAAATGATAGAGTTGACGGTGAGTACATTATGATAGATTGTTGGCTGCTATCTTGTCAGTCCACAATCACAATGAATGGTAAAGACGGTAGGGAAATCAATTGGAAAAGGGGTCTGTGGCAACGAGATTCTTTATCCCCACTAATATTTGACTTGTTCGCAAATGGTTTAAGCAGAATGTTGGAGAGAGGCAAGGAAGGCGGCCTACTTCACAAGCTAGACTTACTGGATAAATCAACAATCTTAGGAAATCTTCAATACGCAAATGATACTTTGTTATTTGGTAGTTGTGATCTTTATCAGATGGGGTGCTCGAGTGGATTCTTTGCTCTTTTGAGTTATGGTCGAGACTCGAGATCAACTATGATTCGAGTATGACAGTTGATTTATGTGGGGATGATAATTTGTCCACCTTGGTAGCCTGTTTAATTGCAAGACCCAGATGCTCCAACTCAATTACCTAGGCCTTTCGTTCAAAGTTGTGGTGCCTAAGCGGGCACACTCGGATGCAGTGATAGCAAGGATAGATAAGAGGCTCTGCAGGAATGAAAAGGAAAATCCTCGTCCTTGGGAGGTAGTCTCACTCTGATAAACTCTCCTATCCACAATACTTTCATACTACCTAGATTAATATGAGATGCCAATATGTGGGTGATCAACAAGGTTGAGAAGAGTAGGAGACGATTTCTTTGGAAAGCTGGCACGTCTCAGGAAAGTAACCTTCGTTAAATGGGGGTGGTATGTAAAAGGAAGGCGTTTGGGGGTCTTGGGTCAATAACCTTAGAGACATGATTCGATCTTTATTGGCTAAATGATGGCGAAAGATGGTGAACTAAAGAGAATATATCTGTTAAGACCATTCAAACAAGTTATGGTGGCAAGAAGTGAGTTTGGAGAAAGCTTGAGAGAAATAAGGGCAATATATGGATTGTTAGCAGGAGTCTCTTTAAGGTTAGAGAGAGCTTTTTTTACTGGTACAACATTCACTTTGGAAAGAGGAGATGAAATTTGTTTTGTGACGACCCATGGTGTGGGAGACTCCCCTTGAATCCAATTTTCGTCGCCTTGGAATAAATGAGACCCGACTTTACTTCAATGGAGAGGCGGTGTGGTGACTTCTATTTGTTCTTCCCTTAAGCTAATTGTAGAATATTTTGGAGTAATTGTTATATTTTTCATTGATAATCTCGTGGCTATTTATAGCCTTACTACCCTTCATCTTACATTAATACCCCATTAAAATCCCCTGTAGAATATTCTAATATCCCAACAAATATACCGAGAATATTCTAATATACCAACAAATATACCAAGAATATTCTAATATACCAACACTCCTCCTCAAGATGGGCGAAAGATATTCACTAAGCCCAGCTTGTCACATCCTCTAATCATATATACAGAGCTAAGTCCCTTGGTTATACTGTCTGCTACCTGCTTCTTGGTTGGAACATGACCTAGCTCCAGTAGTCCACGGTCCAACTTCTCCTTGATGAAGAACCTATCGATCTCGATGTGTTTGGGCCCTGTCATGTTGCACTGGATTGTTGGCGATACTGATGGCTGACTGGTTGTAACACTATAGCTTCATCTTGGCTCATTGATCCAGCTTCAGCTCCACCAGCATACACTTCAGTCATAGTAGCTCTGCAACTTCTAAAGCCATAGTTCTGTACTCCGCTTCAGCGGTCGATCTGGCCACCACCGACTGCTTCTTACTCCTCCAAGAGACCAAGTTGCCTCCTACAAATATGCAATAGCCTGAGGTAAACCTCTTGTCATCAGTACAGCTAGCCCAGTCAGAGTCACAGTAGCTCTCGATGCTCAAGTGATCATTTTTTCTGAATATCAACCCCTTTCCGGTGCATCCTTCAAGTATCTCAGAATCTGGTACACTGCGTCAATATGACCCTTCCTTGGGTCATGCATGTAACGGCTCACCACACACTGCGAAACAGATATCAGGACGTGTGCGGTCAAATAGATCAACTTGCCCACCAGTCTTTGGTATCTGTCTCGGTCAACTGGTTCTCCAGCCTCAGCACACAGCTTAAACCCCTGGTTGATCGGCGCCGCTGCAGGTCTGCGTCCCAACATCCATGTCTCTGTGAGAAGGTCCACTGTATACTTCCTCTGAGAAAGAACAATCCCCTCTGCTTCTCGAGCAATCTCAATCCCAATGAAGTACCAAAGAAGGCCAAGGTCCTTCACCTCGAACTCCTTGCCAAGCTTCCCCTTGAGTCAGACAATCTCCTGCTCATCATCTCATGTGATAATCATATCGTCCATATACACCACAAGCATGGTGATGTGGCCTCCACTCCGACGGAAGAACACAGTATGATTAACATTGATCTGATGATATCCCATCCCTATCATCGTCCTCCTGAATCTGTCAAACCATGCTCGAGGAGACTGCTTCAGTCCATAAACGGACTTCAACTTGCAGACCTTGCCCACTGTCTTATCGCTGCAGAATTCTGGTGGTATCTCCATGTACACTTCCTCCACTAGATCCCCATAAAGAAATGCATTCTTCACATCTAGTTGGTATAGCTTCCATCCACCATTCGCTGCCAAAGAAATTATGGTCCTGACGGTGCTCATCTTCGCCACTAGTGCAAAGGTCTCATCATATTCAATGTCGTACGTTTGACTGTATCCTTTTGCCACCAGTCGAGCCTTGTAGCGCTCTACTTTTTCATCTGGGTTCTGCTTCACAGTAAAGACCTACTTACATCTGACTATCATTTTCCCCTCTGACAGTTTTACCAGTTCCCATTCTTCTCAAGAGCGCCTAACTCCTCGTGCATCGCCGCTTTCCACTTTGGATTGTTCTTGGCAACCTGCCAATTGTTAGGTAAAGTAATACTATCCAAAGATGCAGTGAATGTTCTATGTGAAGAAGAGATATTATATGAAACAAACTGAGTAAGGTCCCAATCATATCTATCAGGAGGATTTTTCGCATTGCTACGAGTGGTCCTACGTACTGATAATGGTCTGGGAGGAGTAGAAAGAATGATATCACCTGAAGGAAAATTTGGTGGTGGTGGTGTAGTTGTCTCAGGAGTTGAGACGGACGCAGGCAAGGGACTTGGCACTGGCACTATAGGTACTGGTCATGCAGTTTGTTTTCCTTTCCTGCTGTAGGTAAGTAACTCCCCCTGAGCCGTGGGCATAACACCTCTCATCGCCCCCTTGTTCCTCCTCTCCTGCTCCTCCTCAAACGTTCCTCCATGCCATACTCATAAATTGGTCACCACACTCTCACCAATCTTCCTCTCTTGTCTCATACTCTCAGTATCAGGTGAGTTGCTCATGGACGAGGTTCCCTCCTGACGGTAGTATGGCTCAAATTTCCTGAAGTGAACATCCATGCTCATAAACTTCTTCTCTACTGGGCTCCAACGCACGTACCCCTTTTGAGTCGCCGAATAGCCCACGAATTTATACTTGACTGCTCTGGGGTCAAGTTTTCTAACAGACGGTCTGTTGTCCTTCACAAAACATACACAGCCAAACATCTTTAGTGGGACTATCCTACTATTATTATTTTTGCAATATCTCACATGGAGACTTCATCCCAGTACCTTCGAGGGCATCATATTGATAAATTGAGCTGCTGTCAACACTGCATGTCCTCACAGACTTTGTTGGACATTCATAGCGATCATCATGCTCCTTGCCACCTCCAGAAGGTGTATGTTCTTCCTTTCTGCCACTCCATTCTTTGCTGGTGTGTATGCACATGTGGTCTGATGTTGTATCCCTTGGGCTGACATGTATTCCTCAAGTGCTTTGTTGGTATACTTTGTTCCATTGTCAGACCTTAGTACCTTCACCACTGCTCTGTACTGAGTCTGGAAATGTTTATGAAAGTCACGGAAACAGGTAAAGACCTCACTCTTATTCTTCATCAAATACAGCCAGGTGACACGAGAGGAACAATCAATAAAAGAGAAAATACTTGTAACCATTTATAGTAGTTGTGGCGCACGACCCCCAGATAGCATAATGTATAATATCATACATCAGAATGTATAATATCAAAAACAGAAGAGCTCCTATGGCCTGCACCAACATATGAGCTACTAGTAAGTTTGCCTAAATCACATGCATTACATACTAGTTTCTCCTTTTTTTCTTCTCATAAATAGATTGATACAACCTACTCAAAATACCAAAAAAGGAGTGCCAGTGAATCATCGACACTTATCTTTGGTCCTCCCATTCGTGTCCTTTCTGCCACAGACACCAATGCCGAATCCAGTCCTTCCCGATCCAGGTACCACAGTCCATCATGCCAAGTGCCAGTCCCAAGTCTTCGCCCCGTCTCCTCCTGGAAGATCACCTTAGGAATATCAAAAGAGAATGCATTTTAGTTGGAGGATTATATAACTAATGGACAAAAGGCTGACTGGAAAAGAAGGAGTATGTAAAATATTGGATAATTTTACTGAACATGTACAATCGACAATATCCTTTCTGACCACTGGCTGGAAAGTACTATCGGTTGTTTGAATGTTGTCTTTAGATGTTAGGTGAGTGTAGGAAGAGAATTCACTAGCATTTATTGTCACGTGTCGAGACGCATCCGAATCGACAATCGAGTCCGACGATCTAAGGGAAGACATAGATGCAAGGGCGAGTGAGTCATCAGTACCTTCCGATGGATGGGCATACATGGCAGCGTTGCCTCTGGCGAAGACTGAGGTGGACGCCTCCTCCTCAGTCCCACTCCTCCTATCTCCATCGCTTGACGCTCTCTGCTTTCTCCTGAGTACTTTCAGCATGTCCAGTAGTGCCTGATCCTCCTCAGTATATGCACCATTAGCTTCCTCCTCGCCTTCTGCTACCAACAGGTTCGCCCGATAACCTCCTCGATTACCCCGTCGACCCCCATGACCACGGCCACGTCCTCCAAACTTTTCACGTCCGTCACCTAAATCTCACTCCTTGGGTGGTTTGGTGTAAGCATACCTCAGATGGCCCACCTTCCCGCAGTTGTAACACTGTTGGGGGTCTCCCTTAGGTCCTGTGCCGACTGATTTGGCAACTGCCAGTGCTGTCTTTACTTCAGGAGGACCACCTGTCCCTGCCTGTAGCTTGATACGAGTCTCCTCCTGGATCATGGCCGAGATAGCCTCCTCAAGTGTAGGAATCTTCTGTTGGGCTAGAAGTAGTGCTGTCCTTTGAGCAAACACTGCGGCCAGCCCTTTAACAAACTTCATCGTCCTCTCCTGCAGACATACATGTCTCTCCGTATACTTCGGGTCCTTGCTGCTCGTCCGATCTGAGAAGTGATTATAATCCAACCACAGACGCTCCAACTCCGTGGCATGCTCCTGTACCGTCTTCTCTCCCTGTACGGTGTCGTCGATCTCCCCCTTGATCTGGAAAACCCTCAAGTTATTCCCCATGCCATTGTATGTTCTCAACTTCTCCAACACGTCTTTCACCATCTCAAGGCCATCCACTGTGGCCGTGATCGACTGGAATAAAGAATTGAGGAGCCAAATGTATACCACCTTATGAGTGGACTTTCACTCGTCGCGTCCTACCGAGCCCTTATCCGGCTTTGTCTTCTCTCCTGACAAGAAATCCTCCAGGTTCTTCCCTGCGAGGGTTCTCCTCACCCGTCGTGACCAACTCAGGTAGGTGGCCGGTCCATCAAGCTTCAGATCGATGGATGAAAGCTCCAACTTCGTCAATGTTCGTGTCGCGCTCTCACCAGCCGACAGTTTCATCAGCTTCATCAACGTTGCGACTTCCGCAGAATCCAACTTCTTGATGATCTCCTCCATCGAACCTCCTTTTCTCCGATCATCACACCCGTCCCACGATTCACGTTCGACCTCTTCGTCCTCTCCTAGACCCGATAATGTCTCCTCCATCAGATCTAGGCCTTCGATGTCAATGTCTGGAACGACTCGCGGGAGACGCTAGGAACCGCGGTAGAAGGTTCCGCAGGAGTCGCGGCTTCGCGGTGGTGGTGGCGGGCGAGCGAGCGGCGACGGCGGTGGTGGCGGACGGTGCAGCAGCGGTGGTGGCGGACGGTTTGACATCGGTGGCGGTGGTGGCGGCTAGGGTTTGGGAGGTGGTGGCTATTGCTTGGGCTCTGATACCATTTAGAATATTTTGGAGTAATTGTTATATTTTTCATTGATAATCTCTTGGCTATTTATAGCCTTACAATCCTTCATCTTACATTAATACCCTATTAAAATCTCTTGTAGAATATTCTAATATTTCAACAAATATACCAAGAATATTCTAATATACCAATAAATATACCAAGAATATTCTAATATACCAACACTAATCTCTAAGTAGGGAAAGACCATTTGGCCGGTCAAAGCTCGTATGAATACATGTATTATCGTGGCTGACATGCAAGAATGTTGTCCTTACCGAGGACAACGTAATCAAAATAAAATTGAATGGACCCGGTACTTGCTTTCTAGTAACCACAAAGAATCGGTACCATAACTTCTTGTCAAGTGCAAGGTAGTGCGTTCAATTTGGGAAGCCTGAAAGGAGCAATTTAAAACTAGTGGTCATCCAGGTACAATTAAATCTCTATTGGGTATATAGAGGGATCGCAGAGTTAATACTAGAGATCGATGGCTTTGGGATATTGTGGTTGCAGCCATCTGTTGGGGGGTATGGTTGGAAAGAAATAATAGGATGTTCAATAATAAATATAAAACTGTCCAACAGCTTGCTTATCCCATTATCTCTAATATTTGAACTTGGATATGGAATAATACTCCAGGAGGGGGTAAGAAGAAACAGAAGCACACTACATATGACACAGTTCATCCGGAAGAGGTAAGACGGGGAAAATCCAGGATGATTTAGCTGACGTGGCTTCTACTGCTACAGATAGAATACATTTTGGACTGTTGTGTGGGGCTTTTGTGTTTATTTTGTTTTATTTTATATTGTAATTAGCACGTAATAGGCTTTGGGTGGTTTTGTTAAATCTCTTTAATGAAACATGGGGGAAACATATCTCCCACCTTCTCTCTCACACACACCAAAAAAAAAAAAAAACCACTAACGCATTCAGTGGAGTTAACATTTGTAGTATCCCCTAAATAATTTTCCTTGAGTAATTATTTTGCAAGCTTTATGGTGAATACTTCCTATATACAGATGGTGGACCTCCAGCTGTTGAGGAAACAGAAACTGATGCAGACCAGAAGAAATCCACAAAGCCAGCTAAGAAAAAGGTGACGATTGTTTCTGCAAAGAATAGCAAGATGGGTATGGCTAAAGAACATATAGCTTCAGTTGTTAGAGCAAAAAATGACAATGATGTTTATCTTGATGATAATGACGAAAAAGAACCTCCGGGGTCTTTCTCTGGGAATGAATTGTCAGACGGTGAAAAGGAAGTTACTTCTGAAGCCCCGCAGCTTAGTTCGATATGTCCTGAAGTTGATGAAGAAAACGTTGGGAGGTTTTTGTACCTAGAAGGAGTTGAATATGTCATGTGGTGTACTTACGATGTACATTTTTATGCCTCTTTTGCTCTTCTCTCTCTCTTCCCAAGAATTGAACTGAGCATACAACGTGATATAGCTAGGGCGGTCTTGTCCGAGGATAGAAGGAAAGTCAAGTTCCTGGCTGACGGAAACTGGGGGGTTCGCAAAGTTAAAGGAGCCGTTCCTCATGATTTAGGAATGCATGATCCTTGGCATGAGATGAATGCATACAACATACATGACACTAGTAGATGGAAAGACCTCAACCCAAAGTTTATCCTCCAGGTATACAGGGATTTTGCTGCAACTGGTGACATGTCTTTCGGGGGGGATGTGTGGCCAGCGGTTTCTGCTGCTATGGAGTACATGGAACAGTTTGACCGTGACGGCGATGGCCTTATCGAGAATGATGGGTTCCCGGATCAAACTTATGATACTTGGACAGTAAATGGCGTCAGTGCATACTGTGGATGTCTTTGGCTTGCCTCCCTACAAGCTGCAGCAGCGATTGCTCGTCATCTTGGGCATCATGCTTTTGCTGATAAATGGATGCTGCAGTTCTCGAAGGCTAAACCTGTATTTGAAGCCAAGCTCTGGAATGGATCATATTTCAATTATGATAGTGGGGCGAGTCGAAGCAGTCGATCTATACAGGCAGATCAGTTGGCTGGGCAGTGGTATACAGCTTCATCAGGGTTGCCTTCACTTTTTGATGATGATAAAATTAGTAGTGCTCTTCAGACAATATATGACTTCAATGTGATGAAGGTCAGAGGAGGTCGCATGGGAGCAGTTAATGGAATGACTCCTAATGGAAAAGTTGATGATTCTTGCATGCAGTCGCGGGAGATCTGGACTGGAGTGACATATGGTGTCGCTGCTACAATGCTTCTTGCTGGGATGGATGATCAGGCATTTGCCACTGCAGAAGGTATATTCAGAGCAGGCTGGTCTGAGGAGGGATTTGGGTACGTTGGTTTCATCTTGTCTGCAATCTACGTTAATTTTTAACCTTATCTAGTGGTTTCGCGAATGAAAATGATGAAGTTTTCATTACCCTCCTTTGACAGATTTAAAAAACTAGCACTTACCACCTTACTCTTATTACCTTTTAGGTTACATGTACAAACTCTATCCGTAACCCATGGTAACATTATGTTTTAGGGCCCGGATACCATATGATTTTATGCAGTAGTAAACAATAGAGACAGCGGAGGAGATGGTGGCTACATAGAAATTTGTACTGAAAATAATGATTTTAAAGAGAACTCACTATGACATCATTCTTAATAGATGAGGAATAGAGGTACGCATTTGAGAAAGTCCCCCAAAATTATTGTATATGACTTGTGTTCAACTACTAAGTGCGACGGGCAACTACTAAGTGTGACGAGCATCGTCCAATGATCAAAGAAGTCCGGGATGAGTCGAAACAGCAATATGGAGCACTGAAGACTCAGATTGTCAAAGTGACAAACCATCGGTATACTACTATATGTAAAAAAAATCTAGCAAGTTTTTGGGCTCTAAAATCATGTCACACTATGTACAGAAGGTATACCATTGTCGGTACACTGGTGCATCGTATTTAAGTTGGATTTGGAAACGGTTTAGATATGAAAGCTATGTTTCGATGATCCAGTTGATCCTGACATCAGGGAGGGGGGGATCAAATAAATAGCTTTGGTGTCTTAAAAGTCTTGACGAAGCTTGGAGAACATTAAGGGAATCTAAAGAGTGCTTGAGACAAAAGTGACTTCTGCTAAGGTTTGCTAAGAAAGCCATTAAGAGAATCTAGAGAACATTGAGAACTGTTGGAGATCTCGTAAGGGAGATTTCGCATTACACTATAGTGTGTATAATTCTTGTAAGGTTTTAATTCAATAAAGTTATTCCTCCCTTACCGCGTAAACGTAGGTCAAACTATGTTATATTTGTATGTTTACATGTGTTCTTGGTTGCCATTGTTCGCTTAAATTTATATCTTGTTATTCCCGTCGTCATTAGGTTACTTGTATGCGTGCTTCTGCGTGTCGTATGACAAATTGGCATTAAAGGTAAGGGATATCAAATTCGTGGATCTAGGTCAACGGTATGTGACGACATTGGTCCGCTCCCTATCTTCATAAATCACGATTCTTGAAATCGTTGGTTTATTGAGATCCGAGGGGATTTTTCTATTTTGGAATTTTGGGATACGAGTAACAAGGTTAATAGCACAAAATTCGAGGTGGAGAAGTTCAATGATAAAGAAATTTCTCTTTGTGGCAGGGAAGGGTCGAGGTAATTCTTGTATAAAGTCATTGCAAAAAGACCAATATAATGGAGGACATATGGAACGATATGAACCAAAAGGCGAAACATCCGTTAGAGCTTTTTCTGATGTACAATGCTGTCAGAGACTTCTGTGACAGATTTATGGTTGAAGCTAGATGGCTTCTATATAACAAAGTAGTTGTCTAACAAGTTGTACCTCAAGAAGTAACTCAACAGTTTACACATGAAGTAAGAGATCCAAATTCTTAACCATCTGTAACAACTTCAAAAAGACTGTTATTGATATTCTCTCTCTAAAGCTAGGGGAGGATAATAAGGTACTTTTACTCATATTTTTGCTTACGAGGTCTTATGGTCATTTGGTGACAACGATCCTTTATGAAAATGAGACTCGAGAGATGGAAGAGATAACTACAACTCTTCTTAATAATGAGATTATGAATAGGCCAAATCCAACTGAAGAGTTATCGGAATTGATTATCAATGAAAGGGGAAGATCGAAAATAAGAATGCATACGAGATTCCAGTGTTCTAAAAATCGGGCTAGGCGGCCGCCTAGGCGCGCCTAGGCGGCCGCCCGCCCGCCGCACCGAAAACCACCAATTCGGCGCCTAGGCGGGCCTGTTCGGCCAATTTGGCCCTGTTCGACCAATTTGGCCCTGTTCGGCCTGTTCGGTCAAGGCGAAAAATTAAAAAAAATTTAAATTTTCAAATTTTGAAATTTCAGATTTGAAATTGCAAAAAATATTCAAAAAAAGTTCAAATTTCAAAAAAAATTCAAATTTTAAAAAAATTAAAAAGATGCAATAAAAATTCAAAAAATGAGGAAAAAAATCTGAATTTAAATTTTTTTTAAAAATTTAAAACAGAAAATTCAAATTTTCAAATTTTTTTTCTGTGCGGCCGCCTAAGTGCCCGCCTAGGCGTCCTAGGCGCTAGGCGGCCCTTTGGCGCACCAAATCCGCCTAGCGCAATTTATAACATTGCGAGATTATTTGATGGAAGTCCAAATCATTTGGAGAAGAGAGCTATGCTTCTTTTGCAAACAATCGGGGCATATGAAAAAACAATGTCCTAGGTATAAGCAATAGTTAGATGAAAAGGGTAAAGACGTCAGTTCAAACAGTCAAGGTAAAAGCCAATATTGCTAGCATAAGGATAATTTTTTCGAAGCTTGGATTCTTGGTTCTGGATGTTCATACCATATATGTTTGGACGTGGAGTGGTTCAACACCTATAAAAAGCCCAGTGGTTGTGTTCTCATGGGAATAACACATCGTGAAAAATAATAGCATATGGAACAACAATATTGTATATCCGATAGAGTCGTGCAAACACTTGTGCATGTGAGACATTCTGGAACTGAATAAGAACCTCCTTGCTTTAGGCGCATTGGATGCGGCAAGATGCAAGTTTGTTGGTCAAAACAATTTGGTAAAGATAGTGAAGGACAACCTGGTAGTCATGAAGGTACATAGATTGGCGTTAAACTTGTATCAGTTGGATGGGAACACAATCACGGGTGGTACGATCGCATTACAGAGAAAGAGGTGGAGGATACCACAAGGCTAGACATATTTGTCTAGGCTACATGAGTGAGAGTTCTTCGTTAGTTACACAAAAGGAAGTAGTTAAAAGGCTTAAGGAGTGCAAGCTAGATTTTTGTATGTATTGCACAATTGGTAAGCAACATAATGTTGGAATCAAGCAGGCAGTGCACAAGATTGAATGATTTCTCAACTATATTCACTCAAACGTACGGGAGTCATCACATGTTTAATTAAAAGGAGTTGTCGAGTGCTATGTCACGTTCATGGATGACTTCTTACGAAAAGCATAGGTTATTTCCTCAAACACAAATCAAAGATGTTGGATTTCAGGTGGAAGACAATTGTGGAGAAGAAAAATAGGAAAATAGTGAAGTATTTGCGGACAGAGATGTAGTGAGTATATTTTGACGGAGTTTTACAAATATTACAAGAAGCAAGACAGAGAGATAATGGACAGTTCTAAGATGTCCAGAACAAAATTGAATAACGGAGCACATAAATAGGAGTGTGTGGTTGCAGGTCGGTCTCTTACATAGGACTTCTTGGCAGAAACAATGAATCATATGTGTTATTTGGCCAACAGATCACCATCTACAACAATCGATCTTTAGACTTTTTGAGGAGATATAGAATATAAAGAGAAGAGTCCATTGTTTGGGGTGTCTTACCTATTCACTTGTGAATCAGAAGGATATCCTAGTTAGAGTCAAAGTTGAAAATGTGTTTTTTTGGGATTCAAACATGGAGTCAAAGACTACAAGTTGTGGAATCATGAAATAGAAGGGTGTTCACGGGCAATGATTTGATCTTCAGTCTTGAAGGATACATTAGACGACAATGACTAAGTAGAGGTGGAGGTTCGTGACACTCGTGAGTATACAGACTCTTAACATCGTTACACCTCATCGGCATGGAGGACAACGAGCAGTTTACAGAGATGATAAGGACCAACCCTACCAGAACTCAGAGGCAATAACATTCAGAAGATCAAGGTGTACACACAAGACAAAAATGTGGTATAGTTTTGAAGACATAGTTGCACATGTCTTTGTCAAGAAGGAAAGAGATTGCGAGATAGTTGCAATGACGGAGGAGAGAGAATCACTTCGAAAGAATGGTATGTAAAACTTGGTTGATCTACCGAATGACAAAAGGGCTATTGGCTAGAAATGGGTATATAGAAAAGATAAGAGTAATACAAGATGCGGTTAACTGCAAAGGGGTATGTTCAGAAGGAGGGGGGTGACTACAACGTGATATTCTTATATGTAGTTAAGCATATGTCTATTATGATGTTATTGACATTGGTAGTGACTCACGACACGTTGTAGGAGTAAATGGATGTCAAAATGATATTTCTGTATAATGAGTTGAAAGAGAAGATTTTCATGAGACAACCCGAAGGTTTTATGGAAGCCAGTAAGTAGGATCACGTTTATGAGCTTATGCGGTCTTTATAGTATAAGTGCTTCGACTCATTCATTTGAAGACCAATTTCTCTTGATGTGAGTATTACGATTTTGTGTACTCAAGGAGGCTCAAGGAAGGTTTGTCGATATATCTAATCTTATATGTTGCTGACAAATTGATTACTTCCGAGAGTGTAAAAAATTAAGGCATTCACAACTTTAGCGGAGAATGTTCTTGCTTCTTGCCAGTTAGCTCTCATTAGCTCGAAAGGGAACGAGTGACTCGAAGGTAGAATAGCTCGGCTACTGGCAGTGCTTCGGGTACTACGGACCCTCTGTCCTAACGTCTTTCATCTCTCGGGGGCTTCTTCGAAGGGAGCCTCATCATTGACTCAAAAAAAATAAAAAAGTTAATGAGAGTTTGGCCGTGGAATATGACATGAAAGATCTGGGTGGAATAAGAAAAATCCTTGGGATAAAAATTCATCGAGTCATAAAGGCTATGGCTAATTCCAAAGGAAATATATTGACAACGTGCTAGAGAGATTCAGCATGAATGAGTCAAGACGAATAAGCACCCTCGTTGTTGGTCATTTCAAGTTATTCTCCAAGGAACGCCTTAAATCCGAGAAGGTAAAGATGTCTCAAGTTTCGTATGCGGGTACAATGGGGTCATTAATGTATGTTATGGTGTGCACGTCCTAACTTATCGTATGCAGTCAATTTTGTGAGCCGATACATGCCAAATCCATGAAAGCTTCACATAAAGTGGATGCTTCGATATTTTAAGGGCTATAAAGATCTCAGTTTGTTGTTTCACTAGTTAAAATAAGAATCGAGGCAATTGAAGGGGTAAGTTGATGCTGATTATGTTAGTGATTTGGATAAGAAAATATCAACTACGAACTATGTATACACACTTGTAGGTTCTCCAGGTAGTTGGAATTCAACACTTCAGGATATCATGACGCTTTCCACTATGGAGCCAGAATACATGAATGTAGATGAGGCATCGAATGAGGTCCTGTGGTTAAAAGGCCTACTTAATGAGCCTAGCTCGAGTAGATACAAGTCTTGTTGTTTTGTGATAGACAAAGTGCGATTCATTTCTTGTTAAGAATTCAATATACTATAGTCAGATGAAATACATCGACATACGGTATCACATGATACAAGAATGGTGCAATAAGGAGATTGATTTTTGAAGATTGATACTGTGAGACTAGTCTCACTGATCTAGTTTACGTACTCGATATACGCATATTATACATGTATAGCTCGTTATTTATTTAATTGCTTACATCATGTTTTATGCTATTCATGCATTGTTTAGGTTATTTTTGTAAGTTTTTCTTAGTTGCATGCTTTGGACCGTTGGTCCCTTATTTTTTTTGGTGTGTGGCTGTGATGAACCCGCGGGAGGCATGGATTATGATCCAATGGCCTACAATCCTAACTCTTCCTATATAAGCAATCACATTCTCTTTTCTTCTTCGTTTTTTCCCAGCAGAGAGCAGCAACCGAGCTTGGCCTTGGCCGTGGGTGACCTTGGTAGTATTGGTATTAGGCTAGAACTTGACCGTAGGCAAGTACATATTGTCAACCGAAGGAACAATCATGGATCTTGCTTTGATTCTCATTGATGATTTTGTTTTCCTTGAATTGGTTTACTCATGGAGCCCGAGAATAGTAAGTCGGAGAATGCAAAATTAGTCTGAGAATGCATACAAAAAGTACGCAGGGAACTCTTGTCGCATAAAGCGAAGTTTCAGTGAGCGCACTTGTGTGTGTGTCACAAATTTTTTAGAAAGTGCTCCAAGATATGTTGAGTACTCTGGGCATACTTCTCTACTCCTACGTACGTTTTGTACTATGACAATTCCTTCAAAAGTATGCCAATCCTACTTGGCGCACTTTTGAATGGGTCTACAAATCATCAAAAATGTGCGCCACTGCTTAAATAGCCAAGTTGGCGCACTTTGCAAATATTGCAGAGTTGATGCACTTTGGTGAAACTTTTCTTACCGGCATACTTTGTCGCTTCTGGAGAATGGCGTACTTTGCTGTGGACGGTGCACTTTTTTGCCCTTCGTAATTACTTAGTAACTAAGCAATGACTTCTGACCATTCTCGAGAATTGTGTTCTCGACTGCAGGATTGTCTCGACTGATGTGCGATATCTTGGAACTTGTGTTTTGTCTTTTAATAGACCTTCCTACGCTTGTTTGTGCGCCAAACCTCATTACTGGTATACTTGATGAAAGTGCGCCAAGTTCATTGCTTGGGTACTTTCATTTGTGCGTTAATGATAGATTTATGCGCCAAGCTCTTGGCTCGTGCACTTCTATCATTGTGCGCCAAGGTCCTAGAAGTGCGCTTTAGTATTATTTTTGTGCCACCTTTTGCTCAGAGCACTTTTGTATCTAAGTGCACCAGAACTGTCCGGATTAGTGATTTGTGCGCCAAAACTGTTTATTGGTCATTTGTGCGCTAATACTATTTTTGACCATTTGTACGCCAATAGTGGTTTTGGCCCATTGTGCGCAGATGTTATTTTCTTGCCTGATTTTATGCGCCAATTCTGAATTGATTATTTATGCATTTGTATGTCAGTATTCTCTTTAATATGCTTAACTCTTGATGATTTTCTAGTTCTCTTTTATCTCGTTATTTTAGTTAACCCTGGTTATTTCATGAATGACTTTCTTGATATTGATCTTGATTTTCTGACATAATCTAGTAATTGTACACTATAAATGAACTCATGAATCTTGATACTGAACTGATAATCTTGATACTGTACTGATAATCCTGATCCTGATCATGTACTGATAATCCTAATCTTGTACTGATAATCTAATCCTGATACTGTACTGATAATCCTGATAGTGGCTCGACGTAGCGCACTTCTGACTCGATAATTCTTGTACCGTCCTGATCAAGGCTATTAGTAGCATATGTATTGCATGATGTCTAATGCAGATTCCTAAGCACTGTCCTGTCTTGCATCATGTCTAATGTAGATTCCTGAGCACCACGGTCGGGAATCCTTGATAATTGTCCAGGCTAATAACTAGAATAATAATCTAGATAGTATCTAGAGAGATTTTATGGCTACATGTAATCCCGGTATCTCAACGACACCTGATGGATTTGGAACTCTCCGTTGTGAGGGGCACACTTCCAGCACACCGACGAGTGTTGCACTATAAAAAAAGACGAGAAAATGATTATACCTGGTAAACCTGTACTATGTACCGTTCGTCTGGATAACCCGGATAGTCTGCAGGACATGTGGCAGTAAGGAATCTCAAACTGCATGTGTTAGTAATTAGGACTGTGATAATCCTAGTTAGCTAATGATAGCAAGCCATAGACATGATTGGCCGTGATCGTTTGATTTTCAGTCTAGTCTAGTTCCTTCTTGATTTAAATTAGCAGCTAATCTGGAAATGATTTTCAGTCTAGTCTAGTCTAGTTCCTTCTTGATTTAAATTAGCAGCTGATCTGGAAATAATTTTCAGTCTAGTCTAGTTCCTTCCAGATGTCCTTGTTTAAATACTCCAGAACTGTTTAAGTGTCACTTTACCTGTTATTCTTACTGATTTTGTCTGCATGCTGGTTTTAGTTCATAAGTTTGGCTCCTTTGTGGTACTTGCTGTTTTGTGGTCTGACCCTACTGGTTTTCTATGTCCAGATATCTGAGCAAGATCGCAAGATCTTCCGTACTTTCCCTCTCAAGATGGTGAACATCAGGAGCACCCGGTGCCATGAGTGGGTTCTTCATCACCCACTTGATATTGTATTATTATTATTCTTTTGAGGCGTTTAGCCACATAGCACGTGTTTAGCTCGTGCTCTGAGACTTGACATTCTAGCCTGCGGGCCTACATGTAAAGCATATTCTAGACAATAACTAGAGCTGATCTTGTAGCATTGTACTCTGCTAGTTCATCATTTTGGTAACTAGCTTCATAATCATCTGGGTATGTATAGTTTGTGACGCCTTACTATTATATGTGGTGATCATACATCTTGTAAATTTGTTGCTTGCTTGAGATACCTATGATTCTTGATCCAGAATTGCCTGATGGATTGTAAACTCTCACATGTCTAGACAGCTGTGACCGTATCTCGGGGTATAGAGTACTCTGGTATACATAGCTGGCTTTGTCTGCCCCCGCTATCCAGTATTCTGGTTCTGGGACGTGACACAGCTTAAGTGGTGGCCCATACATGTCTGAAAATTCAGAAGTGTGGGGGATTTACCAATGTATTTAAGATGTCTCAATCATGCTACTCATTGATCTCCTCCAGTGTTGAATTTATAAACCTGAAATCTTGATTCAACATCTACTTTGAACTTCGATCAATCATGTTCGTCCTTTTGATGATCATTGTGTCCTTTATCTTTCAGGGACATTGTTTGTGGTGCTTCTGATCATCCAGCTAGAGTTCCTCCAGTAGCAGGACATCCCGATGCCCAGCAAACCCTTGAGGTTCAGCCTCAACATTCCGGGGCCGGGTCCAAACAGCTCAAAATGAGGAACCTCAGATCCAGCCAGTACCTCCCGTGCAACCAGTACTTGATGCAGGAGGGGACAACAGTGTGCTAATCGGTATCTTTCAGGAATTATTGGCATCTCAATGACGTCGAGAGGACGTACTCATTCAGTCAGTACAAGGTGCTTTGGAAAGAGGCGGACCTCGTGCCAACAACTCGGCAAGCAACTTCAAGCGCCTCTAACTCTCGTAATTTCTATGGCACCAAGGATGTGATTGCATCGGATGCTTGGCTTCAGGACACTGAGGCTATCCTAGAGGTAGCCGGAACCAGGGTCCGAGGCCTTTGCCAAACCAATCTCAAGTATTCCAGCAGCAAATGCCACAATAGTATGCGCAGGCCCAAGCACAAGTACAAGCAAGGCAAGGAGGTCCGCAGCAGCGAGGACCAACGTCCTAGAGGACGAGGCTAGGCTATGCCACTCACCGTTGAGGAAAAACTAGCTTCAGGTGAGATGGTGGCAGATACCATTCTCGTCAACTCTCATTCAACTTCAGTATTGTTTGATTCTGGTGCATCACATTTCTTTATGTCTGCACGATTTGCGACGAGTTGGATTAGAACTCGAATCATTATCAGTAAGACTCTATATACTTTCTGGTAACGGTATCGTGAGAGTAGATAGTTTATACCTCATGTCGGGTCGTAGTGTGCGGGAGATATTTTTCTGCTAGACTGATAGAGTTTCCTATGGGAGATTAAGACGTCATCCTAGTAATAGATTGGTTGAGTGTCCGATACGCGACGATATATTGCCATGCTGGTAAGGTTATATTTCGTATCCTCGGAGTGGAAGAATACTCATTTTCTAGAGGAGAGAGGAGTCTCCGTCAGCAATCATGAGAGTGGAAGTAGCAGGAGTATAATTCTCCAGAGTTGTCAGTGGGTTTCCAGATGTGTTCCCAGAAGAACTTTCCGGCATGCCACCAGAAAGAGTTTACCATTGATCTACTTTCAGGAACATCACCAGTGTCAGAGAGTGTCACGTCCCATTACCGAAATACGCAGACAAACATGACTAACTATCCCGTACAAGATACTATATGTCGTACGGCGATCACGGCTGTATAAGACAAGGGGGTGCATGCTACATCTCCTATGGTCAAGAACTTCTATTCAAACAAGAAACAGTAAGAATAAACCATATATGATAAAGCAATAAGGCGTCTCAAACGCTTTCTCAAAATGTTCTGGAGGCCAGCTATGCAAAATAAGGAGCTCGGCCTGCGTCGGCAATGGACGCTGAGCCAAAGGTCGTGCTGCTACTGCTGGTCCTTTCTGTGCTGCCCTCGGAGTTGGCAATGCAGAAAACTGTTGTACTGGCCCTCCTTGCCTCTGCATTAATGGGTACATGGCAACCTTGCTTTCACATCTCAAACATAGTCTGTTAGTTGCCCGACAAACATCCCGGGTATGACCTCTCTTGCCACAGTAGGTGCAACCTGTCGGCGTTCTCCGTCGTTGTTGTTGCTGCTGCTGCCTTGGCTGCTATTGCCGAGTTGGTACTGTCACTGTTGAAATTGCCATCCTCCGCGGCGCTGAACCATGTATACGAACTCCAGGTGATGGTGCTGACGTTCGGGATACTGGTCCTCCCTCATTGTTCTGTCCATGAGGCCTCTTCCGATCTACTCTTTTTGATGCCATTCTTTGATAAGTAAGCTCAACCCTCTTGGCTGCTATGTGAAGTTCCTGCTGGAACCCATTGCTCTCTCCAACTCTTTTGCCAACATGGTTGGAGCAAATCTGCTAAGTCGACAATTTTGTCGCATAGCCGTCTACTGTCCTTTCGGCTTGCTTGAGGTTAATGAACCTTTGCTGCAACTCACACTGAGCGACAATCCCAAAGTACTTCCCCCTGAACCGGGTTCTGAAATCCTCCCATATGATGCCTCAATCCTACCTCCATCGTGGCCCACTAATCTCTTACCAGATCTTGGAGTTGTAGGCAAACCAGGTTAACCTGTTCTTCGGCCGAAACTTTAGCCGCTGTCAGAATGGTCTCAATATTCTGGAGCCAATCGTCTGCCGTGATTGCGTCCTCCGTGCCATCGAAATATCTTGGGTTCAGTCTGCAAAATCTAACAGATGCCTCAGAATCTATTCTCCCGCCTTGTTCTAGGGCTGTCTGTAAAATCTAATAGATGTCCCAAAATTTCAAGAATGATCATGTTTGATTGAGACTCCTATGACCATGACACCCCACAAGTCTGAAGAACAAACCTGCATGGGCCACCACTAAAACCTTGTCATGCCCCAGTACCAAAATACGGAGACGGACATGGCCAGCTACCCCGTACAAGGTACTATACGTCGTACGGCGATCACAGATGTATAAGACTAGGGGATGCATGCTACAATCAAGTCTCCTATAGTCAAGAACTTCTATGTCTCAATCATTCAAACAAGAAACAGTAAGTATAGAGCATATATGATAAAGCAATAAGACGTCCCAAACGTTTTCTCAAAATGTTCTAGAGACCAGCTATGCAAAATAAGGAGCTGTAAGAGTAACAAAAGTACATGACATTGATCAGCTGCAGTCTGATTTAATACAATAATGTAAGAAAACTAATGTCCAGACAAGCCGGCTAACAGGTGCCGGTAGCTAAACACCAAAAAGAAGTAAATGTTCATTGATGAGCAGGGAAGAAGAAAACCCACTCGCTATCCCTTGTGACCATGTTCATGATACGCGCCATGAGTAGGGGAAGGTACGCTAGGTCCTCGGGTGCTGGTTCGAAACCTGGCCATGCAAAACCAGTGGGGTTAGATCCCAAATAGCAAGTACCACAAATGAAGCACGAAATGGAGAAACAAAAATCTAAGGGAAAATATATAATAATATATAGGTTCAGTGTCGTAACTTAGGTCCATGGCATATCCTAGCGCGAATGTCCAACCCAACAACCAAACAAGGACAAGGGTTGAACCATCACACTATGATAGTCCACTTCCCTAGGCTACTAACTGAATAATATAATCACAACCAAATCTATTTTTTCTTAAATCGGACAATCATTAGTACTGCTTGCTATTTTTGTGGAGTCTGAGGCTATCTCAGAAATAATGCATAATAAGTATCCTCAGTCCACGCCGAACATGAGCTAACCGAACCAAATAAATAAAACATGCACTTGTGGGATGCATCAGTCCCCCGTAGGATCACTACGCTTAAAACACGGTATTAGCGGTTCCAGTATTCCTATAGTGAAACTGTGGCTCGACATAATAATAATAGTCAGATACTGCACTCCACTAAGACAGATGATATAGAGTATCTGTGGTGGCCAGCCCACAACGCACTTAGAATGAATCTCTGTGGGAAGGTTCATTATCATGATCTCGCGATATCGTTCCCTCCAGATGTTACTACCACTTTTAGTTACCTAATTAGTCCTATGTTGTGTTCGAAATCTCAAGACGTAGTCACATAAGAATTTCTTTTAAGATGTCGTACAAAGTACGGGCACGCTAGATACGAATCCATGGAAGTCAAATATGGATTCACCCGAGCGTGTATGCAACATTCATACAATCAATATCCTAGCCACGCTTTGGTAGTTGACTCGCTTATTATGTCCGTACTGGAAAAACAATATATATATTTTATAATATCACGCGTTCAGGAATTTGGAGGCATTCTCGATACATAACCCAAATATAATCACTTAACACCAAGGTTCAAAAACTCGGTATCGGTATCGGACAATTTGTATGAGTATCCGTATCGACAGTATCGACGGTATCGGAGCGGAGTATCAGATTTTTTGGTATCGGCTGCATTGACAATATTTAAATAATTATTAATAAATTAGTAAAATAAATAGAAAAATAATTTACATATTTATGCATTATTTAAGAGTTTTTTATTTTATTTTTATTATAATTGAATAAAACAATAGTCATCCTTGCTGAATGGTTTACCTGCGATATATAAGAGAGTGAACACTTGCACATCACCAACCATATATATATATATATATATATATATATATATATATATATATATATATATTTGAGATGAGAGAGAGAACAATTGCAGTCGCTGTTCCTTTTTTTTTCTCTGCTGTTCTTTTTTTTTTTCTTTTCATCTGACCAAAACCTAAAGACCCTCCCTCTCCGATGGAAGTAGCGGCAAGGCGAAGAAGAAAGGGGTTCTTGGAAGATTACCTTTTGAAAAATGAGGTAAGTTGAGTTCTTGAGAATTATTTTGAATAATTTATGTTTTGTGTATATGTCTGTAGAAGAATTTGCCTCTATTTGTAGTTTTTTTTGTCTACTATTTTGGTTATTCATTATTGTTCTCTGTTGGATTTGATATGTCTAGAATCAATTTCTACTTTTTTTGGCTTTTTGTAGAACATCTACTTTGTTAAAGTTCCTGTTATGATCTGATTTGATCTGATTTTTTTTGTATCGGCCCGTATCGGCCAATATCGGCCGGTATCGGTCCCGTATCGGCCAGTATCGGTCCCGTATCGGCCGATACAGACCGATACGAACTTTTTCGTACCAGTTTCGGCCGATACCGATCTTTTCTGTTGGTATCGGATCGACAGGAGACAAAACCGATTCGATACGTCTGATACGTATCAGTATCGGCCGATATTTTAAACCTTGCTTAACACGTGACATGATGTGTTGCACCTCGGCGCACATTAAATCATGAACAATAATTAGGCAATAGGGGTATCAGCACGGATACAGTATTCGAGTCAAACTACCAATTATACATTGGGTCATATGAATCAATAAGACATTCAATCAAAACAAGCAGAGCCGCATGGGTCTCTAGGCCGCACGGGAAGTCCATGACGCATGAAGTCAGGCCGCACGGAAAGTCAGGTCGCATATGAAGTTATGTCAGCATAAACCACTTGGCCGCATGACAAGTCATGGCCGCATATAAAGTCAGACCGCATGAAGTCAGACCGCATGAAGTCAGGCTGCATGAACCACTTGGTCGAATGCTCATGGTTAAGGTCTACTCATTGGGACAAGTGTTGAAGTGACAGTCAAATAAATGAAGTGTCAGTGATGTGACATAAAGTGACTGATGTGACAAGCTATAAAGTGTGTCAGGAAGAATAGACAAAACAATAGAAATATGTGCCAACGGTGCAGAGCCATGCGTCCAAGAAAATAGGGGCCGCATGGGTGTCGGTGCCACATGGAGTTCAATGTCTCATGGAGTTCTCTCAGACTTAGCGAAATCTCATTCATTCAGTGACTGAAAGCACAAGGTGCTCAAGGACACGTGTAAATCAGCAGTCATGCGTCCAACAAGGACGTATGCTTTCAGTATGCGGCAATAGTTTAGGCTGCGTAACCCTCTCGGGTCGTATATGCTCACTGGCCGCATGGGAACTTCTTCTCCAACAGCAGGTTCGGCTATGGCGGAAAAGTTTCAAAAACTGAAATCTTGTTTTGTCCATAAAATTCTTATTTTAAGTCCAAATCGGGTGAACCAAAAGTCAAAATGCTATAAATTGAAAGCTCTATCATGTAGCAAAAGCTGGTTTTCAAAGACACGTTTAATAGATCAAAACCAAGAAAAATTCATAAAATCCATGAAAATTCTAAGTTAAAATATAGAGCTACACTAATCCATCCATCAAAACAGAAAACTCCAAGTACTAAAAGTGCTTAGAAACACATAACAAACATAATGGAACAATAATATGGAGGGTTTCTCCATTTCTCATGCAAGGTGTACTTGCCTATGGAAATGAGGAGAGAAAACTAAAGAAAGAGAAAGTAATGAAGATGTGAAGAGAGAAAATGTTGGGTTATATATGGTAGGGTTGAGGGTTGAACCAACCCACAAAATAAACCATGAACCAGGTTAAACCAAAGAATGGGTATAGTTTCCATGCACATGCAACCATGCTAAAATAAAATACGTTCTAAATGCGTATATCGGGAACGGGGAGTGACAAAGAGTCTACAGGATGACACCCTCAGAGTTGGAAGTCTTGTACCGGATGATAGAAGAATTTAGAACCAAGTGATTCATTTGTGCTAGTGGGTCGCCTTGGGGAGCTCCAATGCTACTTGTGAAAAAGGATGGAACGTCACAATTATGTGTTGATTATCGTACCCTCAACGCAGTAACCATCAAGAACAAGTATCCATTGCCAAGGATCGATGACTTGTTCGATCAGCTTAGTGGAGCAGTAGTATTTTCCAAGATTGATCTGCGGTTGGGATATCCTCAGATCAGAGTCAGGGAACAAGATATACCCAAGATGACGTTCAAATCAAGATATGGACATTGGAAGTTTCTAGTAGTGCCCTTTGGAGCAACCAATTCACCAACAGTATTTATGAATCTCATGAATCGTATTTTCATGCCATACTTGGACATGTCGTGATTTTGTTCATCGATATCTTGGTTTACAGTCGAAGTGAAGCAGAGCAAGAGCAGCATCTTCGCGCAGTTCTTCAAGTCCTTAGAGAATATAAGTTATATGCCAAGTACAGCAAGTGCGAGTTCTAGTTTGATCGCATTTCATACTTGGTGCATATTATTGGTAAAGGAGGAGTTGAAGTGGATCCCCAGAAGATTGAAGCCGTTGAGACATGGCCAGTACCTAGAACAGTTGCAGAAGTTCGTAGTTTCCTGAGACTAGCAGGATATTATCGAAGATTTGTATTAGATTTTGCTAGAATTTTTGCACCATTGACACAATTGACTCGTAAGGATATGCGTTTTGATTGAACAGATGAATGTCAAACCTCTTTTAAGAAGCTCAAGCAGAAGATTACGGCACCAATTTTGACGCTTTCGGATGGGACAGGTGGTTTCACTGTATATTGTGATGCGTCAGGAAAAGGACTAGGGTGTATTCTTATGTAGCATGATAAGGTTATAGCTTATGCGTCTCAACATTTTCGAGACAATGAGAAGAATTTTCCAACACACGACTTGGAGTTAGCAGTAGTCTTTGCACTCAAACTTTGGAGACATTACATATATGGAGATCGAGTAGAGATTTATACTTATCATAAGAGTTTGAAGTATGTCAACGGATATCAAGCTTCAGCGACTTAGAGTAGAATGTGAGGCATGGTGTAGAAAAGAACTAAGCATTCACAGTGACGAAACTCTTCGATTTGGTAATCGTCTTTATGTACCAAGTAGAGATATCCGTCAGGAGATTATGTCAGAAGCCCACAGATCTCAGTATTTCGTTCACCCAGGAGGAACGGACATGAACAGAGATATTCGTCAGCATTTCTGATGGAATGGTATGAAGAGGGAGATAGCACGATTTGTCTTCCGATGTTTAGTTTGTCAGCAAGTCAAGGCTGAGCATCAGAGACTAGCATAACTTCTTCATGGAAGAGACCATATCACCATGGATTTTGTGACCGATCTTCCTAGATCCCCAGCTGGCAGAGATGCAATTTGGGTAATAGCGAATCGACTCACAAATGTTGCTCACTTCCTTCCCTTTAGAGTGGAACAGTCTACAGAGCAGTTGGCTCAGATGTACATGAATCAGATTGTCATACTTTATGGAGTGCCAGTCAGCATCGTATCAGATAGAGATTCCAGATTCACATCTCACTTTTGGCAGTCTACAGCAGAGTCTGGGTAGCGATCTGAAGTTCAGTACAGCTTATCATCCCCAGACAGATGGTCAGTCAGAACGTACGATCCAGACTCTAGAAGATATGTTTCGATCTTGCACCCTTGACTTTGGTGGTTCATGGGAAGACCTCTTGAGTTCTCTGTCGGCGACCATGTATTTTTTTGTATTTTACCTACCCAAGGGATCATCAGATTTGGTGTGCGAGGAAAGCTTAGTCCACGGTATATTGGTCCGTTCGATATCCTCGAGCGAGTGGGAGATGTTTCTTATCGCCTTGCTCTTATGTCGTCGCTTCGCGAGATACGTAACGTTTTTCATGTATCTCAGTTACGACGGTATATACCAGATTCAAGCCATGTCGTGGATCATTCGAAATTGGTCGTTGGTACCGACCTTTTGTATGAGGAGAGGCTTGTATCCATTTTGGACCGGAGAGAAGATTCTCAAGAACCAGACTATTCGGTTAGTCCGAATTGCTTGGGACCATCACTCATCGGACGAGTCAACTTGGTAGCGAGAGGATGATATTCGTGCTCGATACCCGTATTTGTTTGACTCATGAGGCTTCCCTTTCATCCGCTCGATTTATGTCGTGGTATGCCCACATCTATCGAAGGAGAAACTTTCTAACCCAACCCTGAAACGGACCGGAGGGAACCGCAACATGAGGAATGTCCGCGTCTCGTCGCAAGGCTCACTTGTTCGTATATCTCGTATCCTGATTTTGTCTTGTTCATGCTTGTCTTGTTCTAGATTGTGCTTGATTCCCGTATGTCCTTGCTTGCCTTGATTGCATGTCCCCAGGGTTTTTTTGCTAGACCCCGTGCCTTATTGAAATTTCGAGGACAGAATTTTCTAAGGAGAAGAGAGTTGTAAGACTCGTCTTATTGATCTAGTATATGTACCCGATATACGCGTATTATACATGTATAGCTCATTTGTTTAGTTTCTTACATCATGCTTTATGTCATTCATGCATTGTTTAGATTTTGTAAGTTTTTCTTAGTTGCATGTTTTGGACCGTTGGTCCCTTGGTTTTCTTGGTGTGTGGCTGTGATGAGCCCGGGTGATTGGCATGGATTATGATCCAATGGCCTACAATCCTGGCTCTTCCTATATAAGCAATCTCATTCTCTTTCCTCCATTTTTCTTTCCTTGTATCTCTTTCCTTCTTCATTTCTTCCCCAGCAGAGAGCAGCAGCCGAGCTTGGCCTTGGCCGTGGGTAACCTTGGTAGTGTTGATATTAGGCTAGAACTTGACCGTAGACAATTACATCTTGCCAACCAAAGGAACAACTATTGATCTTGCTTTGATTCTTAGTATAGCTTGTTTTAATCATTTGATCGATTTTATTTTTGGGTAACACTTAAAACTTGACTCATTGATAATTTTTTCTTGAATTGGTTTGCTCATGGAGTCCGAGAACAGCAAGTCGGAGAATGCAAAATTGGCCTGAGAATGCTTACAAAAAGTACGCAGGGAATCCTTGTCGCATAAAGCGAAGTTCCAGTGAGCGCACTTGTGTGTGTTTCACAAATTCCTTAAAAAGTGCGCCAAGATATGTTGAGTACTCTGGGCACACTTCTCTACTCCTACGTACGTTTTGTACTATGTCAATTCTTTCAAAAGTACGTCAATCCTACTTGGCGTATTTTTGAATGGGTCTGCAAGTCATCAAAAATGTGTGCCACTGCTTAAATAGCCAAGTGGGCGCACTTTGCAGATATTGTAGAGTTGATGCACTTTGGTGTAACTTTCCTTACCGGCGCACTTTGTCGCTTCTGGATAATGGTGCACTTTGTTGTGTGGTGCACTGTGGCATTCTCCAGAGACGACGCACTTTGTAGTCCTTCGTAATTACTTAATGACTAAACAATGACTTCTGACAATTCTCGAGAATTGTGTTCTCGACTGCAGGGTTGTCTCGACTGCAGTGTCATATCTTGGAACTTGTGTTTTGTCTTTTAATAGACCTTCCTACGCTTGTTTGTGTGTCAAACCTCACTACTGGCATACTTGATGAGAGTGTGTCAAGTTCATAGTTTGGGTACTTTCATTTGTGCTCCAAGGATAGATTTATGTGCCAAGCTCCTGGCTCGCGCACTTCTATCATTGTGCGCCAAGGTCCTAGAAGTGCGCTTTAGTATGATATGTGCGCCACATTTTGTTCGGAGCACTTTTGTATCAAAGTGCGTCAGAACTGCTTAGATTATTGATTTGTGCGCCAAACCTATTTTTGGCCATTTGTGCGCCAATACTCTTTTTGGCCATTTGTGCGTCAATAGTAGTTTTGGTCCATTGTGCGCGGATGTTATTTTCTTGCCTGATTTTATGCGTCAACCCTAAATTGATGAATTATGCACCTGTATGTCACTATTCTCTTTAATATGTTTAACTTTTGATGATTCTCTGGTTCTCTTTTATCCCGTTATTTTAGTTAATCTGGTTATTTCCTGAATATGACATTCTTGATATTGATCTTGATTTTCTGACATGATCTAGTGATTGTACACTATAAATGGACTCATGAATCTTGATACAGAAATAATCCTGATATTGTAGTGATAATCCTGATCATAATCCTCTGCTGATAATCCTGATCCTGTACTGATAATCTAATCTTGATACTGTACTGATAATCCTGGTAGTGGCTCGACGTAGCGCACTCCTGACTCAATAATTCTTGTATTGTCCTGATCAAGGCTATTTGTAGCACCTGTATTGCATGACATGTATTTCCGTGGTTGATTTTGATTGTACTCATCAAGCTACTGTCTTGTCTTGCATCATGTCTAATGCAGATTCCTGAGCACCACGGTCGAATTTTTTTGATAATTGTCCAGGCTAATAACTAGAATATTAATCTAGATAGCATCTAGAGAGATTTTCTGGCTACATGCAATCCCGGTATCCCAACAACACCTGATGGATTTGGAGCTCTCCGTCGTGAGGGGCACACTTCCAGCACACAGACGAGTGTTGCACTACCAGAAAAGACAAGAAAATTATTATACCTGATAAACATGTACTATGTACCCGCTCGTCTGGACAACCCGAATAGTCTGCAGGGTATTTGGCTGTAAGGAATCTCAAACTGCATGTGTTAGTAACTAGAACTGTGATAACCCTAGTTAACTAATCCTGTATGCCAGTATTCTCTTTAATATGCTTAACTCTTGATGATTCTCTGGTTCTCTTTTATCCCGTTATTTTAGTTAATCCTGGTTATTTCCTGAATATGACATTCTTGATATTAATCTTGATTTCATGACATGATCTAGTGATTGTATACTATAAATGAACTCCTGAATCTTGATCCTGAACTGATAATCCTGATCCTGTACTGATAATCCTGATACTGTACTGATAATCCTGATAGTGGCTCGACGTAGCGCACTCCTGACTCGAGAATTTTTGTACTGTCCTGATCAATGCTATTAGTAGCACCTGTATTGCATGACATGTATTCCCGTGGTTGATTTTGATTGTACTCATCAAGCTACTGTCCTGTCTTGCATCATGTCTAATGCAAATTTCTGAACACCACGGTCGAATTTTTTTGATAATTGTCCAGGCTAATAACTAGAATAATAATATAGATAGCATCTAGAGAGATTTTTTGGCTACATGCAATCCCGGTATCCCAACGACACAGGGGCACACTTCCAGCACACGGACAAGTGTTGCACTACCAGAAAAGATAAGAAAATGATTATACCTGATAAGCCTGTACTATGTACTCGTTCGTCTGGATAACCCGGATAGTCTGAAGGACATGTAGCTGTAAGGAATCTCAAACTGCATGTGTTAGTAACTAGGACTGAGATAATCCTAATTAGCTAATGATAGCAAGCCGTAGGGCATGATTGGCCGTAATCGTTTGATTTCCAGTCTAGTCTAGTCTAGTCCCGTCCTGATTTAAATTAGCAGCTGATCCGAAAATGATAACCGGAATACTGATTCCAGATGTCCTTGTTTAAATATTTCAGAACTGTTTAACTGTCACTTTACTTGCTATTCTTACTGATTTTGTCTGCATGCTGGTTTTAGTTCATAAGTTTGGCTCCCTTTTGGTACTTGCTGTTTTGGGATCTGATTCCACTGGTTTTGTATGGCCAGATATTCTAGTCTTAGCCGCTGCAGCTACATTCCTATTGCTCCTAAGTTGTATTAATAAAGTCTAAAATTTGACTATTATCCTGAATTATAGTATCTTTAAGTTCCTGTGCACACTTTTTATTTTACTTCCTTTTGGATGCACTCACTTCTCATTTTCAGTTTCTATTATCTATTCGCATATTCTTATCAAGTTTCATGCTACTGGCATATTTTTGGATATGCTGCTCTTGATTGCAAAGATCTCCCAAGATAATATCTTTTGGGTTCTACCAATAGCTGAGTGAAGTCTGGAGATGGAGAGGAGAAGGAGAAGTAGGAGAAGAGAGAATATGAGAAAGGAGATTGCAAGGGCCTTAAATCATAGGTTGCATCTCATGTTTATTTATATTGATATGGAATACACCCACAATTACTATTATACCCTCATATGATAAATAACAAAATAAAATAACTCTAACACCCTCCCTTAAACAGGAGCATATAGATCAGACATGTCCAGTTTGCTACATAAATCAGAAAATGGACCACGAGCAAGTGGTTTGGTGAGGATATCACATAATTGATCCTCTGACCGAACATAAGGAGTGACAACCTGTTTCTTCAGCAACAAATCACGAACAAAATGACAATCCACCTCGATATGCTTCGTGCGCTCATGAAACACCGGATTACTTGCGATAAACATTGCCGACTGATTATCACAATACATCTCCATCGGAATAGGAATCATGATTCCCATTTCATGAAGAAGAGACTGAACCCACATCATCTCAGAAGCAGTATGAGCCATCGTACGGTACTCGGCCTCTGCACTAGAACGAGCCACAACATTCTGCTTCTTACTACGCCACGTGACAAGATTGCCACCCACAAACGTACAATAGCTAGAAGTAGACCTATCACTGCGACTGCCTGCCCAATCAGCATCACTGAACCCAGTCACCGTAAGCAACTTGGAAGGTTTGTACAACAAACCCTTTCCAGGTGCACCCTTCAAGTATCGAAGAATACGAGAGATAGCCTCCCAATGTGGTTGCCGAGGGGCATGCATAAACTGACTAACTACTCCAACTGCATATGTGATGTCTGGTCGAGTAACAGTAAGATATATAAGTTTGCCAACCAAACGTCTATAATGTCCAACATCCTCAAATAACTCTCCCCTGCCAGCATCAAGCTTGTCATGATAATCCATAGGAGTCTCAACTGGCCGACACTCCAACATCCCAGTCTCGGAGAGCAAGTCTAGAACATACTTGCTTTGTGACAGATACACATCTTTCTTAGATCGAGCAACCTCGATTCCAAGAAAATATCGAAGAAGACCTAAATCCTTAATATGAAACTGACGACTAAGGTAGGCCTTCAAGTCCACAATTCCAACATGATCACTCCCAGATATAATGATATCATCAACATAAACAATCAACACGATAATACCTGCTGAGGAAGAATAGCAAAATACTGAATGATCTGATGTGGTACGCCGAAAGCCATACTGAATGAGAACTGAACTGAACTTGTCAAACCAAGCACGAGGTGACTGTTTCAGTCCATATAATGCTTTCTTCAATCGACATACGAGTCTTTTATTACCTGCTACAATAAAAAGTACATGCAGAGTTGTGTAGAAGGTAGCACACATGACGGTACAAGTCTGGCTATAACAATCCTGAACTCAGGTAGGCAGAACTTCAGCATGGTGCTTGATATGATCGTCTATGAAGGTTGTGATGAAATAGTAAGTATGGTCGTAACCAGGCTGCATTCTCAGGACCAGTGGAGCACCAACACTCTTGCAGGCTTCCTCAAATTTGTGGGGCAGCAGCTGCTCCTGCAGGAACTTGTCATCCTCCCCGTCCATAAGAGAATCAACAAATTACCATACGGAGTCGATTGACATGTAGAAGCATGAAGGTGGAGAAATCAAATACGAGTTTTCCCTCGAGCACTTACTAAATTGAGGGTATGTAGTTTATGAATGACATGGAACAACTGAAGAATTCTAGTTGTTTTTATCAACAATGGAAAAATAGAGTGCCACTTCTTCCTCAATACAACTTTTCTACTCTCAACCATGTTTGAAGATATTCTCCAAAAAGGATGCCACCGGACGAGGCAATATGAAAGATTGTTAGTCCCGAGCTTTAACCAAAGATGGAAGAACGCGTGGTCGAGATCAGAGGTTCACACAAAAGTTCTCATTCTGACTATTCTCGATTTCCACGAAAACTATATAAAGATTCTAATTACAACTTGCTCTCAAGATTACAAAGGAATCAGAAAAAACAAACTGAATCAGAAAAAAATAAACTTTACGTTCTTCCTTGCACTTTGCAGACAGACAGAACGAAATTACAACTAGAAGAGAAGAGAAAGGAGAAGAAGTAAGATTCGTCCCACACGATCTGCTCCCAGGAACCATCAAATTCACGTAGAACTTCTGGAACGCTCGATGTCACCTCCTTACTTGGACTCGCACGAACTTTCTGGAATGCAATGACGACTACAACAAATCTCTTCGTCCCCTCTATTTCCAAGTTAAAAAATCTCAATGGAGGCACGAAGAGAATATTTATAGCTGAGTATACCCTTTGGCAACCAACCGTGCCTTGAGGCGCTCAACAGAACCATCAGGGTGATACTTAACAGTGTACACCCATCTACAACTCACTGTTTGTTTTCCAACAGGAAGTGATGTAAGCTCCCAAGTCTGATTTTGATGTAAAGCATACATCTCCTCATCCATTGCACTTTTCCAACCAGAAGATGACATAGCCTGCTTGTAAGTTTTGGGAATAAAAGTAGACGACAATGAAATAACAAATGCATGAAAAGATGATGAAGCACGGTGTAATGAAACATAGTTAGAAATGTGATGTTTATTCTTTGTGGTACAAAGACGTCTTTTTCTGAGAGCAATAGGAAGATCATCTGGATCTGTGGTGATGGGAGCAGAAACCTCAGGCACGGAAGATAATTGGTTGAAGGCTGAATTTTGCAGAACCACTGGCCTGTCCTTGGATCTCTGATAAACCTGTAAATGGAGAATGGAGACAGAAATTGATTCAGGAATGACCGGAAGTGGTATGGAAGATATCAAATCTGTTGTAAAAGGAATACAACGGTCTCCTGGAGAAAAGAAAGAGGTAGACTCAAAGAATGTAACATCCGCACTGACATAATATTTGCGTGACTGTGGACTGTAACAACGATAACCTTTTTGAGTACGGGGATAACCAAGAAAGACACACTTCAGAGATCTAGGAGCCAACTTATCTCGATTAGGTTCCAAGTTATGAATAAAAGCGACACTCCCAAACACTCGAGAAGATAAGGAAAATGGTGCGACATTTGTATGTAATATGATAAATGAAACTTTGTTATTTAATACAGATGATAACATGCGATTAATAAGATAACATGCAATAAGAACGGCATATACCCAATACTGTTTAGGGACATGCATATTGAACATGAGAGTTCGAGCCATATCTAAAATGTGTCGATGTTTGCGTTCGGCTATACCATTTTGTTGAGAGGTGTGGACACAACTGGTTTAATGAATCATACCACGATCAACACAGAAACTGTTCACAGAAGATTGAGTATACTCCAAAGCATTATCAGAACGCAGAATTTTGATACGTTTATTAAACTGAACATAGACTTCATTATAAAAGACAGATAACACATTTGGAAACTCAAATCTTTCTTTCATTAAATAACACCAAGTCATTCTGGAATAATCATCAATAAAAATAACAAAATACTGAAATCCTTTCGGACTTTTGACTCTAGACGGACCCCAAATATCATAATGAACAAGATCAAAAGACTCTAATTGACGACTCTCATTATGACGAGGAAAGGAACTACGGTGATGCTTGCCTAACTGACAAGCCTCTCATTCAAGACTAGAAATATGACTCAAACTAGGAACAACTTGACGCAACTTAGCCAAAGACGGATGTCCCAAACGATAATGCCACTGCAACGGAGAAGTAGAAACAGAAGTGAAGGCTTTTCCAGGTAGATCCAAGTAGTACAGTCCATCTTTTTCATGTCCCGAACCAATCATCTTCTTCGTTCTGAGGTCCTGAAAAACACGAATTTGGAGAAAATGTCACAGACATTGAAGAGATTTGGTTAACTGGCTCACAGATAACAAATTAAATAAAAAATTAGGCACATATAATAAATCAAATAATGATAGTGATTGAGTAGGGTGAATGACACATTTCCCAACCACAGGACGAGTAGACCCATCAGCCAAGATAATATTATGTTTCATGGAACTACGATTATGAAAGATAGATGTTATATTAGACATGTGAGAGCTTGCTCCTGAGTCGATGACCCAAGAGGTGGATGGTGACTGGGTTGCCACAAAAATAGAATTACCTATATGTGCCATGGTTGCAGTAGGTTGGGAGGTGGTACTAGCAAGCGCGTTCAACTTCTGGAGGATCTGTTGAAATGGAGATGAGGTATCGGACGTTGAAGTCTGATTGAAACCCGAAGTATCATCTCTGGGAGCAGAAGTGACCTGGGACTGCATATTTTCAGCATGTACTTGATGTGCATATTCTGGTTTGCCCCACTTATCCCAATAGTAGTCTTCTACATGACCGAACATTACACAATAGTTACACTTTCGTGGTTGACCACGGCCACCACCACCATCGCGGCCACCACCACGACCATTGTCTCTACCACTACGGTCTCCTCGACCAAAACTACGACCACCATCTCTACCGCCACGTCCACTACCACGTCCACCACCACGACCAACAACACTAGAAACTAGGGCAGAAGGGTCAGTACTCGGCACCACAGAACTGTCCCAGAAAGGAACGATTGAAACGGGAGAAAATATATGCCACCGTAGGTAACTGCTCTCCAGCAAGGATTTGAGCTTTATAATGTTCGAGCGCAGGATCCAAGCCGGCTAGGATAAGTGAAACATGAAACTCTTCCTTCTGTCTGCGAGCTTCCTTCAAATCAGTAGTAACATGATGATATTGAAGCAGTTCCTCCCACAAAGTCTTCTTTGAAGTCAGATATTCATTCACAGGCTTCCCATTTTGCTTTGTATTGAACAATAACTCGTACAACTCATAGATACGGGCAACGTTTCGCTTCTGCGAATATGATTCTTCCAGAGATGCCAAAATCTGTTTGCTTGATTCACACCACTGAACATTAGCAGCGATATGTGGTTCCATACTATGCCACAACCACGACATAACGTATGCATATGCACTCATCCAATCTTCATACTCAGCGGAAGTTTCAGGCAGGGGTTCTTCCGTCAAAAACTTCAACTTCTTCTTCGCCCTTAACACCACTTTGATAGACTTGGACCAGGCAAGGTAGTTCGCACCATTGAGTTTCACCGCTGTAATCGACTTTCCCAATTCATCATTATGAATAACAGTAAAAGGAGAACCACCTCCGCTACCACCACCACTACTAATCTCGCTAGAAGATTCGGTCCCCACCATACTTACAGATGCAACAGAAAGACGAGATCTTTGAAACCCTAGATCTCACAACGAACCTCAACCGACGACGAATAACAAACGAAGATCTGTAGAAACCCTAGATCTCATAAACGAACCACGAACGACCACGAACAACGAACGACGAACGGCGAATCATGAAAAGTAGACGAAAACAGCCGATTTTTTTTTTCTAGGACTGCCGCTCCGAACCCATGTCGAACTCACGGCCGAGTTCGATCGGCCCTGTCGTGAATGGGATGTACAGTACTTACAAATATATGCTCTGATACCAAGTGAAGTCTGGAGATGGAGAGGAGAAGAAGAAGTAGGAGAAGAGAGAATATGAGAAAGGAGATTGCAAGGACCTTAAACCCTATGTTGCATCTCATGTCTACTTATATTAATATGCAATACACCCACAATTACTATTATACCTTCATATGATAAATAACAAAATAAAATAACTCTAACAAGCTGTATTTTTTTTTATTGAATTCGTCGCTCGAACTTGTGTCAAAGCTATAAGACTAGTGAAGGTTGTGTTGCTTGTAGGTACTGGTTCCAGACACCGGAAGGATGGACAATTGATGGCCACTATCGTTCCCTTATATATATGCGTCCTCTTGCAATCTGGGCGATGCAGTGGGCTTTATCACCTGAGAAGAACGTGCTCAAGGTTTCTGGATTGAATATGATGAATGAGAACAGAAATACCTCACCCAGGAAATTGCGGATCAATAATCGTACAAGGAAGGTTGCAGCTATCAAACGCAGCTGTCTCTGCAGAAACCTTTGCCTCTGCGCTGGCTACGAAGAACTACATTGAAATAGTGTGACCATCTTTGCATTCAGGAATCCCTCCGAATTGTGTGTTTTTATCGTAAATCAGAATATAGACACTGTTTAAGTAGAGGAACCGTGGGTGGTTAAGGCCTGTACCTGTAGATATGTAATTTATGTGTGTGCTGTATTATTCATGGTGACTATTAATGTATACTTCTCTTCTCTACTGAATTACTAGTTTTCTCCTTGCATATATACATAATACATTAACAGTAAGGCTCGAATAATTTTCTCCCGTCCTATTGTCATTTGGCACCATCTTCAACTACGAATGAAGTAAATATTTCTCCTATTGTCAACCGGCTATGCTACTCTCATTATAGTGTATAATAAAAGTTTATTTATTCAATCAGATAAGTGAGATTATATATATATATATATATATATATATATATATATATATATATATATATATAGAGAGAGAGAGAGAGAGAGAGAGTGTGCTCAAGAAACTATCCAAATGGTTTCATATTATGGAACCACTATATGTTGGATATAGATTGAGTGGTTGAGATTAAAAATGGTAGGATTTACACCTTTTAATTGTATTAAATCCAAATCCAATCCATGATACACCGGGTGGTTTTAGATCATATATATATATATATATATATATATATATATATATATATTATAGAACCATCCGGAAGTATTCATATTATAGAGCCACCTTATGTTGCATGAGTTGGATTGGAATTGAGTGTGTGAGATTAAAGGGTGTTGGGGTCTATACCTTTTAATTTCAACCACCCAATCAAAATTTAACTCATGTAACATACAGGGGCGGATCCGGGGGTTGGTGGAAATTTTTTAACTTTTTTTCTGTATAATTTTTTTTATTTTTTTATTTTATATATAGGTTAACACATTTTTAGCCCACCCAAAATTATGGTAGCCCATCCCAACTGTAGTTTCTGGATCCATCCCTGATAACATAGGGTGGTTCCATAATATGAAATCTCACAGATGGTTACACACACACACACACACACACACACACACACACACACATATATATATATATATATATATATATATATATATAGAGAGAGAGAGAGAGAGAGAGAGAGAGAGAGAGAGAGGATATTGCATCAAGGGTTATTGTAACAATCATTGCACCAAGCAATCTCGGTCACACATTTTTTTGCTATGGGATGATTTATAACCACATGATTGAAATAAATGTGTGGTTGAGATTGTTTGGTATAATAATTGTTGTAATAATTTGATGTAATATCATTTCCCATATATATATATATATATATATATATATATATATATATATATAAAAGAAAGTATCCATTAGTGTCTTGTTAGGTAAGGTCGGGTTGAAGCAACTTGCTACTTCTATTGCAAGAAAAGGTGGTGACCGTGGATCCTCTATTTTGTTTTTTCTATATGTTTAGCACATGGATTCTTTCTCCTTACTAGGTCCTTTTGTTGCTTTTTTTTACTAGCGTTCACCTTATTGTCGGTCTTATCGAGGTTTCACTGCTGAAAGATAAAAATCATCATATTAGTCCCCTGACGTGACACACTAGACATGCATGCAGAGTAGGAATCGAACCTACATAACCATGGATCTTAGGATGAAAATTTGACTCATAAACCTTAAATTCATGTGTTCACTTTTTGTTGAACCTTTTGCCTCCAACGAGGGAGAAATAATAGTGATAACTACGTCCAAAATAAAAGAGAGGCCCAATACCTCCACCCAGTATAAGGGTCAATATCTCTTAAGAGGAGCAATGTGAAGAGGTAGCATCGAGAAGTGAACTTCTACCCTTATATGTCTTTTGTTTCAAAAACTTTATGGTTTCATCCCAAATTAGTTATGAGAGTAGGTGTTTCTTTTGACCTCCGTTGTATACAAGTGAAGGTATATCCTCGTCCACCTTTTTAATACATCCTTCTTTAGAAAGCATTGTAATTGAACCTTTGGCTATCTTGTCCGGTTCCAATGTCCACCTTCCAACTCTAATGTTTGATGTGCGAAGAATCCATGCTTACTATACTTTTTCCAATGTCCAGCTGATTTCTAGAAAACATCCTCTAAAGCAAGGATCAACTTCAGTGAGCAAGGCGCAAGCCGCGTATTCTTCCATCGAGTTACAACTCAACCCATGACGAGCGACCTTCACCAAAGTAGCTACAACCTCCCTATGCCAAGTCAACCAAGTCCTACCATATACCATACCCATTTTTGATCTTCTATTATTGCCGGTTACTATTTCCAGGATAGACCAATTCAAGAAGCTCTATTGATGTCCACCCTCAGGTCTGACGAAGAGTTTGATCGATACATTAGGAACCTAGTTCAATGTGTCGCATCTCAACCTTATAGAAGCATAAAAAGTGTTGTCTCAGATAGATGGCGTCGTTTTCTACAAATAAATTCGATAGTAGAAGAACAACGCACTTTCTACTTGTTCTAGAAGAAAGACGCGCATTTTCTTACTTTGGCGCACTTTTCATTAATTTCAGAGGATGGCGCACTATTCAGAGAGCAGAAAAGTGATGCACTTTCTTAATGTTATGAAAGCTGGGGCACAAACGATCTTATCTCTCTCAACATTTAATGCAGCAGACTAACAGCTTAAAATGCAGAAACTGAAGAGTCAGAAGTCATCATTACAGTGGAGCTGCGGCATGCAGACCCAAGTTGTCGTCTAGCGACCCAGTCGTTGTGCCAATCTCTTCAAAAGAGCATCGTAGTGCCAACTCCTTCAAAAGTGCGCCGTAGTGCCAAATCTCTCAAAAATGCTTCGTAGCGCCAACTCCCTCAAAAATGCGCCGTAGTGCCAATCTCTTCAAAAGTGCGCCGCAGTGCCAATCTTACAAAAAATGTGCCAGTCTCTAGACGACTTCTAAAGTGCGCATACTATCCTAACCAACAGTGAGAAGTTATGAGTGCGTGTCTTACATGCCCTACTTCTCGTGAAAGGTATACAAATAACTGTCCCCACGACCTATGCTTTCCTCGTATAGGAAGCTGCGTGTCAAGCAGGCAGTAAGTTTTGCACCCACTCATTCAGAACGTGGGGTGTTAGTCCACCAAAATGAAGGATCATAAAGCAACTCTAGGGGAGGTGAATAGAGTGCAGCGGAATAATCTACCCAATTTAAGATTATCAGAATGAAGGAAGTAGCGAACTAACAGTGTATATAAAGACAGTAAAGAAGTAAAGTAGAGAGAGAAAGCAAACACAAATACCAAGATGTATATTGGTTTTCCTTTGAGAGGACTAGTCCATTCCCGAGAACTCAAGCTCGGAGTTTTATCCACTATAATCACCAATAGTGAATCACAAGCTTTGATCCGAAGTTTTGCCACTTCTTTACACCACGAGGTTTGATCCGAAGTCTCGCAACTTCACAACTAGAGAGAGAGAGAGTAACTGATGGAACCAAGCTCTTTACAACTCTGAAGACTTCTAGACTGAGACTGCACTTGGCATTAGGAAGACTAGGGAGTTGCTTTTGGAGATGGGAAAGTTAAGGCTTAGATGTTTGCTCACAATAGGATAGAAGAATTAAGAATGGTTGGTTGAGTAGGAATATAGAATTCCAATCATATTTATAGTGTGTAGGCAAACAGAATTCGGTCAGAATTCGGATGAGGTTTAATTCAAATTTCCAATCGTTGGGCCAAGAAATCAGGAGCTAATTGAACTGGTTGATTTCATACCAAAAGGGTAACCGAGTTCGGTCCGAGTTCTGTATGAGTTCAGCCCGAGTTCGATTTCTAAGTATGGTAGATTTTGTTAATGAATGTGGTCTGATTTGGTAGATAGGTTCTTTGGTTTATTTGAGTGGACTAGGTATCTGGTTATAGGTACTTGAATTTGCCAGTGCGACTCAGCTTACACCAACCTAGACTCAAATAATAAAAGATTACATTTGAAAAGCAAGAACACTGATGACGCCAAACTTCTGAAACATCTGCTGACTTGAAGATGCTTTTTTCCTTGACGATAGTTGTCCAAAGATTACCAGATCTGGGAATCTGAATACGTCGTCTTTGGCTCATCGTCATATAGCATATCTTCTGGTATAACGTCGTCTTTGACTCATCGTCAGAGCGGAACCCCCGGTGCGAGGCTCCAGATAAGTCGTAGGCGGTTGGACAAAATCTTCTGGTATAACGTCGTCTTTGGCTCATCATCATATAGCATATGTCTATTGCTGATCTTGCTTATTGCTTTCTGCAAGTACATGTTAGACGAACAAGAAAATATATAGAAGCAAATATTACATATCTGGACAATGCTGAGTTTAAGTAGAAGATACTATAGTGATTGATTGATTACCATAATGATAAACTTAATCGATTAGCCATATTCAAAAACTCAACATAAACATTGGGCCAACACAAAAGTGCGCACAAAATGGTAAAATAGTGTTGACGGTCCAAAGTGCGCGCATACTCTCATAACCGCTCCTAAACTATAGAAATAAAACAACCATTAAAACCCCGGATACTACAGAACATACACAGAGAGGAGCACACACAGAAAGATAGAGAGAAAGGGGATAAAATTTTCAAGTCTTTGAAATTCAAAAGCAGAGTGAGAAATAGAAGCTTCTCGTGCCGTTGTGCCAAAGCTTTCTTATTGTTCAACTTTTTAAGTTGTTCGCAGCATTCCCTACATTTCTTCATCTTCGTGTGCAGTTCTCCGTCGTCATGTACATTTTTTCATCGTCGAGTGGTCCAAGGAGTAAAGTGATAATTCGCAGATTAGAGCTCTACAGCTATACTTTTCCAGAATCAATTGTTAGATTCTTATTTATGATCTTTTTGTACTTTTTTTCCAATAGTTTGTAATACAAAAGTTTCGTATAAACTTTTTCTCGCAAACAAAGATGGCGACTCTGTTGGGGACAACTTTCTCCTCTAACGAGAAGGTGATAGCTCAATTCGACGTTGCTTCGGTCGGCTCGACGCAGAAGACCTTGGTCGTGAAGTCCGACCAACATGCATATGAAGAAATCCTCCATTTTGGGGGTAGTTTCCCCCCTCATCCGCACTCAAGTCAAGAAAAACTCGCAAAGTTTGGGTGCCCAAGCCTCGTCATACATATTTCGAAGTTGCTGCCAAAGAGCATTCTAATTGACGAGAGTTTTCCTGTCAATTCTGTTCAGATCAACGATTTGGTGGACAATTTCCTTGTGTTAAACAAGGGATACAATTCGCGCAACTCGCGCAATTTCAAGCAAAGGGTGATCCACACCCAAGCTTCTGAGTCCCTTGCATTTAAATTTTTTTTAAAATTTTAAGCAAAGGGTGGTCCACACCCAAGCTTTTGAGCCCGCATATATTCGTTGTAATATGTGGGGCGAACAAGGCATGGATACCACTGTCCAAACCAACAAGCGTACAAATAAAGTATTGATCAAGGAGAATCATTCTCCTAATATCTTAATTGCACGCACAATGGAGGAAAAATTATGCGCCACTCGTGCGCCAGGCCAAGACCTTCGTGCAAAATTAAATGCGTGTAGACAAATTGCGCCAACTTTGTTTGTGCCATAGAATATATGCCAAGCAGGATCAATCTCTACATAATATGTTGATTGTGCACGTGTACACAAGAGGACCGTTAGAGACAATTTCCTCTCCTCCCCGAAGGGTAAAAACTTAAGATATAACGAATCACTTGCCAATCAAGCCAGCACATCACTCTAAACACAAGGGACCAAAAATATTCATAGAAGATTTAATGTATTTCATGTAAAGACGTAGAGTCTGCCCTCTTCCTCCTCTTCTCTTCTCTCTTTCAATTTACGTGAGCTTATTGTACAAAAGCGTAAAGAGAGAGAACCTTCTGACATTACAACGGTGTTTCCTAATGAACAACATTATAATTGTCATAGAGTTATAATCGAATGTTGCTGTGCATCAGCAAAACTGTCTGTGTTTGATCGATTGACTTACACTATGTCTCCTAAGCCTTAACATGCAAAGCAAATTGACAACCAGGAGCACGATGAGGAACCGATCTTTGCTTCAGCATATATGGCCTTCCATCTTCCTCGTGGTAGGAGACAATCAAGATGAAGTTCTGCAAGAACACCCAGCCAGAGAAGATTGGACCAACTCGTCGATTCCTTTGAAGGAGTATACCAAAATACTCGTTCTCGAAGACGGGAGCTCGTTCATCACGAGAATCCCTATTCCTCGGAATCCGAAGATGGCGGTAGCAATCCCCTCGATTCTAAAACTGACAATGTAGACTCCAACTACACTGTTCTTTCTACCAATTCCTCTGTCGTATACAAGAATGTTAGCATTTATGCTATCGACGATGAATAAGATGCTTCTCCATCAAAATCCACCAAACAACGCATCAACTTATTAGAGGCCACTCTCAGGGACATGCACACCATGATACAAAATATGTGTAACGACCCACTCCGCTCAACCTGGAGGGCCAATTCAAATCGCACAAGTGCAGCGAACCGACCCGCCTTGCTCAGCGAGATGGCTCGTTCGATGCAAAGGCATTCATACTTGGATCTTCAAATAGAGTCAGACTTAGACTTCCAGAGGCACGCTCGGAGTCTTGCTCGACCGATGCGATTCATCGCTAAGGTGGGTGGCCCCGGTGAACCTGTCCCTACTTAGCTGCACACTAAAAAAATGAATGATACATGCTAGTTTTCAGACGATAACATTTGCATGCTAATAAAAGAGATGAACGCACATAGCTAAGGGGATAACCCCGCCTTATCATTGTATAAAACATGGAGATCTTACTTGCTATTTGCGTAGTCGAGCTTATTGAGTTGAAATGTAGTAGTTTCTTATATATGCCACAAAGATAGTTGAGTTTATATTGAGGCATCGCACCGCACGGACAACTGGTTGCGCACCAGGTAGAGATGAATCCTCGACACGATTGCTGAGGCATCCGAATTATGTCGGTCCGAGAGGACAGTGCCAGTGTAGTCCTGGTAATACGCTAGCTGATAACTAGTGGACAAGAATGGGACATCCAGCAAGGTTTGCTACCGACCTCGATGGTCGTCGACTCGTCGGATGGTTCGGGAGGCCCAGCAAGGCTAGCAACCGAGCTGGAAAGACAACCGTTTTATCACAGATCACGTCCAATATGGCTAACAGAGCCAGTGACCTTCATATAGATAAGTCATGCTTGCATAGCGGCTATCCGCATTCAGAAGAGGAGTAACGTAAAGGTGTACATTTGTACGATATTTTGCATATTTAGAATGGATGCACGGTAACAAACATAGTTCGAGTAGAATGGGTCTGAGGCAGAGACACAAACATAACACTTGGATTTCATAGATGTTCTTTGTTATTCAGTAGATCATTATTTATATTGCTGTATATGACAGGGAAGGTCAAATGGTAAGAAACGGTAAGACGAACTCAGTTGTTAATTATTATGACACTCTTGAGCAGACACGGATATTACTTTCATTATATTGCCATGTAACTGATCCTAAGGCAAAAGACTAGAAAGACAACAAAATCAGTCGGTGCATATAACTAATGAACGTGCTTGTTTTGTGGCGTAGGCTAGAGGCCTCCCCACCAGTGCATTCAATGTACTGATACCCAACCAGATTGCATGCAGGGTGCAGGGGAAACTCGTATGGATTCGGAGATCGCTTAACACAATGAGGTGTCGGACCGCACTTGGCGTCTTGGAGCATGGCGTGTATGGGAACATCATCATCCAGATCGTATATATGAGACATAATGTATGGGAACATCATCATCCATATCGTTTGAATCAGTTCTAAGCCTAAAGGCATATTCCTTATAGAGAGAGAGAGAGAGAGAGCATGAGCGACTTGTAATCTCGGCCTAGTGCCGCTTATAATCTTTACTTCATATCAATAAAGAGCTTGATTTGGATTTGATACTTGTGTTTATTCTATGTTTCCGCTATGTCGACTCTGCGAACTAGTTATCAACGGTCGTTTTGGTATTTGCCTCGCGCGGGCGCAACTCCAGGATCGCGGGGCATCGCGTCCCAATGGAAATGATCGTCCCACGGGAGCATTGGTGCGGTGATTCGCGCCCAGCGAGGACGGTCGATTCCTGCGGGAGATCAGGACGTGACATTTTGGTATCAGAGCACGGCTTTACGTTCTTGGAATTTGTATCGAGTCTCTCAGTTTTGAACTTGTGTATTAAAAAAGTGATAGATGCTCTCTCTCGATGTTCGATGAATGCTTCATAGAATAAGTCTAAATATTTTTGAAATGTGCATGTGAATGATACGATTGCTTGAACGGGATTATGATACGAGGGACTTTGTGCAAACCTGTGTCAGACTTTCGTGGGAATAGACTCAAGTTAAAATCTGCAAGTTATATGTCAGACCGAATGCCTATACGAGAACACCAAGCGGGTTAGTGTGCAAGATAGAATATCGTTCGGACAGTTGCATATGCACACAGCCTTTTAGCCAAGTTGTGTTAAGTATCGTGCGCCAAGACCCGTGGTGCTAGCGAGTTACAACGAGATTTGGGTATCGTTCGGGTAAAAGTAAAAAGTGAAACTTAGAATGGAAACAAATAGAGACGTTATCGGAGTACCGCTAAGGCGAATAATGGCAATTGTGTTGGATTTTCAGATATAGTTTGGATTTCGTAGCGATAAGTTATGATTCAAAACATAGTTTGTATGGAGGACTATGGATAAAGGTGCATACGAGCCTAAGATCGTTAAGGCGACAAATAGGGATCGTGCTGGAGTTATAAGGAACGAATTGGATATACGAGTGAAGGATGCGAACACGAATCAGGAGTTAATAGGATGACTCGATTCCTGAGTGGTATATACGATAGTCCCATGTTCGAATATGCGAATTGAGGATATTATGAGTTATAAAGATTCATAGAACATAGCTTGAACCCTGAGTGATGTATAGGTTGGCTTAGAAATGTTCGAACAAATCATAAATTTTGGAGTATTAAGCGAGTCTGGCAGCAAGCGATGAGATTGTGTAAGGCCTTAGTATAATATGCCTAGCAAGTAAGCGAACTCGAAGGAAGCGTACAAGATTTGGTTCGAACGAGTTAGAATGAGCTGAACAAGGGATAAGGCTTACATCGGATAGGAATTCAGAGTACTTGGAATTGATATCATGGTCGGGGAAAACTTAGAGGATTGTACGAGCGACTTTGAGTTGAAACAAACGAATTAAAAATTGAGTTGAGATAGAATAATCGGGGATACGACCGGAGTTAGTGCAATTGAAAATAATGGCACAAACAAATGATAGCGCGCATGGAAAATTTGGATTTGAGTAGGATATCGCTCGATAGAGTTCGGTTTGAGTACGAATGCGATGGTTTCAAATTTGGGAGACTTTATATCATATCAATGATTGGAAGATAGCACGGATTGATGCAAGTTAGCAAATTTTGATTTAAAGATTGAGACAGGCAATAACGGATTTAATCTTGAATTTGAACGGACGATCTTGAATCGAGTTCGAAGGGTAACACTCAACAACAGGCCTAGACGAGAACGATTATTCCGCGGGAGCGCTGGCGTGGTGATTTCACGTCCGGCGGGAATGATCGAACTTGCAGGAACATGTTCGATGATGTTATGAACGAACTCGATAAAATGGAACGTATCGAAAGTGGATAGACTTGGGTTTGGGATTTGAACTTAGTTGTTTGAGGAATGCTAGAAGTAGACTATGAAATGATCAAAACGGTAATATTAAAATTGGACGATTTGACTAGACGAATTTTGATTACGGCAAGAACGGTTGTTAGAAGAACATGACTTGATGGATCAATGTACAACTGGGGATAAAACAAAGAGTGACGATAAGGTGTCTGTTCGTTCGATGATAACCATAACGTTTGGCCTTCTTATCTTGTGCGAGTGCAACTCCTTACTCGCACATGCGTCGCGTCTGGATTAGGACAATTATCCCGTGGAAGCGTTGGCGTGGTGATCTCACGTCCGACGGGGATCATTGAACTTGCGGGAGACCGGAACGTGACAATTAAATGATCATTTTGACTTGTGGTTCGACACGATAAGACAATTTTCAGAATATAAGTGAATCGAAGGTATTTTGGGGATGAGTTAGTCTAAGAACATGAAGCAAGACGCTCGATGGTTTAGTGAACGGATACGTGAATTATGTTGCACGACTTAGAATTTGTGATTGAGATCAAAGAGATAGAAATTGAATCGTGACTTGGTGGTATAGACTTATAAAAGATTGGATATATGGATCCTATCAGGTGTTTAAGGAAATAGACTATGCAAATTGTTAGGTTGGACATGCGACGTCGACATATTGTGGATTCGGTTGAACGAACGTGTTGATGTAATAGGATGATTTGTGCTTGATGTTTAGAAATCTGAGTGAAACGAGCTTGGGTAGAATACCCGTGTAAAGGAACAATAGTTTGACCTTAGGGTATTTGGGGAGAGCTTCGTGCAACGCGATTGCACTATGAGTCACAAACTCGAACTGTAACTATGACCTTGTGAGCTGACCTAGTGGCTAGTCAGACGACCCTATGTCTTGAGTTAAACTAGAGTGGCTGACTTCAGAGTAATCCTTCGAAAAAATGATAGAACTGGGGCAACGAGACTTAGAGTTAGGACTTGAAACTGGGAGTGTATACTAACGAAGTTGGCGTTAAAATGAACACAATGGGAGATAGGACTTGGGTGATAATTGATTTGGTTGGATAGGTTATACGACGGTAAGGAATAAGACGGTACTAGAGAATTGTCGGACGAAACTCTTATGATTTAAAATTGGTGATATTTGAGATAAGTTGGCGCAATGAGTTAAATCGTTGCTTGGAAGAGGTGCGTTGCTAGTAATGCAAAACTTGAATTTGGGTGAGATTGGAGTAGACGATAGCTAAAATAAACCAGAGTTCGGTTATTCGTATAGCGAAACGATCGGCGATTCGAAAGATTTTTACGAGTAGCTTGTCCGACTTAGATGTCACTAAGCTTGGTTGAAATACACATATTCGGGGGACGCCTTGAATATGGGTACGATCCAGACTTAGCGATATGCATAACTCGAATGCAGCTGCAAATAAAAATATTCGGATTCACATGGATGAGTATGTCAACTGAAATAAGTTAGCCTCAACCTAGACTTTCATAAAGGAAAGATTGTAACGTTCCCCGAGCGATCGAGATAGTTGTGTGCTAAGGCGCAGTAAGAGACTGAGTTTGGAAAAGCAATAGTTGAAAGAAAGAATCATTCGATAAAAATGATTAAGCACTCGTGCAAATGGAACGAGTAGACGAATAGGAAATTAAGTTGATTGGACCAAAGACGCGAATGATTAAAACGTACCCCAAGTCGGCAATTTAGCTCTGCGCTAAGGCGCAATAAAGACTGAGTCAAAAAACGTAGGCAATTTAATGCGCAACCTTGGCGGACAGTAAATTTATTTAGCAAGATTGGACGATGACTCAGAGAGATATTGATGTAAACGAGATTGAAAAATTAGCTGAGATTCGAGCTTTTGGGTTTAGGCGTAACTAGGGGTTTCGATAGGCGACGTCAAGCAATCGTTCGGATTAACGAGGGGTTTCGATAGGCGTAACGAGGGGTTTCGATAGGCGTAACGAGGGGTTTCGATAGACGATGACCCAAAGTTTGAGTTTTCTAGTGCACATTGAGTTATAGAATACCCCGTGCTTGAGTAATACAGTCATGCGCCAGGAGCAGTAGATTTTGAATCGAGAGTGCAACGGTTAAGTTGAGTATAGTTCAATAGCAATGAACGATAGAGTCGTTCGATGAGAATTGGCTAAACATGTGCATAACGCGTGGTAAGGAAATAGTCCTTGGAAGTTAGACAAGATGTATTGAGTTTGGTTTATAAGTTGTATGATAATATGAGTTTCGCTCAGGAAGTCTCGAGGATGAGACTTGTTCTGAGTGGTGTATAATGTAACGACCCGCTCCGCTCAACCCGGAGGGCCGATTCAAACGACACAAGTGTAACGAACCGACTTGCCTTGCTCAGCAAGATGGCTCATTCGATGCAAAGGCATTCATACTTGGATCTTCAAATAGAGTCAGACTTAGACTTCCAGGGGCGCGCTCGGAGTCTTGCTCGACCGATGTGATTCATCGCTAAGGTGGGTGGCCCCGGTGAACCTGACTCAACTTAGCTGCACACTAAAAAAATAAATGATACATGCTAGTTTTCAGGCGATAACCTTTGCATGCTAATAAAAGAGATGAACACACATAGTTAAGGGGATAACCCCGCCTTATCATTGTATAGAACATGGAGACCTTACTTGCTATTTGCGTAGTCGGGCTTATTGAGTTGAAATGTAGTAGTTCCTTATATATGCCACAAAGATAGTTGAGTTTATACTGAGGCATCGCACCGCACGGAAGATGACAAGGGATAGAGTATAATCATGTTGCATACATAGACGAGGAAGACTATCAAGTAGTCGTTCTGAGTCAGGAGAAGGAAAAAAAGAAAGTACTCGGGATATCCAGATCACCGAGGCGATCTTTAATTAGGGAGCTGTGTAAAGAAGAAAGATCTGAGTGTAGTCCTCGCCAAGATTGAATCTAGTTGTTTCTCAGCTAGGATTGGAAGTGGGGGAGTAGTTGCATGGTCACGGACAACTGGTTGCGCACCAGGTAGAGATGAGTCCTCGACACGATTGCTGAGGCATCCAAATCGTGTCGGCCTGGGAGGACAGTGCCAGTGTAGTCCTGGTAATACGCTAGATGATAACTAGCGGGCGAGAACGAGACATCCAGCAGGGCTTGCTACCGACCTCGATGATCGCCGACTCGTCGGATGGTTCGGGAGGCCCAACAAGACTTGCAACCGAGTTGGGAAGACAGTCGTTCCATCGCAGATCATGTCCAATATGGCTAACAGAGCCAGTGACCTTCATATAGATAAGTCATGCTTATATAGCGGCTATCCGCATTCAGAAGAGGAGTAATGTAAAGGAGTACATTTGCACGATATTTTGCATATTTAGAATGGATGCACGGTAACAAACATAGTTCGAGTAGAATGGGTCTGAGGCAGAGACACAAACATAACACTTGGATTTCATAGATGTTCTTTGTTATTCAGTAGATCATTATTTATATTGCTAGATATGACAGAGAAGGCCGAATGATAAGAAACGGTAAGACGAACTCAGTTGTTAATTATTATGACACTCTTGAGCAGACACGGATATTACTTTCATTATATTGCCATGTAACTAATCCTAAGGCAAAAGACTAGAAAGACAACAAAATCAGTCGGTACACATAACTAATGAACGTGCTTGTTTTGTGGCATGGACGAGAGGCCTCCCCACCAGTGCATTCAATGTACTGATACCCAACCAAATTGTATGCAGGGTGCAGGGGAAACTCGTATGGATTCGGAGATCGCTTAACGCAATGAGGCGCCGGACCGCACTTGGTGTCTTGGAGCGTGGTGCGCGGACGTGGAGCTTACATATATGAGACATAATGTATTGGAACATCATCATCCAGATTATTTGAATCAATTCCAAGCCTAAGGGCATATTCATTGTAGAGAGAGAAAGAGCATGAGCGACTTGTAATCTCGGCCTAGTGCCGCTTGTAATCTTTATTTCATATCACTATGTGCTCGTACTGTCCTGAACTTCTTCAACTTAGCTACCGCAGGCGAGTAGTATGAAGAGTCCAATTTTGGGTTTTCACCATTCTTAGTGGGTCGCATAGGATATGCGTCGCATGAGATACGATCGAAAACAGAGGTTCTATTGCTATTGGGGATGGTTGCGGCCTGCCGTGTGCGGTTGTGATTTGATGCCGAATGGGCAGTTTTATGCGGCCTCCCCCTTGGCCGCATAGAAGTTGTCTTAGCACCAGGACGTCTGGCATCATTGTGTATTCCTCTGCCAGAGTCTGGGTGCTGAACAGTCTTTGCGTCAGCCCGGAATGCTGCATAAATATGGACGTTATGGGTGTTTGTTCGACGACCGTCATGGGCAACAAAGTAAGAGGCTGGAAATGTCTTCTCCGCAACTGGGTGGGGTGCAGCGGGCTTGGCCACCCACATTCTGCGGGTCTTCGAGTGGGAAGCACCATTTTGGTTGGAAGAGGCTGTTGCATAGACAATGGCAGCATTATGTGTGGTCCCTGCGGCTGGGAGAGAGACGAGGAGCGCATGTTCGGCAGTTGGGTGAGGCGCAGAGGCCTTTGTTGTAACACCCCATTCCGTTCAAACGGACTGCCGACTCAAACGGCAAAAGTGCAACTGTTCCGACCCGCTTTGCCTCAACGAGAAGCAAAGGATATCCAGACTTGTTCCTACAGGATCCGGCTTAGGCTTTCAGAGGCTCGCTTGACGTATCGCTCTACCGAGGCGAATCATCGCTAAGGTGGGTGGCTACGGTGAACTTGTCTTTGCTTAGCCAGCACACATAAAACATGGATATTTTATATTAGTCGCTAGGTGAATCACCCCTGCATGCTAATAAGAAATCAACGCACCCAGCTAAGGGAAAAATCCCAACTCATATTGCTTATGCTAGAACATGGAAATGAAATATTATTTATATATGTTCAGACACTCGCATGCTACCCTAGAACGTGTTGCTCGGGAAGTCCCCTAACGGTTTCACCTCTCGGCTTACCTTCGGGCCCGAGCCAACGTGAATATTTCTGTTTATATAAATGCATGCTTGTCTGCTTGTATGTTGCCTTGTTTTCATCCAAACCCCGGAAGACTACTAAGTAGTCATTCCGTGCCTGAATAATCCTGCAAGTATCCGAGACCGTTTGGTCACCAAGGCAATCTTCGCCCAGGGCAAATGCATCAAGGCAAAAGTAATTCACTGAACAAATGAATCATGAAATACTGCTTGTTGTGTGCTCGTCTTACCTTAACTGCATGGAGTGTGAATTAATAATCGTGTTCGATCATGGGCAACTTGTGCACAAGGGTATAAGTTCTGCGGACGGTCGCTGGGGCACTGGCACCGATCCGATCCGGACGGGACTTCGTGTGTAGTCAATCGGACTGGATGGCTTGCAACGCATCGTGTTTCTACCATGAGCTCATCGTGTTCTCGTTACATGCTGTCCTTGACTAGTCCATTATGGCAATCAAGCCAGTGATCACCTGTGGTATAGTCATCGTGTGCAGACTGGATGACTTGCAACGCGTCATGTACTCTCGTTGCATGCTATCCTTGTCCTGACTATAACCACCCTGTAAAGATTAAACCTGTGGCATAGCTATCGTGTGCGGATGGGATAACTTACAACGCATCGTGTGTTCATCGTGTGCTCTCGTTGCATGTTATCCTTTTCCTTGACTATGTCCACCATGTGTATTTGAACTTGAACATTATAACAACACTCATGTTTGCATATGCTATGCCTCCCAAAATGTTTATACATGCCCGTGCTTGAATTAACAATGTTTGCCTTGGACAGGGAAGGCCAAATGGTAAGTTGGTAAGTCTCGCCGTATTTTCTCTCATGTCGTACGGCACACTGCCACACGAGTTAGGCTATTCAATCTTTGCATGAAACTGATCCTAAGGAAACTAGAAAGATAACTTAATAGTTGGTGCACGGGACTTATATTACGTGTTTGGATTTATCGAGTGGGCGAGTAGCTTCCCCACCAGTGCATTCAATGTACTGATAATCTACCAGTTTGTATACAGGGTGCGGGAGAACCTCGCTCGATACGGATGCTCCTTCGTGCGTGCTAAGGCGTGAAGATCACTCCGAAGCAGCGGTGCGTCCGGAACTGAAGCACATATACAAGACATAATGTTGTGAACATCGCCTGAACATCGCATGTACAATCATTCCATAATTGTAGCTACTTGGCACGCTTTTACTGTTTCAGAGAGAGGCTTGAGCGACTTGTAATCTCGGCTATACGCCGCCTGTAACACATGTTTATATCAATAAAGAGTTGCTTTACTTCAACTTGCGTTTCAATGCTTCCGCTATATTGTCGACTCAGTAAACTTGTTACCAAATCGCTATGCGTTTATGACTCCGCTGCACTCAGACAATCTGTGCGACTCTGTGGCTTAGAATTCTTACCACCAGCCAACGAACCACGGCCTTGCACGGGCGTGGCTCACGCTCGTGCGGCATCACGCCCGGATGGGTCATAAAGCGATCGTTCCGCGGGAGCGCTGGGGCGGTAATTCTCGCCTAACGGGAACGGCCGATTTAGCCCGCGGGAGATCGGGGCGTGACATGTTGGTATCAGAGCCTGGCTTCTACGCCTTTGGATTTTATTTCGAATATCTCAGTTTCGAAAGCTCGTTCGTGGGTTATGTGCACGCTCTCTCTCAATGCCTCGATGGGATGTTCCAACAATAAGTCTAAATACTTTCAAAATACGTTTTGAATGATATGATATGCTTGCTTGTATGATATTGTGCTGCGAGTGGCCTTTGTGCCAACCTGTGCGAACCCTTAAGAGTATCGCTAGTAGCTTGTCCGATTTCACTAACTCTAAGTTTGGTTGAATGCATCTATTCGAGGGACGCCTTGAACTTGTGCACCATCTAAGACTTAAGAAAAGGTGAAACTCGAGTGCTAAGACTTCGCTATCACTAAGCTGGTTGACGTGCTCAAGCTAGAAGTGCACTTCGAAAGTGCGCACGATCCAGACTAAGCGATATGTCGATCTCGATGCTTGTGCAAGTGAATATCCAAAATAACAAGTACAACGACTCGTATAGGTTTGCCTCAGCCTTGTATCGTTAAATCAAAAATTAATTGAAACGTACTGCTTTTCCTTAGTAAGTCTCGAGGACGAGACTTTTTCTAAGTTGGGTAGGATGTAACATCCTGTTCCGTTCAAACGGACTGCCGACTCAAACGGCAAAAGTGCAACTGTCCCGACCCGCTTTGCCTCAACAAGAAGCATAGGATATCCAGACTTGTCCCTACAGGATCCGGCTTAGGATTTCAGAGGCTCGTTTGACGTATCGCTCTACCGAGGCGAATCATCGCTAAGGTGGGTGGCTACGGTGAACTTGTCTTTGCTTAGCCAGCACACATAAAACATGGATATTTCATATTAATCGCTAGGTGAATCACCCCTGCATGCTAATAAGAAATCAACGCACCTAGCTAAGGGAATAATCCCAACTCATATTGCTTATGCTAGAACATGGAAATGAAATATTATTTATATATGTTCAGACCCTCGCATGCTACCCTAGAACGTGTTGCTCGGGAAGTCCCCTAACGGTTTCACCTCTCGGCTTATCTTCGGGCCCGAGCCAACGTAAATATTTATGTTTATATAAATGCATGCTTGTCTGCTTGTATGTTGCCTTATTTTCATCCAAACCCCGGAAGACTACTAAGTAGTCGTTCTGTGCCTGAATAACCCTGCAAGTATCCGGGACCGTTAGGTCACCAAGGCAATCTTCGCCCAGGGGAAATGCATCAAGGCAAAAGTCATTCACTGAACAAATGAATCATAAAATACTGCTTGTCGTGTGCTCGTGTTACCTTAACTACATGAAGTGTGAATTAATAATCGTGTTCGATCATGGACAACTTATGCACAAGGGTATAAGTTCTGCGGACGGTCGCTGGGGCACTGGCACCGATACGATCCGGGCGAGACTTCGTGTGTAGTCAATCGTGTGCGGACTGGATGGCTTGCAACATATCGTGTTTCTACCATGAGCTCATCGTGTTCTCGTTGCATGCTATCCTTGTCCTTGACTAGTCCATTATGGCAATCAAGCCAGTGATCACCTGTAGTATAGTCATCGTGTGCGGACTGGACGACTTGCAAAGCGTTATGTACTCTTGTTGTATGCTATCCTTGTCCTGACTATAACCACCCTGTAAAGATTAAACCTGTGGCATAGTCATCGTGTGCGGATGGGATAACTTGCAACACATCGTGTGTTCATCGTGTGCTCTCGTTGCATGTTATCCTTGTCCTTGACTATGTCCACCGTGTGTATTTGAACTTGAACAATATAACAACACTCATGTTTGCATATGCTATGCCTCCCAAAATGTTTATACATGCCCGTGCTTGAATTAACAATGTTTGCCTTGGACAGGGAAGGCCAAATGGTAAGTTGGTAAGTCTCGCCGTATTTCCTCTCATGTCGCACGGCGCACTACCACACGAGTTAGGCTATTCAATCTTTGCATGAAACTGATCCTAAGGAAACTAGAAAGACAACTTAATAGTTGGTGCACGGGACTTATATTACGTGTTTGGATTTGTCGAACGGGCGAGTAGCTTCCCCACCAGTGCATTCAATGTACTGATAATCCACCAGTTTGTATGCAGGGTGCGGGAGAACCTCGTTCGATGCGGATGCTCCTTCGTGCTTGCTAAGGCGTGAAGATCACTCCGAAGCAGTGGTGCATCCGGAACTGAAGCACATATACAAGACATAATCTTGTGAACATCGCCTGTACAATCATTCCACAATTGTAGCCACTTGGCACGCTTTTGCTGTTTCAGAGAGAGAGGCTTGAGCGACTTGTAATCTCGGCTATACGCCGCCTGTAACACATGTTTATATCAATAAAGAGTTGCTTTACTTCAACTTGTGTTTCAATGCTTCTGCTATATTGTCGACTCAGTGAACTTGTTACCAAATCGCTATGCGTTTATGACTCCGCTGCACTCGGACAATTTGTGCGACTCTGTGGCTTAGAATTCTTACCGCCAGCCAACGAACCACGGCCTTGCACGGGCGTGGCTCACGCTCGTGCGGCATCACGTCCGGATGGGTCATAAAGCGATCGTTCCGCGGGAGCGCTGGCGCGGTGATTCTCGCCTAGCGGGAACGGCCGATTTAGCCCGCGGGAGATCGGAGCATGACATTTGCTACCCACGTCCTGCGGATCTTCTTGGGCTTTGCTTGTCTCGGAGAAGGACCTGCGTTTTCCCAGGATAGCATGTCCTCAAACACTTGCTGGTCGAAGCGGACCACCAGAATCTTTTGTGTCGAGCCGAACTTGGCCGCATCGGACTGCGTCACCGACTTCTTAACAGAGGAAAATATTATTCCCCAGCAGAGTCGCCCCCGTATTTGCCATTTAATATCAAAACGAGAACTGGGAGAACTAGATTTGATTAACAAACTAAGAGAGTACAAAGAAGAGTCCTAGGAGACAATCTAAGTACAAATTTTTTTTTCTGGGGGGTGACGATGGAGGGTTAGGAGTGTAAAAACTCTATTTACTCTGTGGACGATCCGATGCATAAGCTCTTCTCTCTCCCTTGAGTGTTGATTCACAGATATCCAACCAGCCATTTATTTGGGTCTGGTACCCTACTATTTATAGTTATATTTGTGGCCGCATGGATGGTGGGGTTGGCCACGTGTCCCTTCTCAATGGAAGGGTGCTACAACTATGCACAGGAATTCGAGCTCCGCTGCCACATGAATATTTGTTGGGATTTTTTCTTTGCTGAGTATCTGAACGGTTCTCAACTGTGTAGGCGAGACTTGGTCAAATGGATACATGGCCACTATTTGGTTGGAGAGGACTACTCAGTTGTAACAGCAAGACTTGGTCGTCGTAGAATCTGGGACACATGTAGCCAAAGACGTACGGGATGTACGGAGTCTGGAACGCATGGGGCTAGAGACGCATGGACCGCTTTCAGTCACTGAATGCACTTGCAGCTACCTTGTTGCAGTGCTACTACACTTTGCCTTTGCTGAGTTGTTATGCTGCTACTGAAAGCTGTTGTGGCTCTATGTTGTTGCTCTCTCGCTAGTGAAAACTGCTGAGTTGATGACTGCTGCAGCGTACTGCAGTATCCAATACTGCCACTGATATGGTTTCTGACTGAAACTGTAAGACTGCACTAGCTCATCTTGTAGGAGCTGCTGCTCCTCTCCTCTGTTGGCGCCCTGCGGTTGAACTGCAACTGATGCAGCCAGAGTCCTCTGTACGCTGGCTGCTGATGCACACCATCAGTGAGCTCCTGTCCCGAGCTGCCACTGCTGCACAGTCCTGGGTCTGTTGTGCTCGAGGTGTGGCACATTGCCTTGCCCAGCTCTAGTTGGTGATCGCACAGGTGACTGATACCTTGATGAATTCTACTGATCACTGCACCTCACTGTGCTCATCCCTATACTGAACTGTCAATAGGCCTGAGCACTCACTCACACAACAATTTCCACCACACACATACATATACATATATAGCCATAGACTCTCACCAATATAAATAGCTAGCTATATATATATATATATATATATATATATATATATATATATATATATATAGTTATGATACTTTGATCATATATCTATATGTGTATACGTACCTATATATATATATATATATATATATATATATATATATATATATATATATATATAGTTATGATACTTTGATCATATATCTATATGTGTATACGTACCTATATATATATATATATATATATATATATATATATATATATATATATAGTTATGATACTTTGATCATATATCTATATGTGTATACGTACCTATATATATATATATATATATATATATATATATATATATATATATATATATATATATATATATATATATATATATATACACACACACACAAACCCATAAATACAAGCACATATATATCTATACTTGTATAGATATATATGTGCTTGTATTTATGGGTTTGTGTGTGTGTGTGTATATATATATATATATATATATATATAGACATAGATCTACTCATAGCCATAAAAACTAATCTATACACACATAGACATACACATATACATAAACTCAATATACACTATTATATACACTATATATCTCCTAATTATCATATATATATATATATATATATATATATATATATATATATATATATATATATATATATATATAATTACACATGTACGTATAGTAGAGAGGGCAAAACAACAAACACATGGAGTGCACCGCACCCGTATCACACTAAATCTATGAAATGCTTGCGATACGGCTCCAACACACAACCAAACGCATCCCGGAGGACACGAACAAGTTTAGTACACTAAATATGAACAATACGTATAGTAATTAGAATAATTACGTGTCCGTGTCACAATGTGATATGCACAAGGTCCCGTGTCGAAGGAAAACCTGTAAACCCCCTCACCCAAAAATAGATATTTTGTGTGTATTTTGTATTTCGTGTATTTGTTTTAGATTATTTTTCAAAATAATTAAAATTCAATAATTTTATTAGGACACTTCACCGTGGTTTGGAAATTAATATTATAGGATGACCCCAAAATTTGTATCGCCCATCATAGGAAATAGCCTACACAAGAGACACTACCTGTAGGATCTTTTCGTGGCAGAGAAATTCGACTCATTGGCATTAGTATGACATTAGTGTAACGACCATAGATTAATTGTTAAATATTTAAAAAATATATATATATATAATTTATTTGTGGTCACTTTCCAATCCCAACTACCTACAATTAGCATCCCAAAATTTTTCATGCCAAGTTAGACATTTTTCTCTTTTTGTAAGATATGCATATTATTTACTATTATTCTATTTGGTAGGATATCCATTTAGTTATTTATTTAGTTAATTGGATAATATAATTATTTAATTTATAACTAGATAAATATCTAATTATTAATTATAAAATATTTTTATAAAATATTTTGGGTGTAGTAAATTATTAAAACTTTACAAAATAATTTTCTAGAATTTATTTTGGGTGAAAATATTATTTTTGGAATTTTACATCAGCTATAAATGTAAATATATATATAGTTATTAATAATAATAATAATAGCAATAATAATAATATTAGTAATAATAATAATAATAATAATAGTAGTAGTAGTAGTAGTAGTAGTAGTAGTAATTAATAACAAAAGAAAAAGAAAAAGAAAAAGAAAAAGAAACTAATAACAAAACCCTAATGCCAATCAACTTAAACTCCTTAACTAACAAAACAACCTAACAAAACAACTAAACCTACACTACCCCGAACCCAGACTCACGGAATACACCCTCCCCCCCCCCCCCCCGCGGCAACTCTCCCTCATATATATATATATATATATATATATATATATATATATAATACTAAACCCATCTAAACCCTAACCCTAGCCCCTTCGGCGACAACGCCGCGCAGCCGCCGCCGCTACCGCCGGCCGTCCGCGCACCACGCGTGAAACAGCACAATTTTTGCCCCATCTTCTAGGTATTGTATCTTCCTCATCTGTGATCATTTTTGCGTGTGGTTTGTTCGTGTACGTTCATAACCTAACCCTCTAGGATTTTTATTCAAGCGGGACAAGTTTTCGTGTCCCGGATTTGGTCAAAAAATCGACCGAAAAATTACCGAAAAACTGACCAAAATAGTTCAGAATTTCGAATCCAAAATCCCATGCTCACACCTAATTTGCCGCCAACCTGTTTAATTTTTTTGAAAATAAATTAAAGGATTTTTCTTCCCAATATAACCGAGAATTTTTCTGTTCTTTTAGTTTTTGTAAATTTATTCTGTGTAAAATTATTCGCCCTCCAAATCGACCAAAAATTTGACTTTTAAAAATTAGAAAATTGTGATACGGAGCGCGCCCCGCTAAACGGGACCGCCTCATCGTGTACCAATTGCACCGAAAGGTGCGTATGGTATATCCTGACGTGTGGGTTTTTGCGAAAACTGATTTGGACGTGTGTGCGCGTCAGAATCAACATGTATCCGTAAAAAGTCCCCATGTCGTGACTTTTGTAAAATACTACACCATTTTGTGTACGCTCGTCAGAATGCGACGAAACATGTGCCATCGGATTCATGGTATCACGCTTGTCCTATGACCCAAATTTCAAGAAATTCTGAGGCAATTGACCAAGTTGCCTATTTGTGGGCCCCACGGTTGACTTTTAGGGCAATTTTTTGTTCGCCTCACCGGAATCCAAAATTGAACATACCATTGAGTTTGTATTGACATTTAAAATTTATTTGACCTATAATTTATCGCATTTAAAGACCTTTACCTCTGGCACACTTTTCGGTGCAAGGTGGCCCACATGTGGACCCGTTTTGAGCCAAAATTATCGTTTTCCCCTGTGTCCAAATTGGATGAAAGGGTAGTATTTTCTAGCTACCTCGCTTATTCTGGGAACGTTGGTGATGTTTATTTCAACTGTCACGACCCGCACCCGGAAATTCGGGCACGAGTGCGTGGGTACGTCCAGCCTACGCCGCAGAGTCGGCGGTAGTACGCTGTCTAGGTCAAATCCACACTTAACTAAACTAGCTCATTCACAAATAGCATAGGCAAGATAATAAAGGGAAACAGATACTTAAGATTGCAATTGAAATAAATGCGACAACAGATTCAAATGTTTAGTACAAAAATCAGAATGAAATTGGGGACAAACCCGATTACTAAGATAAAGAGCAAATAAATGAAAGTAGCTACTGCTATCTACTCTGCAGCAGGGGTCTCCTGGGTGGGTTCTGGCTCCTCATAGGTATCATCTGTACCCTCATAGGGACCATAATATGTAGGGGCAAGGTCCTCATCATCGCCTAAATCAACAGATCCAGTCAGGAAAGGAGCAAAGTACACAGTGCACAACAAGATTAAACTAAATATTTATGACAATTAAATTGAATATCATGTTGAGAAACTGCATAAAAGAACATCAATATCTCAGAGTTAATGCTGTAAACAGGAATATGAGAAAACAGAAATAAATGAAACATGAAATGAAACTACAACAGTCAGCAAGATATATAACAAGACCAGAAACTATCTGTGTGAACTTGTGTTTGTTTTTAGAATACATAGTTGGCATGTAGGGGTTTATAAGGCTAATCCGGCCGTCATAAACGGCTATTAAACAGGGGAAATTGAGATCCGGCTGAGGTACAGTCGTGTACCAACAGCTATTAAACATGACAAGGGGAAGGGTAAACTACATGCCTTCTAGTATTCTTCCACCCGACATGAAAAATAAGACATGAACTCCAATATTCAAGACATGAAATAAAGCATTTCTAACACTAGGTGTAATCATCAAGGGTACTACTAAAGCAGGAAATTAATTATCACAATATAAAGATTTAATTTGAAGTGCAGGTACTTGCCTGTTGTTTGGATCTGATTAATTGGTTCTTGGGGAAATTTCCAGAGATGAGTCCAAAAGCTGAAATAGACATTACCATCACGCTCAGAAGATGTCAAATAGCTAGAAACGCCTGTCCTTGGGTCCAATTTGGAGACAAGGGCAAAAACGGCAGTTTCGGGTCAAAACGGGGTCCGCCGGTGGGCCCGCTTTGCACCGAAAAACGTGTCCGGGTCAATGGTTTCCAAATTCACCAAACTTAGTGTCAACAGGTCAGGAACGCTGATACGAACCCAACGGAACTTCCAGATTTGGATTCCGATGAGCCGAACACAAAATTGCCCGTCGAGCGGGGCCTGTAGGGCCCACGACACGTGATTTCGTCAACGTTCTCAGAATCGAACCAAACTTGACCCACAGGACCAGCGTATCGCTACGAGTCCGATGGCGCAAGTTTCGTCTCGATCTGACGAGTGTACAATAAGTTAGGGCGAATTGTAAAAAAGTCGGATACGGGGCGATGTCCGCGGATACGCGTTGATTTCGGTGTGCACGCACACCCGAATCAGCTTCCACGAATTCTCACACGTCCGTATCGACGACGCGCACGTATCTGTGAAGACCGCACGCGACCAAGTCGTCCCGTTTGGCGGGGCGCACTCAGTTCCGGGGTAAAACAGGGTCTGGTTTTTCCTGTTTTTGGATCGCGGTGTGCGATCACCACAGGACGCGATGCCCCGAACGGTTTGTCCGGGCACCGAGAGGGTCTTACAGGCTTCACAACGCAATTTGCGGAATCGAAAACAGAGCTACGAGCAAAAAGTTACGAGTACCTGAAGGGGACCCGAAAATCAGGGTCGAACCGTGTTCGACACGTGTCCGACTCGTGTAGGACACAGGAAACCTAGGGTTAGGGTTTTGCGGATTCCGGCGAGGGGAGCTCGGCCGGAGGAGGGCGGAGCGGCGCTGCTGGGGCCGAGGGCGGTTCGCCGGGGCTGGGCGGAGCCGGTGGTCGGCGGCGCGCGGCGGCGACGCGCCGGAGAGGGGCTGCTCGAGGCTGTTCTGGGGAGGAGGAGGAGAGCTGGCCGAGGGGCGGTTGGCTACGGTGAGGGGAGAGGGAGGAGGGCGGAGCCGGGGACGAGGTCGACGACGCCGGAGGCTGGCTCAGGCGAGGCGGAGCGGTGAGCTCGGGCTAGGGTTCCGGTGGGATTCGACTGGGGGAGAAGAGGGAAAGGGTAGGGGTTTTTATAGGGTGCTCGGGGAGGGCTTGGCCGTGGACGAGGCCGGGAAGAGTGGAGGACGTGGCGCGACGAGCCGGCCAGAGCGGGCGGCGCTGCGCGCGGAGCTCGCCGGAAGAGTCGGGGTCGTGGGGGCTGGGGGGAACTGTTCATGCGGGTCGGGTTGGCGGCGGGTCGGGTTCGGGTGAGCCCGACCCGACCCGTTAAGGCGGGCTGGGCCGCGGGCCCAATGGACCAGGGTATACGGGCTGGGCCGGAATTAAAATAATAATAATAAAAATAATAATAAAAATAATAATAATAATAATTAATTAAATGAATAAATAGTTTTTAGGCATTTAAAAATAGGTCTGAGGCTCAGAAAAATCCAGAAAAATTACCCTAAGTCCAGTTTTTCATTTTACACCCAAAAATATTATTTCCATGATATTTTAATATTATTTATTAACAATTAAAAATTATTTATTAATTAAAACCTTGATTTTAATTACAGAAAATTCCCAAAAAATTCCAGAAAAATTAGAAAAAATCCAAGATTTAATAATTTGAAAATTCAGGGGGGTTACAACCTACCCATCTTATAAAAATTTCGTCCTCGAAATTTAAGAATAACAAAGGCACGAAAGGAAAGGCCGAGAATTAAAATATACCTCAGGGTTCAAAAAGATAGGGGTATCGCTCTCTAATCTCGTCTTCTCGCTCCCAGGTGGATTCGCCGGGAGAATGGTGCTTCCAAGCTACGCGAACCAGGGAAATGACCTGGTTCCGTAGAACTTTCTCCGATCGATCCAGTATCTCCACGGGCTGCTCTTGGTAAGTCAAACTTGGGCCTACTTCGAGCTCTGAGTGATCCAAAATATGGCTGGGGTCTGACACGTACTTTCTCAGCTGCGACACGTGGAAGACGTTATGGACTCCATCCAGAGAGGGTGGCAATGCCAGTCGGTATGCCACTTCTCCGATTTTCTCCTGAATGCCAAAAGGTCCAATAAATCTTGGGCTGAGTTTTTCACTCCTTCCGAACCTAATGGTGCCACGTGTCGGGAAAATCTTCAAGAATACCAGTTCTCCAACCTTTAACAAAGTCATAATCAAGTTTTAGTTCCATAATCAAAAATATTTAAATTGACTTGAATTTCATAAATTTAATTACCTCAAATTCCAAGGGCCTTCGGTGGCTATTTGCCCAATGTCGTTGCCTGTCTTGAGCCACTCGAAGTCTATCCCTTATTTGTTTTACCTTCTCAGTTGAATCGATCACCATCTCTGGACCCAGCAGGGCTCTTTCTCCAACGTCGTCCCATGATAGCGGGGTACGACATCTTCGTCCATACAGAGCTTCAAATGGAGTCATCTCAATGCTTGCTTGGTAACTGTTATTATAAGAGAACTCCACAAGATGTAGATAGTCTTCCCAGGATCCTCCAAAATCTAGAACACATGTACGGAGCATATCTTCAAGTGTCTGGATTGTACGTTCCGATTGTCCATCGGTTTGGGGATGATAAGTTGTGCTGAATTTGAGTTGAGTCCCCAAGCTGGCTTGTAAGCTCTTCCAGAAGTGAGAGACGAATCTTGAATCTCGGTCGGAGACAATACTTACTGGAACTCCATACAGCCTGACAATATGTCTGATATATAAATCTGCCAGCTTCTCTGTAGATAGGCCCACTTTGAAAGGTAGAAAATGTGCAGATTTGGTCAGTCTATCCACTATCACCCAGATTGCATCCTTTCCACTAGGTGTCCTTGGAAGCCCAGAAACAAAATCCATTGTAATATGTTCCCACTTCCACTCCGGAATGGGTAGTGGTTGAAGCAATCCCCCAGGTCTTTGTCTTTCTGCCTTGACTTGCTGGCACACTAAACAACGAGATACGAACCTGGCTACTTCTCTTTTCATGCCATGCCACCAAACATGCGTCCTCAGGTCCTTCTACATCTTGTTGGCTCCTGGATGTATAGAGTATTGCGATCTGTACGCCTCTTGCATAATTTCTTCTCTTATGTCTCGTTGAGGTACACATAATCTATCGCCATGCCTCAGTGATCCATCTTCATGAATTCTGAAATCTTCTACTAATCCAGCTTGCACTTGACCTCGAAGGCTCCGCAGGCCTTCGTCTTGAAACTGAGTTTCCTTGATCTTGTCTATTAAAGTAGACTGAATCTGCAAGTTCATCATTTGGCCTTCTTTTTCTGGGATAATTACTTCAATACCTAAACTTTCCAAGTCCTCGAGCAAGTGTCGATCCATAGTCAAGTACATCGCCATAGGATATCTGCTTAGAGCATCAGCAACTACGTTGGCCTTCCCAGGATGATATTGAAGGGTGATATCAAAATCTTTCATTAGTTCCAGCCACCTTCTTTGCCTCATGTTCAGCTCTTTCTGAGTGAAGATATATTTTAGACTTTTATGGTCCGTAAATATTTTCACTATTTCTCCATAAAGATAATGCTTCCATAGCTTAAGAGCAAAAATGACAGCTGCCAATTCTAAATCATGAGTTGGATAGTTCTTTTCATGAGGTCGAAGCTGTCTAGAGGCATATGCTATTACTTTCTTGTTCTGCTCCAAAATACAACCTAGACCTTTTCCGGAAGCATCACTATAAATAGCGAAACCTCCGGTTCCAGAAGGTAAGGTCAGAATAGGGGCAGTAGTCAGCCTTTTCTTCAATTCTTCAAAAGCATGCTGACATTCATCAGTCCAGGTGAACTCTTCAGCCTTCCTTGTTAACCTTGTCATGGGTTCAGCAATTCTAGCAAAGTCCTTCACAAACTTCCGATAGTAGCCAGCTAGTCCCAGGAAACTTCTAATCTCAGCTACAGAATCTGGAGTAGGCCAGGATTCTACTGCCGCTATCTTCTTAGGATCTACTGCTATTCCATCTCCAGTCACAACATGTCCCAAGAATTCTACTTTGTCTAGGAAGAAAGCACATTTAGATAATTTCCCATAAAGTTTTTCCTTCCTCAAAGTCTCCAATGCTAACCTCAAATGTTCTTCATGTTCTTCGGGGGTCTTGGAGTAGATCAAAATATCATCAATAAAGACTACTACAAACTTGTCTAGATATTTCTGAAATACTTTGTTCATCAAGTTCATAAAAACTGTTGGTGCATTCGTCAACCCGAACGGCATTACTAAGAATTCGTAGTGTCTGTTCTGGGTATTGAAAGCAGTTTTAGGGATGTCTTCCTTTCTCACCCTTACTTGGTGGTAACCAGACCTCAAATCAATCTTTGAAAATACCCGAGCTCCACTTAACTGATCAAATAAGTCATCTATCCTGGACAGGGGATACTTATTCTTAATTGTTAAGGCATTTAAGGCCCTATAGTCAATACACATTCGGGATGTTCCGTCTTTCTTGGGCACGAATAATACTGGAGCTCCCCAGGGTGAGACACTAGACCTAATGAAGCATTTGTCTTCTAGTTCTTTGATTTGCTCATTTAGTTCTATTATCTCCTTCTTGTTGATTCTGTAGGGATTTTGAGATACTGGTGCTGCTCCTGGCACTAAGTCAATAGAGAATTCAACTTCTCGATCTGGGGGTAAGCCTGGGAGATCCTCAGGGAAGACATCAAGGTATTCAGAGATGATAGGTAGCGGCAATTCTTCTGTTACTTGGGCTCCACAAATTTTGTTACTACCCATTTCTCTAGAACCTCTAGCAAATTCAAATTCTGGCTTGTCAGGGGGCCTGAAGATTATACTACCTCTGTGGCAGTCTATAGTGGCATGATGTTGACTCAACCAATCCATACCCAGTATAATATCAAAACTGGGCACTGGCATTACAAGTAGCCTAGCATACAGTTCTCTTCCACACAATATAATAGGGCAATTGTTACAGGCATCACTAACCGGGATAATTCCTCCACCGGTAATGATCTTATAACAATTCCTAAGGGGTTTAGTGATTAAGCTATGCTTCATAAGGAAATCTACTGACATGAATGAATGTGAAGCTCCAGAGTCAAATAAAGTAATAGCTGGTATTGAATTTATAAGCACAGAACCTGTGATCACGTCTGCTGTGGCTTCAGTTTCTTCCAGAGTCATTGCATAAGCACGGCCTTGCTGCGGTGCACCCCTCTGTTGCTGTTGTTGGTGCTGAGCAAAGCGTTGTTGTTGTGTTGGAAGCGGGGGTCCCCTCTGTTGTACTGCTGGGGCCCTGGCCGGGGCTGGAGCCTTTGGTGCAGCGGTGCGTCCTTGAGCAGCTGGACAGTCCCTCATTTGATGTGCTGCTGAGCCGCAGTAGAGGCAGGCACCTAGCCTCTTCCTGCAGACTTGCCAAGTATGACCTGGTTTTTGGCAAAAGTTACAAGCAGCAGCGTGTTGGTTCTGTCCCTGAGCCTGGTGTTGGGGTGCTGAAGCTCGAGGGAGAGGATGCTGAGTTTGCTGTGGGGCCCTCTGCTGCTGTTGTTGTTGTTGTTGTTGAAAAGGGCGCTTGTTGGGTCCCGCACTTCCGGTATCTCTCTCTCGTTTCAGTTTATGCCCATGTCTCTCTCAACGCCTTGTGCCACGCTCAGGATTTCCTCATAGGTGCGAGCTCGACTGGTGGTGACAGCAAGGCGAATATCCGGGGACAGCCCCTTCTTGAATCTACGGGCTCTGTCCTCCGGGGTACGAACCATGTACTCCACAAAGTGGCTCAACCTGCTAAATTCAGCAGTATACTCATCAACAGACAGGTTACCTTGTCCAGTCTCTCGAATTGGCTTTCGAGAGCTTCCCGAGCCACTTCGGGGTAGAATTTCTCCTTGAATAGCCTCTTGAAATCCTCCCAGGTGAGGTCAGGAGCAGATAGTTGGGGTTCATCTCTGAACCAGGTTCGAGCAATGTCGAACAGTTGCAGGCTTGCGGACTCCACTTTGAGGTCATCAGGGACCCGAGCAGTCTTCAGGAGTCTCTCGACATTCTCTATCCACTCATCGGCATAGAGAATGCCCTCAGTTCCGTAAAATTCCAGGGGTCTAAGATTCTTGAAGTCTTTGGCACTCCCTGGCCTCTTGAGTGGCGACTCCTGGGACTTAAGAGCTTCTGAGAGGCTGGTCCGCAGAAGTGCAGTCTGTTCTTTCTGGGATTCCACCAGTCCCTGGAACACTCCAAGTAGTTGTGCCCCATCCAGAGTAACTGCCGGAACAGATGGAGGCGGCAGGAGTGCAAGAGTCTCGGGCACATTCTGCTCAGCTGGTTCTGATGTGCCTCCTACTGTGTTCCTTGTCTGGACCATTCTGAAAGATTAAGGGATAGGAAGATCAGAATAGATTACTTGGAAATCAAGGACGATAGGAAAATTGAGCAGAAATGATATCAAGAATTGAATTAAGGACCCTATATTGTGAATGAGCTTTTCCTAGAATCCTCAATCTTATTCCATACCCTGTCCTAGGGTATTACCCTATTTAAGGATAGGACCTGCATGGGCCACCATAAAAACGTGTCACGACCCGCACCCGAAAATTCGGGCACGAGTGCGTGGGTACGTCCAGCCTACGCCGCAGAGTCGGCGGTAGTACGCTGTCTAGGTCAAATCCACACTTAACTAAACTAGCTCATTCACAAATAGCATAGGCAAGAAAATAAAGGGAAACAGATACTTAAGATTGCAATTGAAATAAATGCGACAACAGATTCAAATGTTTAGTACAAAAATCAGAATAAAATCGGGGACAAACCCGATTACTAAGATAAAGAGCAAATAAATGAAAGTAGCTACTGCTATCTACTCTGCAGCAGGGGTCTCCTGGGTGGGTTCTGGCTCCTCATAGGTATCATCTGTACCCTCATAGGGACCATAATATGTAGGGGCAAGGTCCTCATCATCGTCTAAATCAACAGATCCAGTCAGGAAAGGAGCAAAGTACACAGTGCACAACAAGATTAAACTAAATATTTATGACAATTAAATTGAATATCATGTTGAGAAACTGCATAAAAGAACATCAATATCTCAGAGTTAATGCTGTAAACAGGAATATGAGAAAACAGAAATAAATGAAACATGAAATAAAACTACAACAGTCAGCAAGATATATAACAAGACCAGAAACTATCTGTGTGAACTTGTGTTTGTTTTTAGAATACATAGTTGGCATGTAGGAGTTTATAAGGCTAATCCGGCCGTCATAAACGGCTATTAAATAGGGGAAATTGAGATCCGGCTGAGGTACAGTCGTGTACCAACAGCTATTAAACATGACAAGGGGAAGGGTAAACTACATGCCTTCTAGTATTCTCCCACCCGACATGAAAAATAAGACATGAACTCCAATATTCAAGACATGAAATCCAGCATTTCTAACACTAGGTGTAATCATCAAGGGTACTACTAAAGCAGGGAATTAATTATCACAATATAAAGATTTAATTTGAAGTGCAGGTACTTGCCTGTTGTTTGGATCTGATTAATTGGTTCTTGGGGAAATTTCCAGAGATGAGTCCAAAAGCTGAAATAGACATTACCATCATGCTCAGAAGATGTCAAATAGCTAGAAACGCCTGTCCTTGGGTCCAATTTGGAGACAAGGGCAAAAACGGCAGTTTCGGGTCAAAACGGGGTCCGCCGGTGGGCCCGCTTTGCACCGAAAAACGTGTTCGGGTCAATGGTTTCCAAATTCACCAAACTTAGTGTCAACAGGTCAGGAACGCTGATACGAACCCAACAGAACTTCCAGATTTGGATTCCGATGAGCCGAACACAAAATCGCCCGTCGAGCGGGGCTTGTGGGACCCACGACACGCGATTTCGTCAACGTTCTCAGAATCGAACCAAACTTGACCCACAGGACCAGTGTATCTCTACGAGTCCGATGGCGCAAGTTTCGTCTCGATCTGACGAGTGTACAATAAGTTAGGGCGAATTGCAGAAAAGTCGGATATGGGGCGATGTCCGCGGATACGCGTTGATTCCGGTGTGCACGCACACCCGAATCAGCTTCCGCGAATTCTCACACGTTCGTATCGACGACGCGCACGTATCTGTGAAGACCGCACGCGACCAAGTCATCCCGTTTGGCGGGGCGCACTCAGTTCCGGGGTGAAACAGGGTCTGGTTTTTCCTGTTTTTGGATCGCGGTGTGCGATCACCACAGGACGCGATGCCCCGAAATGTTTGTCCGGACACCGAGAGGGTCTTACAGGCTTCACAACGCAATTTACGGAATCAAAAACAGAGCTACGAGCAAAAAGTTACGAGTACCTGAAGGGGACCCGAAAATCAGGGTCGAACCGTGTCCCACACGTGTCCGACTCGTGTCGGACACAGGGAACCTAGGGTTAGGGTTTTGCGGATTCCGGCGAGGGGAGCTCGGCTGGAGGAGGGCGGAGCGGCACTGCTGGGGCCGAGGGCGGTTCGCCGGGGCTGGGCGGAGCCGGTGGTCGGCGGCGCGCGACGGCGACGCGCCGGAGAGGGGCTGCTCGAGGCTGTTCTGGGGAGGAGGAGGAGAGCTGGCCGAGGGGCGGTTGGCTACGATGAGGGGAGAGGGAGGAGGGCGGAGCCGGGGACGAGGTCGACGACGCCGGAGGCTGGCTCAGGCGAGGCGGCGCGGTGAGCTCGGGCTAGGGTTCCCGTGGGATTCGACTGGGGGAGAAGAGGGAAAGGGTAGGGGTTTTTATAGGGTGCTCGGGGAGGGCTTGGCCGTGGACGAGGCCGGGAAGAGCGGAGGACGTGGCGCGGCGAGCCGGCCGGAGCGGGCAGCGCTGCGCGCGGAGCTCGCCGGAAGAGTCGGGGTCGTGGGGGCTGGGGGGAACTGTTCATGCGGGTCGGGTTGGCGGCGGGTCGGGTTCGGGTGAGCCCGACCCGACCCGTTAAGGCGGGCTGGGCCGCGGGCCCAATGGGCCAGGGTATACGGGCTGGGCCGGAATTAAAATAATAATAATAAAAATAATAATAATAATAATTAATTAAATAAATAAATAGTTTTTAGGCATTTAAAAATAGGTCTGAGGTTCAGAAAAATCCAGAAAAATTACCCTAAGTCCAGTTTTTCATTTTACACCCAAAAATATTATTTCCATGATATTTTAATATTATTTATTAACAATTAAAAATTATTTATTAATTAAAACCTTGATTTTAATTACAGAAAATTCTCAGAAAATTCTAAAAAAATTAGAAAAAATCCAAGATTTAATAATTTGAAAATTCAGGGGGGTTACATCAACATCCGGAGATATTTCAACGCTGGTCCTATGACCCAAGTTATAAAGGCTCGAAGCCGAGAATACAATCTCTCTCTCTCTCTCTCTCTCTCAATACAATGAACCATGCCGCGATGCTTACAACTCGAGAATGATATAATATATAGATGATATTCTATATATTATGTCTCTTATATACATGGAAAACTTAAATCCCGGCCGCAGCTCTCGAAGGCGCCAATCCAAACTCCAAAGCCTTCGCGTGTCCAAGCAAGCACTACACCTGCAAAACCTGGTAGAGTGTCAACACATAGAAATGTACTGGTGAGGGATCTCTCGCCCAATCAACCAAACCAATACTTTCATTATGTGAGTACACACAAATTATGTGGTCTTTCTAATATTTTCTTAGGATTAGTGACATGGCGTAGAATATAAAACATAGTATGTGTCATAAGCATATGTCACACAATTGAGTTTAACTTACTAACACTTACCATCCATCCTTCATAGTCAGATACAAGAACAATACCACTATGCAATGAAACATAAGAATCTATATACAAGGTGTGATAAGCGTCTCTGCAGAAGACAAAAACGTTGTCCATAAAGTATAATGTGCAGTGCACCCATTTTTTACTCAATATAATACCGACATACATGCATAAAGATTAACGTTAGCATGCCGACTAGCCTATATAAGGGTCACTGACCCACAAGCCATTTTGGATGTAGCTGGGTTAGATGGCGATCCTTTCAGCTAGCTAGGTTGAAAGTTCTCGAATTACCAAATGCTAGTATATCAGCACAGCTACTGCACTACGACTTCCGCTAACGTCGTTCTCCCGGGCAGAAACGATCCTTGTGCCCCCAGCGATCGTTTGAGAACTAACCTTGTGCACATGTTATCTAATGACCATACAAAATATATAACATTTAGACTCTACACAAATGTATGTTATAAACTCTAAAAATAAGCATACGGCACATCTCTATTTAGCTTAATCCTCCTCGAGCTATCGCTCGCATAACTATTCCCAGTCCAGGGACTATCTATGCAACTTTCAGTCAGGGGTACTGTCTTTGCGACCAAACAGACCCAAAATCTTTCTATGTTTCTATCTCTGAACCAAAGAATGACTAATTGCAGTCCTCCGGTCTAAAGTAGCAACACTACCTTCTTATGATAACTTGAACATAAGTATTATAATCTTTGTGATAAGATGTGGCAATAGGATGAAATTCCATTATATAGCAGGAGAATCATGTGATACAATACACCAATAATATAAAATACTACTTTTATAGCATCATGTTAGATAACCCATGTAATAAGAATATGTAGTTATACTTGTACAGGTTTAAAGCAGGAGAATCATGTGATACAATACACCAACAATATAAAACACTACTTCTATAGTATCAAGTTAGATAACTCATGTAATAAGAATAGGCAATTCTACTTGTACATGTCTAATGTAGCAGCATATATTATAAGTTTAAAGCAACAAAATAATTTTTACCTCTTTTCATTAAGTTATGTTCCATGTTTTAGCAACAAAATACAGAATGAGATTACTCTCTTATCTATGTGGGTATGTCTCTTTTTATTAGCATGGATCAACTTGTGGTAATAGAATTAATAACAAGTTTTATTAAGTGTGAAGGTAAGGCAATGAAGGGTTCATCGAAACCACCCACATGAACGAGGACTCTGCCTCGGCCAAGATGTCACACCCCAGTCCCAGAATACATAGAACCAGGAATACGCAACATGCCAGCTACGCATTCGACCAGACTCTGGTTCGACTCGAATACGTATAAGTTGTATAATAAGGGTCACTGTCTAAATAATTCAGTAAATATAAACATCTATGTCTCAATCCACAATGAATAAAAATATACAAGAAAGAGCTACATGTGCTAAAGTCGGCCGCCCAATAACACACAAACTCGAATAGACTCGAGAAAAAATATGAGTATATAAAAACTAGGCTACAACAGCAGATGAATAATAATATGAACAAAATAACCATAATGCCGGTAGAAATGATATGAGTACCTGGAACCAATGCTCGCAAGACAAGCAACTCCATCAGCAACTCCAAAGGCTTCGTAATCGTCTATGCTGCAAAACTGGCAGGGGACCAGGTCCTCAGAGGGACGTAACAAGATACAAAAAAATAACATGCCAAGTATAACAGAAAGTACAAGTGTATAGACGGTATAATCTAGCATAACCACCTAAGTGAGACACAGTTTGAAGACAATGTTCGACGTGTGGGCTGTCCAAAATAAAACCGTAGCTCCGGACACGGAGACACACGAGACGTACCGCAGCTCCGGGCAAAGAGTCACACGGGTGATACCACTAATCCAGATACAGGAATACTACAAAAATAGATCATATACATATATATAGCGCGTGCAGAGGAGCCCAAACGTCTAGTAACTGTCTTCCCCATCCCAAGCGGTCAACGATTGTGTGCTGAACCTGAACCTCTATCTAGCAGTCTCGTCATACTGAAGTAACTATCAATCAACGCGACCCTAAGGTCATCCCAGATTTTGGTCATGCTATCAGTATCACGATAAAGGAAATCTGGCACCATGACAGTGTCTGAATGTGTCATAGGGTTATAATATACACAGGTACGTACATCAAGGTGTTGCGAATATCTATCACTCGTTACCAGACGTTACCGACGAACTTCTGCACCCGGTTGTGATCCGGACACGAAGTAACGATTCTAATCAAACACGCGCACAATGCATAAAATAAAACAATAAATATCTGATAACTAAAATACAGGATGACAAGGTACACTTGCCTGGATCCGGCTGCTGAAGATGGGTCTCCGATACAACGTCCAAGTCCGCGGGTCCCGTAGTACCTAGAGACGAGGTACAAATTCAATCAGTAGACTATCACACGGCTAAAAATAAGATGTGACACTCGTCCAACATATGTTTAATCTCAGTTACAACTCACATAGACACTAAGCTAGAGGGTTGACCAAGGTTGACTAAGGGTATGTTACATCTAATCCAGTTAATCACATTATACTATCATCAGACAAATCCTCAATCTTATATTTCATCATGGTGTTTATCAGTATTTCAAGCCATGATCAATCCTCAGGTTTTACCCTGGTCTTCACAGACGTTAACATGCATATTCAATTATCATCCTCGAATAAATTAATTATTAATTATTTAAACCCTCAATTATAAAAATTGTCAATGAATTATTTGAACATCCTTTCACATACATATATCTACTCCTCTATCATTCCATTATTAGTTATCATCTCTTAATAAATGACCAACATTTTGATATCATAACACATACTTAGTCAACCTGTCAACAATGCATAAATCAATAAACGACAAAACTCAAAGTAGCATTCACCAACCCTAAGGATAATAACCAATGTTTTGATATCACACACCATTTCACCATAATTGTAATCATGCTCCTCGATAACCATCAAACTGCATAAAACCCTAAACTCAATATATATCATTCAACCCTCAAAAGCAGATATTTCGTAACATCGAACCCAAATACCAATGCATACACATACCATCAAATGCATGTAATAAACCCTAAAATCTCGTATAGCAACCCTTAAATAAATCTATATCATTTACAACCATTCATGCATATTATATTATGAAATAAACCCTAAAACTATCTAAGTCATATACCACAATATACATTAATACTAAACTAATCACAACAAAACACAATATAAAATATATAGAGAGGGGGAGTATTCACCTCGGTAGCTCGTGGTGGTGCGAGGGGGAGACGGTGGTCGTCGTGAAGGTGGTGGTGTGGTGTCGACAGCGGGGTGTTGGCGGTGAGTCACGCCGGAGTAGGTGCTGTGATGATGATGTCGAGGAGAGGAGTTTGAGGTGGTGGTTGGCCGGAGCTGTGGTGGTGATCGGAGGGGAGAGGCGGGGTGATGATGGTGATGATGTTGATGAGGATGATGATACTGGTGGTGGAGGGTGGTGATGCTAGTGGTGTAGGGTGGTGATGTTGGTGGTGAAGTCAGAGTGGAGGAAGGTCATGGGGGAGGTCGGGTGAGGCTGGTTGAGGGGGCTCGGCGTAGAGGTGGTCGTAGGGGAGTCGAGGCAGGAGGTTGGGTGTAGCAGAAATGGTAGTGGGTTCTGGGCAGCGGGACGGGGGAGCTCGGCAGCTGGAGGTGGTGGAAGCAGCGGGGAGAGCAGCCGGAGGAGAAGGCCGGGGAGGGAAACTCGGCTGGTGGTGGTTGCCGGAGTAGGGGGCAGTCGAGTTCAGGGTTGAAGAAGAGGAAGAAGAAGAAGAAGAAGAAGAAGAAAGGAAGGAAGAAGAAAGGAAAATGGAAGAAGAGAATGGCTGTGGTTTTGATGTAGGAGAAGGGAGGAGAGAGAAAGTGGGGGGTTTCCCAAGTGTGGGGATTAGGGCCGGTTGGAAAGTGTGTATCAAGAGACATTAAATAGGAAAGGGTGATGGGGAGTGTGTGGTGAGGATGAGCCCCAATTTTTGAATGTATGGCTCACAATTAATCATGAAGGAATGTACATACAAAAGAGAGAGAAAGGAGTGAGCTGGACCAGTCAATGATTTGAGGGTGGCTTCTTCATTTGGTTTGAACCAATAAGGTGATGACACCTAATGCAACATTTCTAAATAAGTCACTTAATTTTGGGTATTTGCACAAACACATAAAATGATAGAAAAATGGTGTGGGAATTGGTGTTTGATGTTTTGTAGGGTGAGGGGGCGTTGTGTGTTTTAGCATGGGCTTAATTAATGGGGTATTGGATTAAATTGGGGTTAAGTTAAGATTAGTCAAAGTTGGTATCCCCAATTTAATTAAAATAAATTGTCATGTGCTCTTAAATTAAATAGGAGCACATTGTAACACCCCGTTCCGTTCTAGCGGACTGCCGACTCAAACGGCAAAAGTGCAACTGTCCCGACCCACTTTGCCTCAAACGAGAAGCAAAGGATAGCCAGACTTGTCCCTACAGGTTTTCAGCTTAGGCTTTCAGAGGCTCGCTTGACGTATCGCTCTACCGAGGCGAATCATCGCTAAGGTGGGTGGCTACGGTGAACTTGCCTTTGCTTAGCCAGCACACATAAAATCTAGAATGTTTATGCTAGTCGCTAGGTGAATCATCCCCTGCATGCTAATAAGAATCCAACGCACCTAGATAAGCGAATAATCCCAACTTGTATTGCTTATGCTAGAACATGGAAATAAAATATTACTTTTATATATGTTCAGACCCTTACATGCTACCCTAGAACGTATTGCTCGGGAAGTCCCCTAACGATCTCACTCTTCGGCTTACCTTCGGGCCCGAGCTAACGTGAATGTTGTGTTTATACAATGCATGCTTGTCCACTTGAATGTTGCCTTGTTTTCATCCAAACCCCGGAAGACTACTAAGTAGTCGTTCCGTGCATGATTGATCCTGCAAATATCCGGGACCGTTAGGTCACCCAAGGCAGCCCCAAACCAGGGGAATGCATCAAGGCAAAGGCATTCACTGAACAAGGAATCAAGATTCAAGTATCTCGTGTACTCGTGTTCTCGTGTACTCGTGTTCTCGTGTTCTAGTGTACGCATGTTCTCGTGTTCTCGTGTATCCCGTGATAATTGAAAGACCCAATAATTGCATGTCGCGGACAACTCGGAAATGAGGTATGGTTCCACGGACGGTCTCCGGGGCACTGGGGTCGATCCGATCCGGATGGAACTTCACGTGTGGTCCCTCGTGTACAGGCGAGTGGTTTGTAGTGCCTCTTGTACTTTCGTTGCATTCCACTTGGCCTGGGACCACATCATGTGTAGTCCATCGTGTGCAGGCGAGATGGTTTGTAGCGCATCGTGTACTTTCGTTGCATTCCATCTTGGCCTTGGACTACTTCATGTGTGATCATCGTGTGCAGGAGATGGTTCGTAGCACCTCTTGTACTTTTGTTGCGTTCTATTCTCGTCTGCGATCGGTCCTTTATGGCTATGCCAGCGACTCATGTTCATATAGATAAGTCTTCCTCGCTTAGCGGCTATCCTCGTGCGAGTCATTGTATCGCATCAAGAAACAACTGAACACCTGAACGATCTTGATATAGCGACTCTCGTGTTGCATATGCTATCGCCTGAATATTTATACATGCCCGTGCTCGAATTGTTAATGTTTGCCTTGGACAGGGAAGGACAAATGGTAAGTGGGTAAGTCTCGCCGTGTTTCCTCTTATGTCGCACGACGCACTGCCACACGAGTTAGGCTATTCAATATTTGCATAAAACTGATCCTAAGGCAACTAGAAAGACAACTTAATAGTTGGTGCACGAAACTTATATTACGTGTTTGGATTTGTCGAGCGGGCGAGTAGCTTCCCCGCCAGTGCATTCAATGTACTGATAATCCACCAGTTTGTATGCAGGGTGCGGGAGAACCTCGTTCGGTACGGATGCCTCCTTCGTGCGTTCGAAACTGAAGCACTTATAGAAGACATAATGTTGTGAACATCGCATGTACAATCAATCCACAATTGTAGCCACTTGGCACGCTTTTACTATTTCAGAGAGAGAGGCTTGAGCGACTTGTAATCTCGGCTATGCGCCACCTGTAACACATGTTTATATCAATAAAAGAGTTGCTTTACTTCAACTTGTGTTTCAATGCTTCCGCTATATTGTCAAATCAGTGAACTTGTTACCAAATCATTATGCGTTTATGACTCCGCTGCACTCGGACAATCTATGCGACTCTGTGGCTTAGAACTCTTACCGCCAGCCAATGAACCACGTCCTTGCACGGGCGTGGCTCACGCTCATGCGACATCACACCCGGATGGGTCAAAGCGATCATTCCACGGGAGCGCTGGCGCGGTGATTCTCGCCTAGCGGGAACGGCCGATTTAGCCCGCGGGAGATCGGGGTGTGACACACATGTGGTCTCAATTTGGAGTGACACAAAGGTCATGAAGGGTGTAGGCTTGGACCCTTTAATTGGTCCGGCTAAATGGGTTGAGTTGGTGTCTCAAAATTAATGGCAACGACACAGATGCGCGACACAAGATTAAATAATAGATTTCAGATACTGGAAGTTGTGCAATTAAATTAGAGCACAAGGGATTGTGATTTTAAGTGACGAAAAAGTCCAATGCCTAAGTTGGCTTGTCAAGTCAAGTGTGCAACAATTAGATAGAAATTATGGGCTAAGGTTGGGCTCCGAATTTGCAACAACGGTAGGGTGCACCAAGGATTATAAATAATGAATTAAACAATTGCAACAAATTTTTAAACCTTAATTACTCTAACTCTACAACAATATTTCTAACTAAATCTGGTCTACCTAAAATAGAATTTTGAGGGGGGTTTACTCCTTCCCAACTTAGAAAAATTCTGTCCCCAAAATTAAAAGTAAAGCACGAATAATAGCTATGAGAATTTTAAAAACAAACTGGTAATCGAATGTGGTACTTAAATTCGTACATTGGTCCTCAAATAAATACGAAAAACGCTGTCGAATGGAATCCTCGCGCTCCCAGGTAGACTCGTCTGGTGATTGATGCTTCCATACAACTCTGACCAGTCGAATAGTCTGACCTCTCAAAGTCTTCTCACTGCGATCGAGTATTCCCTTTGGCTGCTCGGCATACGATAAACTGGGTCCGACTGTAATCTCTGAATGATTAAGCATGTGGCTAGGGTCTGCCACGTACCTCCTCAACTGCGATACATAAAATATGTCATGCACTCCTTCTAATGATGGAGGCAATACAAGACGATAGGCCACTTCGCCAACTCATTCCAAGATATCAAAAGGTCCGATGTACCTCGGACTCAGCTTGCCTCTGCCTCCGAATCTGATGGTACCACGAGTAGGCGATATCTTCAAAAATACATGGTCACCTTCCTTGAACTCCAAAGATCTGTGGTGCGCATCTGCCCAATGCTTCTATCTGTCCTGTGCTGCACGTTGGTGGCTCTGAATCTGTTTTACTTTTTTCACTGTCTGTGTCACCAACTCTGGACCAAGTATCTGACGCTCTCCCACGTCACTCCAACATACCAATGACCTACACTTCCTGCCGTACAGTGCCTCATAAGATGCCATATGTATGCTAGCCTGGTAGCTGTTATTGTAGGAGAACTCCACCAAGTGTAGATGGTTCTCCCAAGATCCTCCAAAGTCGATCATGCACGCTCTCAACATATCCTCTAGTATCTGTATCGTGCACTCTGACTGGCCATCAGTCTGTGGATGATATGCAGTGCTGAACTTGAGACGAGTTCCTAGACTCTCCTGCATACTCCGCCAAAAATGTGACGTGAATCTGGAATCATGATCCGATACAATGCTGACAGGCACTCCATGTAGTCGTACTATCTGCCTCATATACATGTCAGCTAATATCTCCGTGGACTGCCCAACTCTGAAGGGCAAAAAATATACAGACTTGGTGAGTCTGTCTACGACAACCCAAACTGCATCCTTCCCGCTAGGGCTCCTCGGGAATCCTGTGACGAAGTCCATGGTAATATATTCCCACTTCCACTCGGGAATGGGAAGCCGCTGCAATAGTCCTGCAGCCCTCTGATGTTCAGCCTTGACTTGCTGACAGACCAAATATCTCGCCACGAATCTTGTAATCTCTCTCTCTTCATCCCATACCACTAGTAATGTTGTCTCAAATCTCGGTACATCTTCGTACCCCCGGGATGAATAGAATAAATTGAGCTATGAGCCTCGGTCATCAACTCCTGGCGTAGCTCGCCACTCGGAACGTATAGGCGATCTCCACACCTCAATGTTCCGTCTTCATGAATCTTGAGTCCCGTCTGCATGCCGATCTCTGTCCTCTCTCATAGTCGTTGAAATCTCGCATCTGTAGGCAGGGTTGTCTTGATCCTCTCAATCAATGTCGACTGAACCTCGAGACTGGCCATCTGTCCATCTATGCCTGGCAATACAATCTCAATCCTGAGCTCCTAAAGATCCTCTAACAATTGGCGTTGAGTCGTCAAAAAGTATGCCATGGGCTTCCTGCTTAAGGCATCTGCTACTACATTCGCCTTGCCAGGGTGGTATTGCAACTCTATATCATAGTATGTCATCAACTCTGGCCATCGCCTCTGTCTCATGTTGAGCTCCTTCTGAGTGTAGACATACTTCAGACTCTTGTGATCTGTGTAAATCTCAACACGCTCTCCATAAAGGTAGTGTCGCCATAGCTTTAGTGCAAATATCACTGCAGCTAGCTCTAGGTCGTGCATCGAATAATTCTTCTCATGAACTCTCAGCTGTCTCGATGTATAGGCTATCACTTTGCCGTGTTGCATCAGTACACATCCTAATCTGCTCTCAGACACATTACTGTACACTATAAATCCTCCTGATCCTGAAGAAAGTGTCAAAATCGGTGCTGATGTCAGATGCTTCTTCAGCTCATCGAAAGCCATCTGACACTCTTTGGTCCAGATAAACTTCTTGCCTTTACGCGTCAGTCGCGTCATAGGCGCAGCGATCCTCGAAAAGTTTTTCACAAACCTCCGATAATATCCGACAAGTCCGAGAAAACTCATAATCTCTGTATCTGGTGTAGGGGTAGGCCATGTCTCAACTGCAGCTATCTTCTCCGGGTCAACTGATAGTCCATCTCTGGTGATTATGTGTCCCAGAAAGGGTACTCTATCCAAACAGAACTCATATTTGCTGAGCTTGGCATACAGCCTCTCTTGCCTCAGCGTCTCCAATACGATCCTGAGATATCTCTCGTGCTCCTCCCGGCTCTTAGAATATACCAAGATGTCGTCGATGAACACCACCACGAACTTATCTAAGTACTGGTGAAAAATATTGTTCATCAGGCTCATAAATACTGCTGCCGCATTGGTTAAACCAAACGGCATGACTAGAAACTCATAGTGCCCATACTTCGCCCGAAAGGCCGTCTTCGGAATGTCCTTTCTCCGTACCTTCATCTGATGATAGCCGGATCTGAGATTGATCTTCGAGAATACACATGTGCCACTAAGCTGGTCAAATAAATCATCGATGTGTGACAGTAGGTACTTGTTCTTTATCGTTACAGCATTTAACGCCCTGTAATCGATACACAAGCGCACCGTCCCATCATTCTTCGGCACAAATAAGATGGGTGCTCCCCATGGAGAAATACTAGCCCGAATGAAACCTTTATCTAGGAGATCATCTACTTGGACTTTCAACTCAACCAACTCCTTCGGTGCTAGTCTGTAGACGGGACAAGTAACTGGCTCGGCTCTGGGAGTCAACTCTATAGCAAACTCTATCTCTCTGTCAGGTGGTAGGCCTGGAAGATCCTCTGGAAACACATCCTCAAGGTTGGATATGAAGTGAGGGTATATCGGTTCACCTTCTGCAATGTGTGTTGCTAAGGTAGGTTTATGCTCTCGGGCTCCCCGAAGAAACTCAAACTCAGGGTGATCTGGGGGTCTAAATATGACGCAACCACGACGGCAATCTAGCGTTGCGTGGTATTGGCTCAACCAATTTATGCCTAGGTCAATGTCATAGTCTAGACTTAACTTCATACTAAATTCTCCCTTGCCTAATGTATAATTACTCTTCTCCTCAATTTCTTCCTACAATTTTATTCCTCAATTTTTTTTCTTTCCGTTATCTATTGCTCCGAGTCACATAGTACAATTTATAATAATGGCAACACCCAAGCACATGCTAGAATTTCTGGTATCAGATCATCATCTTCTAGGTGAGAGCCTAAAATTCTATCTCCTCTAGTTCATAATATCGTTCCTGGTATCGCTATCATATATAACAACTAATTTCTAGCATCGGGCTATACACTTCCATAAATTATTCTAGAGGGTTATGATCAACAATCTTTCCAGCTTCCAGTACTTCCTAAATCACTGTTATCTCAAGTATGGGTAGGGTACTACTGGGTCCAATTCTCTTGCTAACCTTTCACACTTGTTCTAGAATCCAAAAAGAACCTATCAATCTATCCTACTAAGGGTAACAATCTTCTCAGAGAAGTACACAAACTTTGTCTTCTGTCGTCTGGACTTCGATCTTCTTCTGGAGGGAACCATCAGGCTAAAGCATTCGTCCTTCCGAAATAAAAGGAGACGAGCAACAAGAATAATGATATTGATAAAAAAGAAACGAATACAATTGGGAAGTCCAATGGCGATAATCAATTACGAAGGGAGTTTTAAAATCGATTATGGATTGAGAGCCTATTCAACAATAAATCATAATATCTATTCTTAATTTGCAGGCTCGCTTGTCACAGTCAGGTGACCAAGACAATTTAATCTGACCTGCATGGGCCACCACAAAAACATGTCACGCCCCTGTCCCAGAATACGTAGGACCAGGAATACACAACATGCCAGCTACGCATTCGACCAGACTCTGGTCCGACTCGAATACGTATAAGCTGTATAATAAGGGTCACTATCTAAATAATCCAGTAAATATAAACATCTATGTCTCAATCCACAATGAATAGAAATATACAAGAAAGAGCTACATGTGCTAAAGTCGGCCGCCCAATAACACACAAACTCGAATAGACTCGAGAAGAAATATGAGTCTATAAAAACTAGGCTACAACAGTAGATGAATAACAATATGAACAAAATAACCATAATGCCGATAGAAATGATATGAGTACCTGGAACCAATGCCCGCAAGATAAGCAACTCCATCAGCAACTCCAAGGGCTCCGTAATCGTCTATGCTGCAAAACTGGCAGGGGACCAGGTCATCAGAGGGACGTAACAAGGTAAAAAAATACAACATGCCAAGTATAACAGAAAGTACAAGTGCATCGCCGGTGTAATCTAGCATAACCACCTAAGTGAGACACAGTTTGAAGACAATGTTCGACGCGTGGGCTGTCCAAAATAAAACTGTAGCTCCGGACACGGAGACACACGGGACGTACCGCAGCTCCGGACAAAGAGTCACACGGGTGATACCACTAATCCAGATACAGGAATACTACAAAAATAGATCATATACATATATATAGCGCGTGCAGAGGAGCCCAAACGTCTAGTAACTGTCTTCCCCATCCCAAGCGGTCAACGATTGTGTAATGCCCCGTTCCCCCTATTCGGGAAGCGCGACCAAGAAATACTTACGACCGTCCGAACGGGACAGATTAAATCAAGATCCTTTCCTCGTTATGGATTGGTTTCTTCGGAGTCAGGTCCCATATTCAACGGATCGTGCCTCAAGGAAGGACTCGGCGACAGAGTTGGGGCCTTTCCGTTGCGCTGGTTTCCTTGCCGTTTTTGTGCCGCTTAGTTGCTTTCTCGTCGGTTTTATGACTTGCGTTTTCTTGAACGGTTTCGATGGATTTCATTTCTTTCGTTCTTAGGATCTCGCAATTTTATATCGAACCTCGGAGACCGAAGCAGGAGATATTGATCATCTGTTGGTGCATGTAGGTGATCGGGTAGACGACGCACGCGCGGAGTCTTAAAGTTCTCCCTTTCTCTCCTAGTTCTCCAACTTGTGAGTGGCTTTATTTCGATTAGCATCCTTCTGCCAAGTCTTTACTCTAAATAATAATTGACTCATTATGCATCCCGACCCAACGATATCATAATAATAATAAAACTGAGTCAAGAGAAAGATGAGTTAGACTTGAAACACTTGAAATGCTTGTCACTTAGAATGCTCAAACGATCTCATTGATGCGTGCTTGTCCGCTATGCATTTATATATTCATGCTTCAGTTGTAGCTAGAACTTATTCTATATAACTGTACGGATATATTGTACAAACTATATTAAAATGCAATCACCTGGACAGGAAGACTATTCCAATGCACTATGTTAAAGTAGATGTATACATTCTTGTGGTTTGAATGCTTTATTGATTTAGTATAAATGTCTAGTTCGGTCGGACAACTTGTGCACAAGGTTTAGTTCCTGCGAACGGCGCCCGGGGCACTGGGGCCGATTCGTCCCGGGCGGAACTCGGATAGCTACGCTAGCGAAGCTAGCACGGGTAAGGCGGGAGAGACCTTGTAGCGGGGCTTGCTACCCGAGCTACAAGGGTCACCGCTTACTGTAGCTATTGTCCACGGTGGCAATGATATGCCGTGGCCCAATGTACACATATTTCTGTATTGCTTGCTCAAACTAATGGTGTCTTCGTGGCAGGAAAGAACATGGTAAGTGTTATGCAGGCAGTTCAGATGGAAAGATAAAAGTTACCTAACGGTAGCACGTTTGTTCTGTAAATCACATATTAAATGCTCGCATGTAAATTGAACTAAGGCAAGATAGAAAGACCACAATAATATTGCATGTTTCATATGAAGAAACTTGGATTTGGTTAGTTGGGTTAGCTCGCCCTCACCAGTACTTTTTATAGTACTGACCCTCGTTGCAGCAGGTTCCCCGAGCCCAAGCAACGCGGCGAGGAGCTGAAGCTTCTTCCTTCTCCAACTAGTCCAGCATCTGATGCATTCCGTCCATGACTTTTTGAAGCTTGTACAAAGAACTGGGAGCAAGCACAACACGTATATGCGGCTCCGTGGCAAGGCGATAGCTTCGCCAGCATGTGTCTATGTTGTAAAGTTTTGAAGTTTTAGTAAAGGATGTGATGTATGGGAACGACTATCTCATTTTGTATCCAAGTTGTAAGCCCGTGTGGCATCCTTCTCATTTTGGGTCTAGAGTCTGTAAACAGATGTTCATTATCAATAAAAAGGAAACTTTTCTATGCCTCAATGTGTGTTATCTTATTTGCGTACTCTGTTGCATATGTTCTAAAGATCATCACTATGCCTAGGCCTTGTGCACGCGCGCCCTACGCGTGCACGGCATCACGCTCGGAGGACGATTATCGATTGGGTAAAATCGGGGCGTGACACAGTGGTATCAGAGCAAAGCTTCAGATCCTTTGATCTCGAGTCGGAAAGTTTTCCTAAGATGACCCTATCCCGTCCGAGTTAACTCTTGAATCAATTGGTACAAAATAAGATACGTTCCATACAGTGAGTCCGTAATACTCTATGAGACTGATATAAGTTACTTGTTACAACATAAATGGCTAGAACCCAAGCAATAGGCCAAGTTGATGCAAGTTCTTCAGGCACTTCGGAAAGTTCCAAGAGCCAGCGACCTGCGCCCTCCGTCGATCCGGTTGAACGAATGATGCTAATGCTGGAAGCACAACAGAAGAGGGATGAGGCCCGACATGACAAGTTCGAGAAAAATCTAGAGGCTCGATTTGAGATCCAGCAGAAGCAGGTGGACGCTCTGCAATAAATTGTTCAGACCTTGGCTTCTAACCAATCCGCAACAACAATAGCGGAACCGGTGGATCCAGCGACAGATGAAGTCCTAGTGCCTCAAAATGCAAAGAAGAAGGATGTGACTGCCTTCGACTTTGCGAACTTCAAGAAGGTCTGTAACACGTCCTTCCGAGGGATGGAGGATCTGGTCGTGGCATTAGATTGGCTGGCCAAGTTGGAAGACCACTTTAAGCTGTTGGAAGTACCCGACGACAAACAAGACGCCTGCGCCCAACTCCAGCTTCGGATGAACGCACACGATTGGTGGGATGTACACCGCAGATTGCTCTCGACTGGTGATGATGGCGAGACGATCCCTTGGTCCACCTTCCGTGGCGCATTCGAAGAAGAATTAATCCCCCCACCCATTCGTCGTCAGAAGGAAAATAATTTCGTGCGACTGCAACAAGGAACGATGACGGTGAAACAGTATGCCGCAGAATTCAACCGGTTGGCAAAGTTTGCTAGTTCTTACCTGCCCAATGCAGCAAGCCGAGCCAAACGATTCGAGGGTGGCCTACGACCTTCCATTCACGCGCACGTAGTCGCTCCGCAATATGAGACGATGAGGGAAGTCCTTAACCATGCCCTTGTCCTGGAGCCGCAATATCCTTCTACTACCGCGGGCGCTGTGCAACATTCTCATCACAAGCGCCAGGGTAATACAGGAGAAAATAATGCCAACAAGCGTCCTAATCATGGCGACAACCAGGGCAACAATCAGGGAGGAACCAAGGGCAGCGATGTGCAAAATGCAACCGTACAGGGCACCAGGCTAGCGAATATCGAAATCAGGGATGCTTCAACCATCGTCGGCTGGGCCATTATGCTCGTGACTGTCTTGGTCGCCCCAACCGAGTCCCTCAGCGCCGTGCAGAACAACAAAATTCAGTTCAGGGACCCCAAGTGAATCGGGCTGCGCAGCAACAAGAGCGTCGTCCGAACACTGGGGGCCGGGTCTATGCCTTAACGAGGGACGAGGCGCTTGCCTCGAACACCGTAGTGTCAGGTATGTTGCTATTCAATAATGTGCCTGCACGAGTGTTATTTGATTCAGGTGCTACCCACAGTTTTGTGTCAACAAACTTTGCTAGGGAACATAGATTCATTCAAACCCCGTTAGGCCTAAGGCTTAGCGTCAGTACTCCATCAGGCACGAGTTTGCCTGTCGATTCAGTTTGTCGTGGTGGCTGCATTTATATCGGAGAAAGAAAATTGTCACTTGATGCTATAGTTCTAGACATAGGGGACTACGACATCATTCTGGGAATGGATTGGCTTGGCGCTTGTTCTGCTACTATCGATTGTGTGAAGAAGAAAGTCGTGTTTCATCTTCCTGGCGAGATCAAATTTTGCTATTCGTGCAGTCCACAGTCAGAAGGGTCAAATGCTTGTATGGTGATATCTGCAATGTCTGCTCGATGGATGATTCACTCCGGCTGCGTAGGGTACTTGGCTTCCGTTCGAGACACTCGGCAAGATTGCGCAAACGTTGAGTCCATTCCCGTTGTGGCAGATTTTCCTGATGTGTTCCCCGACGAGTTGTCCGGTATGCCGCCCGATCGAGAGACAGAGTTCACTATCGACACATTCCCAGGAACCCAACCGATTTCCAAATTCCCGTATCGAATGGCACCGGCAGAACTAAAAGAGTTAAAAATTTAGCTACAGGAACTGCTTGATCATGGATATATTCGGCCTAGTGTGTCTCCGTGGGGTACACCGGTACTGTTCGTTAAGAAAAAGGATGGCTCGATGCGACTCTGGATCGACTATCGGGAATTAAACAAAGCAATTGTTCGAAATAAATACCCCTTCCCAGGATAGATGATCTTTTTGATCAGTTACAAGCTGCCACAGTGTTCTCAAAAATTAATCTCCGTTCAGGTTACCATCAGCTCAAAATTAAGCCGGACGATGTGCCAAAGTCAGCCTTTCGCACTCGCTACGGCCATTATGAGTTTTTGGTAATGCCGTTCGGTTTAACCAATGCCCCCGCTTCCTTTATGGGTTTGATGAACCAAGTGTTTCGGCCGTATCTCGACAGATTTGTAGTAGTGTTCATTGATGATATCTTGGTGTATTCGAAGAATAGGGCGGAGCATGCAGAGTACTTGCGGACCGTGCTACAAACCCTTCGAGACAACAAGTTGTATGCGAAACTGAGTAAGTACGAATTTTGGCTGAGCAGTGTATCTTTCCTAGGGCACATCATTTCTGCGGGAGGCATTTCAATCGATCCGAAGAATGTGGAAGCCATTGTCGAGTGGAAACGACATGCATCTGTTAGTAAAATTCGAAGCTTTCTCGGGTTAGCGGGCTACTACAGACAGTTCGTAAAGGATTTTTCCAAACTTGCCTCACCTCTGACTCGCCTCACTCAGAAGGGAGTCGCATTTGAGTGGTCCGCCGACTGCGAAACTGCGTTTCGAGAGTTAAAGCATCGCCTAACCTTGTCCCGTTACTTGCACTACCGGATGAGACTTCGGGATTCCAAATCTTTAGTGACGCTTCAGGGCAGGGCTTAGGGTGTGTACTTATGCAGCAAGACAGAGTGATAGCCTATGCATCCAGACAGTTGAAAAAGCATGAAAAGAATTATCCCACGCATGATCTGGAACTGGCAGCAATTGTGTTCGGGTTGAAATTGTGGCGGCACTACCTTTACGGAGTGCTTTACCGAATCTATACCGACAACAAAAGTTTAAAGTACTTATTCACCCAAGCAGATCTGAACCTACGATAGCGGCGCTGGCTAGAATTGATAAAGGATTACGACTTAACGATAGACTACACGCCTGGCAAGGGAAATGTGGTAGCAGATGTGTTGAGTCGGGTCTTTGCGGGAACTCTGTCCGTCGATCGCAGGTTACAAAAGGAGTTAGAAGAAATGGGCATCGAACTCAGGATTCGTTATCGCGGCGCGCGGGTTGCTCAGATGCGATTTGTACCTAACTTGATAGAGAGAGTCACATCTACTCAAAGAGATGACCCATTCCTCCGGAAAATACGAGAGCAGATTCAAGCGGGGAAGGCGAAAGACTTTGCAGTAGATGAGCATGGGGCGTTGCGAGTGAAGGGAAGGCTATGCGTCCCCAATGATTCAGAACTCAGAAAGGAAATCCTCACTGAAGCACATTATGCAGCCTATACAATCCATCCCGGGAGCACGAAAATATATAAGAACCTTCGTACTATCTTCTGGTGGCACGACATGAAGAAGGATGTGGCGCTCTTTGTGTCCCAATGCATAACCTATCAGAGGGTTAAAGCAGAGCATCAGAGGCCGGGCGGAGAAATGCAGAATCTTGCTATCCCGGAATGGAAGTGGGAGCACATCAGCATGGACTTTATTGTTGGTCTGCCAAGGACGCAACGGAGGAACGACGTAATCTGGGTCATCGTCGACCGGTTAACCAAGTCTGCACACTTTATTGCCATTAAAAGTACTTGGGGCGCCGATCGCCTTGCTCAGACCTACCTTGACGAGATAGTCCGGCTGCACGGAGTGCCAGTTTTCATAGTATTAGATCGGGACGGACAGTTCGTCTCACGTTTCTGGAAAAACCTTCAGTCGTCGATGGGGACCAAGTTGAAATTCAGCTCAGCCTACCATCCTCAAACAGATGGCCAGACAGAACGGATGAATCAGGTACTAGAAGATATGATGCGCCTCTGCGTGATCGATTCCAAGTCAAGTTGGAACGTCAACCTGCCGCTAGCCAAATTTGCTTACAACAACAGTTATCAGTCTAGCATCCAGATGGCTCCGTATGAGGCGCTGTATGGGCGGAAGTGTAGGTCACCGATCTGCTGGGATGAAGTTGGGGAGAGGCAAATCCTTGGTGTAAACACCCTGATTTTTCAGAATAATTTTAATATAATTTTCTCCAACATTTCGGTATTTTTCTGGATGAAGAACCAAGGTAATTGTGATCAAAAGATTTTTAATCGCTGTTAATTGATGTTAAAATATTATGAAAATAATATTTTATGGTGTAAAATGAAAAACCGAACATAGGGTAATTTTCGGTAAATTTATTGGACTCCGAAAACGCGTTTAAAGACCTAAAAGCTATTGGATATTTAAACCGAACCAAACCTGACTGAACCGAACCAAACCAGACTGAACCGAACCAGGCCAAACCCAGCATAGCGGGTCGGGTCGGATCCGAGTCAAACCCGACCCGGACCCAAACACACAGAAACCCTAATTCTAATCAGGTCGAAAATACTGTTCCGACCCGGCGGCGCCGTATAAAACCCCCCCTCGACTTCCGTGCTCAGCGCCGCAACCCTAATAATTCTCCCCCGACCAGCAGCCCGCTCCGATCACTCCGCCGCCGACCCGAACTCCACAGCCACTCTTCCCTGCTCAACTCCGCCGTCGACCACCGATCGACGCCGCTGCAACCTCCTCCTCTCCCCACGACCCCGACGTTCCTCCTCCGCCCTGTTCCTCACCGTCCCCCTCTTCCTCCGCCTCAAGCCCAGCAGACCGACTCCCCGCCGTCGAGTTCGCCCAGCCAGACTTCCCTTCTCCGTCATCCGCCACGAGCACAGCGGCCCGTGTGATCCCCCACTCCTGTCTGAAATCCCCCCCGCGGCTGAACCCGCTCCGGCCAACTGTGCAGAGCCGCCCGCCGCCCTAGCCCGACCTCGCCGACCCCGAGCCCCACTCCCTCCGGCGAAGCCCCCGCCGCTGTCTTGATCAGAACCCTAGAGCAGCGGACACAAGAGCTCGACCAGGACACGAGCAGGACACGAGAATTCAGACTTCTCGGAGCCCAGTTCAGGTAACGTTTCCTCTCACCTCGTAATTTCGTTTTTGATTCCGTCAGTTGCAACGCGTAGACTGTGTAACCCTCTCGGTGCCCGTGCAACCCGCTCGGTGCATCGCGTCCTGTGGTGATCGCAAACCGCGATCCAAAAATAGGAAAAATAATGCCTTGTTTTACCCCGGAATTGAGTGCGCTCCGCCAAACGGGACGACTTAGTCGCACGCGGTCTTTACCGAAATGTGCGCGACGTTGATACGGACGTGCAGGATTTCGCAGAAGTTGATTTGGATGTGCGTGCACACCGGAATCAACGCGTATCCGCCGACAACACCCCGTATCCGTTCATTCTGGAATGCGCTGTAACTTTGTGTACACACGTCGGATCGAGACAAAACTTGCGCCATCGGACTCGTAGCAATACGCTGGTCTTGTGACCCAAGTTTGGTTCGATTCTGAGAACGTTGACAAAATCGTGTATCGTGGGCCCCACCGGCTCCACTTGACGGGCGATTTTGTGATCGGCTCATCGGAATCCAATTCTGGAAGTTCCATTGGGTTCGTATCATCGTTCTTGACTTGTTGACACTGAGTTTAAAAAAATTGGAGACCTTTGACCCTGACACGCTTTTCGGTGCAAAGTGGCCCACATGTGGACCCCGCTTTGGCCCGAAAATGTCATTTTTTCCCTTGTGTCCAAATTGGACTTAAGGACAGGCGTTTCTAGCTATTTGATATTTTCTGAGACTGTTGGTGATGTTTATTATATCTTTTGGAGGAGTACCTACATGATCCACTGATACAGGGACAACTGTTGGTATTCAAACACCAGGCAAATGTACCTTGCCAAACTCTGCAGTATTGTTACCTATTTTTCTTGCTTCATTTATATTGTTGTGCATGCTTAACCTAGGACATTGTGGCTTACTTAGCGTCCGATTAATAGTCGGGTGCCAACACCGTACGCGACGTTGTGTATTGTCATATAGAGATGGACATTCGTGACACTTTATATCCTCGTACTAGTCTTATCAAGTACACTATGACCCAGGACACTTGACACTATTCATGAGATAAGATCTTCCTGAGATATTCATGGTGATTCTGTATAGGATACAGGACTTGACAGAGATACTATATTCATAGATACTTTATGACTTGTGCATTAGCTATGATCCCGCTTGACATGGACATGAGACGTTATGGTCATGATATGCATGGTTATATTGGGTGGGGAGAGACACACAGGCTACAGGCTATTTTATATATATCTACTACTATTGTGAGGTCGTAGACTTTCGTAGCAGAGCTAGACACATTACCGGTTATTACCGCTACCGGCTCCCCGACACAGAGCTTGTAGTGGCTCAGCCTGAGTACTCGTGATGCTCTCATCTTGCATTTCACATAGATGGTTACTTACTTGCCCTATTTACTTCATTTATGTTCTGCACTGCATTTATTCTGGCTTGTATTTTCTGTACCTTGCTATGTCCCCTGAGGACCTGGATCCGGATTATGTCCCCAGGATTTGCAGACGAGATATATCCCGAGGTATACGGGACCGGAGCAGAAGCAGATATAGGTACCGACACCCGAGGACGAGGTGTTAGCTGAAGACTTTTCCTGAGCATCTATGTTCTTGCTCAGTATTTATTTATTTCAGTCATTATATTGTGGTCTGTTGAACCATTGTATCAGATATTTATCGAGTTGTTCCCCGAAGCACTTTGTTGAGACTGGTTGATGATTTATATTCCTTATATTCTGTGGATTATATTTTATATCTTGTGTGGATGAGATTAGTTGTGCCCTGTTGTCGTAGACTTATTTTTACAACTTAAGTACGCCCTGATGGATCCATTAAATTGGGTTTGTCCATCAGTGTGTGCTGCTGGCCATTGCCACGTATCTGGTCCTTCGGTATTTTGGGACTGGGACGTGACATGGTTTTTGTAGTGGCCCATGCAGGTCTACGACTAAATCGTTCAGTTTCAACTTAGGGACCGAACAATCCTGCCCTAAGGATAAGAAAAATTAGAGGATCTCATCCATTATTTGAACCATTTTTGAACTCTATATCGAACTCGAACTAATTACTTGAATTGCATCCTGTGTTGATTCCTCTGAGCGTTCTTACAGTTTATCTTTTGGTTGCAGAGTAATGGATCCCAGGAACGGAGATGAGATTCCCTTGGATACGCCACACGACGCTGTGGTTACTTATATAGACGGAGTGACACCAGGAAATAGAGGACAAACATCGCAGAGGAATCAAACCGGTCAGCCTAATCCAAGGTTCCGGCGAGATGACATCCCACCTCCACCACAGTTCACTCCACAGATGCCAGTTTTTCCGCCAGGACAAGCCATGGACGGGAAACAGATGTTTCAGATGATGTATGCCATGATGCAAGTCCAGCAGCAGATTCACAAGAGGCCCATCGTCAGGAGACAGAGTATCTGAGAACCAGTCTGGTATCCGCATTGGAGTAGGCAAATCCACCAGCGAGGCGATCAGCGACGGGATCTATCACCGATTTTCGTCAGCTCAAGCCTCGTACCTTTTCTGGTAAAGAGGGACCAACATAAGTTCATGAATGGCTCACGAACATACAGCACCAGTTGGAAGCAGCTGAACTTCCAAGGAAGAAATGGATGACTGCAGTGAGGATGCAGTTGACTGAAAATGCACATCATTGGTGGTTAGCAGAAGAGAGGAGGCTCGGACAGAACCGGGTCACTTGGGAAGAGTTCTCCAGACTCTTCCGAGAGATGTATATTCCCGCAGTTGCACGGTCAGAGCTCAGAGACAAGTTCAACCGCCTTATCCAAGGCAATATGACAGTAGAAGAATACAACGTGGAATTTATTCGCCTAAGTCGCTTTGCTCCAACCTTGATTTCGACAGAGGAAGAGAAAGCTGAGAAGTTCTTTGACGGATTGAAGTTCGAGCTCCAGAGATTGATTGGATCGGTCGCACCTACATCATATACCGACATCCTTGCAGCAGCACGACGCATGGAGTCGCTAGAGGGGAGTCAAACCTGAAGAGGCCAATCATATCAGCACCATCCAGGACAGCACATGGGGATTCTGCAAAACGATCCCAGAGGAGTATGCCAGATATAGCAGCACACAGGGTCATATCCCTTCCTACTTGTCACTACTGCGGCAAGGTAGGGCATATTGAGAGAGAATGCAGGCGTAAGTTGGAACTATGTCTGAGCTGCGGATCCAACCAGCATCTATCCAGGGACTGTTCTGAACGCAGAGACGGAGCACCGAGACTAGCTTTACCTGCACCACGACCAGCTTATCCAGCAGTAGGAGCACCGCAGACAGGAGTTGGAGGAGTCAGACCACCAGCTCCAGGAGGCTACCAGCAGAGACCACCACTGGCACCACAGGCAGCCCTATTTCAGCAGGCTCAGCAGCAGAGAGGTCCAGCTCAGGGACGAGGACAGGCATTCACAATGGCTGTTGAGGAGGAAGCTACTACAGGCGAGGTTATTGCAGGTACTATTTTAGTAGCTTCATTACCAGCTGTAGCTTTATTTGATTCTGGAGCATCGCATTCATTTATAGCAGCTAGATTTGTAGCCATCCATAGAGTAGCTACCGTACCCCTTTCGAAGATAAAGAGAATTCTTACGGGAGGTAAAATTATTCCGGTTAGTGACGTCTGTAGATCATGTTCTGTAGTAGTCTGTGGAAGAGAGATGCGCGCTCAATTTCTGATCTTTTCTATGCCGGATTATGATGTTGTACTTGGTATGGACTGGTTAAGTCAGTACCATGCGACTCTTGATTGCCGACGTGGACGGGTTATATTTAGACCGCCTGGACATCCAGAATTTGAGTTTCTTCGAGGGGCAGTAGAGCAAGTAGTTCAGCCTACTCTTAGGGTACTATCTGTAGAAGGGGAGACGTTACCCAAGAGTCATATCAGAGTTTGTGGATGTATTTCCTGATGATCTTCCAGGTTTACCGCCTGATCGGGAAATAGAATTCACAATAGACTTAACTCCAGGAGCAGAGCCTATCACTTCATCAGTATATCGGCTAGCACCTAAGGAGTTAGTGGAGTTGAAGAAACAGGTTGATGATCTTCTGGAGAAGGGTTTCATCCGGCCCAGTATTTTACCTTGGGGAGCACCCATATTATTTGTGCCGAAGAAGGATAGAACAGTACTGTTGTGCATTGACTACCGGGCACTAAACGCTGTAACCATCAAGAACAGGTATCCCTTACCACGCATTGATGATCTATTCGATCAATTGAGTAGTGCTAGGATATTCTCGAAGATTGACCTTAGATCCGGCTATCATCAGATCAAAGTAAGGAAGGAGGATATACCGAAGACAGCTTTCAGGACCAAGTATGGACATTATGAGTTCTTGGTAATGCTGTTTGGTTTAACCAACGCGCCAGCAGTGTTTATGAGTTTGATGAACAGAGTCTTTCATCAGTTCTTGGATAAATTTATGGTTGTGTTCATTGACGACATTCTAATATATTTCAAGAGCCACGAAGAGCACGAAGAGCATCTCAGAATCGAGTTAGAGACCTTAAGGCAGGAGAAGTTGTATGCCAAACTCAGTAAGTGTGAGTTTTGTATGGATAGAGTGCCTTTCTTGGGACATATTATCTCAGGAGAAGGACTTTCAGTCGATCCAGAGAAAGTTGCGGCAATAGAGACTTGGCCTACACCTACATCAGTTGCAGAGGTGAGAAGTTTTCTCGGACTTGCGGGATATTACCGAAGGTTTGTAGAAAATTTCTCAAGGATTGCAGAGCCTATGACGAAGCTGACACGTAAAGACCAGGAGTTTATATGGACAGAAGACTGCCAGAAGGCCTTCGAAGAATTGAAGAGAAGATTAACAACAGCACCTGTCTTGACTCTTCCTTCAGGGTCAGGAGGTTTTGTTGTTTACAGTGATGCATCAGGTAGTAGATTAGGATATGTTTTGATGCAACATGGCAAAGTTATTGCTTATGCATCGAGACAGTTGAAGGTCCATGAGAAGAACTACCCAACACACGATCTGGAGCTAGCAGCAGTTATATTTGTACTGAAGATTTGGAGGCACTATCTTTATGGGGAGAAGGTAGAAATCTTCACTGATCACAAGAGTCTGAAGTATGTATATACTCAGAAGGAGCTCAACATGAGACAGAGACGTTAGCTGGAGTTGATAGTAGACTTTGATATAGATCTGCAGTATCATCCGGGAAAGGCGAATGTCGTAGCAGATGCTCTCAACAGGAAGCCTACGGCTTATTTCTTGACGATGCAGCCCGAGTTATTGAGAGATCTACAGGAGCTTCAGATAGAGGTTGTTTTACCAGGACAGAGTAGCGTGCTAGCTAATCTTGAAGTCAAGTCGTCACTTGTGGAAAGAATTAAAGGGGCATTGCCCACCGATGCTAGATTCCGAAGACTCAAAGAGAGGACAGAAGCAGGCATGCAGACGGAACTTCGCATACATGAAGACGGGACATTGAGGTTTGGGAATCGCCTGTATGTTCCAAATGGAGAATTGAGACAGGAGTTAATGACTGAAGCACATAGTTCTATGTACTCTGTTCACCCAGGAGGAACCAAGATGTACCGAGACTTAAGACAGTATTATTGGTGGCATGGAATGAAAAGGGAGATTGCAAGATTTGTGGCTAAATGTTTAGTCTGTCAACAAGTAAAGGTCGAGCATCAGAGGACTGCAGGTATGTTACAGCCGCTTCCTATACCAGAATGGAAGTGGGAACATATCACGATGAATTTTGTCACAGGATTTCCAAGGTGCCCCAGCGGAAGAGATGCAGTATGGGTTATTGTGGATCGACTCACTAAATCGGCACATTTCTTGCCATTTAGAGTTGGACAGTCCATAGAGGTACTAGCCGACATGTATATGCGACAAATCGTAAGATTACATGGAGTGCCGGTTAGTATTGTATCGGATCGAGATTCGAGATTTACATCTCATTTCTGGCGAAGCATGCAAGAGAGTCTTGGCACCAGACTCAAATTCAGCACAGCTTACCATCCACAGACAGATGGTCAATCGGAGCGCACCATTCAGATCTTGGAGGATATGTTACGATCGTGTATGCTAGACTTTGGAGGATCTTGGGAAGATCATTTGCACTTGGTGGAGTTCTCCTACAATAACAGTTATCAGGCCAACATTCAGATGGCACCATTCGAGGCATTATAGGGAAGGAAGTACAGATCGCCAATATGTTGGAGTGACGTTGGTGAACGTCAAATACTGGGTCCAGAATTGGTAATGCAGACAGTGGAGAAGGTAAAACAGATTCAGAATCATCTTCGAGCAGCTCAGGACAGACAAAAGCATTGGGCTGATACTCACAGACGTCTCATAGAGTTCAAAGAAAGAGAGCACGTATTCTTGAGGATTTCGCCCACTCGTGGTACTATCAGATTTGGGAGCAGAGGCAAGTTGAGCCCGCGGTATATCGGACCATTTGATATTCTAGAGCGCATTGGTGAGGTGGCTTATCGTCTTGCATTACCTCCATCCTTAGAGGGAGTGCATGACGTATTCTACGTCTCACAGCTGAGAAGGTACGTGACCGACCCAAGTCACGTAGTCGATCATTCAGAGATCGCAGTGGGCCCTAGCTTGAGATATGAAGAACAACCAGTTGGCATCCTCGACTACAGTGAGAAGACATTGCGAGGACAAAAAATTAGACTGGTTCGTGTAGCTTGGAAACATCATTCTCCTGGCGAATCGACCTGGGAACGGAAGGATAGTATGCGCCAGCGTTATCCTCACTTGTTCGCGGATACAGTTATAAACTAAGCATTCTTGTAATTTCCTAGTTCTTCCTTTAGTAGCTTATTCTTTGATTGCGAGGACGCAATCCTCTTAAGGGGGGTATATTGTAAACACCCTGATTTTTCAGAATAATTTTAATATAATTTTCCGCAACTTTTCGGTATTTTTCTGGATGAAGAACCAAGGTAATTATGATCAAAAGATTTTTAATCGTTGTTAATTGATGTTAAAATATTATAGAAATAATATTTTATGGTGTAAAATAGAAAATCAGACATAGGGTAATTTTTGGTGAATTTATTGGACTCCGGAAACGCGTTTAAAGCCCTAAAAGCTATTGGATATTTAAACCAAACCAAACCTGACTGAACCGAACCAAACCAGACTGAACCGAACCAGGCCAAACCCAGCATAGCGGGTCGGGTCGGGTCGGATCCGAGTCAAACCCGACCCGGACCCAAACACACAGAAACCCTAATTCTAATCGGGTCGGAAACACTGTTCCGACCCGGCGGCGCCGTATAACCCCCCCCTCAACTTCCGTGACCAGCGTCGCAACCCTAATAATTCTCCCCCGATCAGCAGCCCGCTCCGGTCACTCCGCCGCCGACCCGAACTCCACAGCCACTCTTCCCTGCTCAACTCCGTCGTCGACCACCGATCGACGCCGTTGCAACCTCCTACTCTCCCCACGACCCCGACGTTCCTCCTCCGCCCTGTTCCTCATCGTCCCCCTCTTCCTCCGCCTCAAGCCCAGCAGACCGACTCCCCGCCGCCGAGTTCGCCCAGCTAGACTTCCCTTCTCCGTCATCCGCCACGAGCACAGCGGCCCGCGTGATCCCCCACTCCTGCCTGAAATCCCCCCCGTGGCTGAATCCGCCAACTGTGCAGAGCCGCCCGCCGCCCTAGCCCGACCTCGCCGACCCCGAGCCCGACTCCCTCCGGCGAAGCCCCCGCCGCTGTCTCGATCAGAACCCTAGAGCAGCGGACACAAGAGCTCGACCAGGACACGAGCAGGACACGAGAATTTAGACTTCTCGGAGCCCAGTTCAGGTAACGTTTCCTCTCACCTCATAATTTCTTTTTCGATTCCGTCAGTTGCAACGCATAGAATGTGTAACCCTCTCGGTGCCCGTGCAAAAAAAGTCAATGTGTAACCCTCTCGGTGCCCGTGCATCGCGTCCTGTGGTGATCGCAAACCGCGATCAAAAAACAGAAAAAATAATGCCCTGTTTTACCCCGAAATTGAGTGCGCCCCGCCAAACGGGACGACTTGGTCGCACGCGGTCTTTACCGAAACGTGCGCGACATTGATACGGACGTGCAGGATTTTGTAGAAGTTGATTTGGATGTGCGTGCACACCGAAATCAACGCGTATCCGCCGACAACACCCCGTATCCGTTCATTCTGGAATATGCTGTAACTTTGTGTACACACGTCGGATTGAGACGAAACTTGCGCCATCAGACTCGTAGCAATACGCTGGTCTTGTGACCCAAGTTTGGTTCAATTCTGAGAACGATGACAAAATCGTGTATCGTGGGCCCTACCGGCTCCACTTGACGGACGATTTTGTGATCGGCTCATCGGAATCCAATTCTGGAAGTTCCATTGGGTTCGTATCATCGTTCCTGACTTGTTGACACTGAGTTTGAGGAAATTAGAGACCTTTGACCCTGACACGCTTTTCGGTGAAAAGTGGCCCACATGTGGACCCCGCTTTGGCCCGGAAATATTATTTTTGCCCTTGTGTCCAAATTGGACTTAAGGACAGGCATTTCTAGCTATTTGATATTTTCTGAGACTGTTGATGATATTTATTACAGCTTTTGGAGGAGTACCTACAGGATCCACTGATACAGGGACAACTGTTGGTATTCAAACACCAGGCAAGTGTACATTGCCAAACTCTGCAGTATTGTTACCTATTTTCCTTGCTTCATTTATATTGCTGTGCATGCTTAACCTAGGATCGTGTGACTTAATTAGCGACCGATTAATAGTCGGGTGCCAACACCGTACGCGGCGTTGTGTATTGTCATCTAAAGATGGACATTCGTGACACTTTATATCCTCGTTCTTGTCTTATCAAGTACACTATGACCCAGGACACTTGACACTATTCATGAGACAGGATCTTTCTGAGATATTCATGGTGATTCTGTATAGGATACATGACTTGACAGAGATACTATATTCATAGATACTTTATGACTTGTGCATTAGCTATGATCCCGCTTGACATGGACATGAGATGTTATGGTCATGATATACGTAGTTACATTGGGTGGGGAGAGACACACATGCTACAGGCTATTTTATATATATCTACTACTATTATGAGGTCGTAGACTCTCGTAGCAGAGCTAGACACATTACCGGTTATTACCGCTACCGGCTCTCCGACACAGAGCTTGTAGTGGCTCAGCCTGAGTACTCGTGATGCTCTCATCTTGCATTTCACATAGATGGTTACTTACTTGCCTTATTTACTTCATTTATGTTCTGCACTGCATTTATTCTGACTTGTATTTTCTGTACCTTGCTATGTCCCCTGAGGACCTGGATCCGGATTATGTCTCCAGGATTTGCAGACGAGATATATCCCGAGGTATACGGGACCGGAGCAGAAGCAGATACAGGTACCGACACCCGAGGACGAGGTGTTAGCTGAAGACTTTTCCTGAGCATCTATGTTCATGCTCAGTATTTATTTATTTCAGTCATTATATTGTGGTCTGTTGAACCATTGTATCAGATATTTATCGAGTTGTTCCCCGAAGCACTTTGTTGACTGGTTGATAATTTATATTCCTTATATTCTGTGGATCATATTTTATATCTTGTGTGGATGAGATTAGTTGTGCCATGTTGTCGTAGACTTATTTTTACAGCTTAAGTACGCCCTGATGGATCCATTAAATTGGGTTTGTCCATCAGTGTGTGCTGCTGGCCATTGCCACGTATCTGGTCCTTCGGTATTTTGGGACTGGGGCGTGACACTTAGGCCGGAACTGGTTGAACAAACAGTCCAGAAGGTTCGGCTGATTTGAGAATGGTTAAAAGTAGCATAAAGTTGGCAAAAGAGCTATGCCGATGTTCGTCGCCGCCCCCCTTGAATTCCAAGAGGGGACCATGTGTTCCTAAAAGTCTCGCCCATGCGTGGTGTGACGAGATTCAGGATAAAAGGGAAATTAAGTCCGAGATTTGTTGGCCCGTTTGAAATTCTCAGACGAGTGACTTCAGTTGCTTACCAAATAGCCTTGCCGCCAGTACTATCAGATATGTACGACATTTTTTATGTGTCTCAGCTAAGAAAGTATGTGCATGACCTGAACCACGTGGTAGATTTTGGTCAGTTAGATCTGCAAGCGGACTTGTCGTACGCCGAAGAACCTGTACAGATCTTGGAACGTAAGGAAAAGCAGTTACGGAATCGGACAGTATCGCTAGTACGCGTTCTGTGGTGGAACCACGCGGTCGAAGAATCGACGTGGGAACTCGAATCTGAGATGAGGGAAATGTTTCCCTCATTATTCCTTAGGGGTAGGTTCTATTCCTAAGTTTCGGGATAAAACTTTCTTTTTGATGGTTATGATGTAATGCCCCGTTCCCCCTATTCGGGGAGCGCGGCCAAGAAATACTTACGACCGTCCGAACGGGACAGATTGAATCAAGATCCTTTTCTCGTTATGGATTGGTTTCTTCGGAGTCAGGTCCCATATTCAATGGATCGTGCCTCAAGGAAGGACTCGGCGGCAGAGTCGAGAGGGGCCTTTCCGTTGCGCTGGTTTCCTTGTCGTTTTCGTGCCGCTTAGTTGCTTTCTCGTCGGTTTTATGACTTGCGTTTTCTTGAACGGTTTCGATGGATTTTATTGCTTTCGTTCTTAGGATCTCGCAATTTTATATCGAACCTCGGAGATCGAAGCATGAGATATTGATCATCTGTTGGTGCGTACAGGTGATCGGGTAGACGACGCACGCGCAGAGTCTTGAAGTTCTCCCTTTCTCTCCAAGTTCTCCAACTTGTGAGTGGCTTTATTTCGATTAGCACCCTTCTACCAAGTCTTCACTCTAAATAATAATTGACTCATTATGTATCCCGCCCCAATGATATTATAATAAGAATAAAACTGAGTCAAGAGAAAGATGAGTTAGACTTGAAACACTTAAAATGCTTGTCACTTAGAATGCTCAAACGATCTCATTGATGCGTGCTTGTCCGCTATGCATTTATATATTCATGCTTCAGTTGTAGCTAGAACTTATTCTATATAACTGTACGGATATATTGTGCAAACTATATTGAAATGCAATCACCTGGACAGGAAGACTATGCCAATGCACTATGTTAAAGTAGATGTATACATTCTTGTGGTTTGAATGCTTAATCTATTAATTTAGTATAAATTCTTAGTTCGGTCGGAAAACTTGTGAACAAGGTTTAGTTCCTGCAAACGACGCCCGGGGCACTGGGGCCGATTCGTCCCGGGCGGAACTCGGATAGCTACGCTAGCGAAGCTAGCATGGGTAAGGCGGGGGAGGCCTTGTAGCGGGGCTTGCTACCCGAGCTACAAGGGTCACTGCTTACTATAGCTATTGTCCACGGTGGTAATGATATGCCATGGCCCAATGTACACATATTTCTGTATTGCTTGCTCAAACTAATGGTGTCTTCGTGGCAGGGAAGAACATGGTAAGTGTTATGCAGGCAGTTCAGACGGGAAGATAAAAGTTACCTAACGGTAGCACGTTTGTTCTGTAAATCGCATATTAAATGCTCGCATGTAAATTAAACTAAGGCAAGATAGAAAGACCACAATAATATTGCATGTTTCATATGAACAAACTTGGATTTGGTTAGTTGGGTTAGCTCGCCCTCACCAGTACTTTTTATAGTACTGACCCTCGTTGCAGCAGGTTCCCCGAGCCCGAGCGACGCGGCGAGGAGCTGAAGCTTCTTTCTTCTCCAACCAGTCCAATATCCGACGCATTTCGCCCGTGGCTTTTTGAAGCTTGTACAAAGAACTGGGAGCAAGTGCAACCCTTATATGCGGCTCCGTGGCAAGGCGATAGCTTCGCCAGCAGGTGTCTATGTTGTAATGTTTTGAAGTTTTAGTAAAGGATGTGATATATGGGAACGGCTATCTCATTTTGTATCCAAGTTGTAAGCCTGTGTGGCATCCTTCTCGTTTTGGGTCTAGAGTCTGTAAACAGATGTTCATTATCAATAAAAAGAAAACTTTTCTATGCCTCAATGTGTGTTATCTTATTTGCGTACTCTGTTGCATATGTTCTAAAGATCATCACTATGCCTAGGCCTTGTGCACGCACGCCCTACGCGTGCACGGCATCACGCTCGGGGGACGATTATCGATTAGGTAAAATCGGGGCGTGACATATTGTGACCTGAACCTGAACCTCTATCTAGCAGTCTCGTCATACTGAAGTAACTATCAATCAACACGACCCTAAGGTCGTCCCAGATTCCAGTCATGCTGTCAGTATCAGGATACAGGAAATCTGGCACGATGACAGTGTTTGAATGTGTCATAGGGTTACAATATACATAGGTACGTACAACAAGGTATTGCGAACATCTATCACTCGTTACCAGACGTTACCAACGAACGTCTGCACCCGGTTGTGATCCGGACACGAAGTAACGATTCTAATCAAACACGCGCACAATGCATAAATAAAACAATAAATATCTGGTAACTGAAATACAGGGTGGCAAGGTACACTTGCCTGAATCCGGCTGCTGAAGATGGGTCTCCGATACAACGTCCAAGTTCGCGGGTCCCGTAGTACCTAGAGACGAGGTACAAGTTCAATCAGTAGACTATCACACGGATAAAAATAAGATGTGACACTCGTCCAACATATGTTCAATCTCATTTACAACTCACATAGACACTAAGCTAGAGGGTTGACCAAGGCTGACTAAGGGTATGCTACATCTAATCCAGTTAATCACATTATACTATCATCAGACAAATCCTCAATCTTATATTTCATCACGGTGTTTATCAGTATTTCAAGCCATGATCAATCCTCAGGTTTCACCCTGGTCTTCACAAATGTTAACATGCATATTCAATTATCATCCTTGAATAAATTAATTATTTAAACCCTCAATTATAAAAATTGTCAATGAATTATTTGAACATCCTTTCACATACACATATCTACTCCTCTATCATTTCATTATTAGTTATCATCTCTTAATAAATGACCCACATTTTGATATCATAACACATACTCAGTCAATCTGTCAACAATGCATAAATCAATAAACCATAAAACTCAAAGTAGCATTCACCAACCCTAAGGCTCGATAATAACCAATGTTTTGATATCACACACCATTTCACCATAATTGTAATCCTGCTCCTCGATAACCATCAAACTGCATAAAACCCTGAGATCTCACATCTAGCATTTATCAACCCTAAACTCAATATATATCATTCAACCCTCAAAAGCAGATATTTTGTAACGTCGAACCAAAATACCAATCCATACACATACCATCAAATGCATGTAATAAACCCTAAAATCTCACATAGCAACCCTTAAATAAATCTATATCATTTACAACCATTCATGCATATTATATTATGAAATAAACCCTAAACTATCTAAGTCATATACCACAATATACATTAATACTAAACTAATCACAACAAAACATAATATACAATATATAGAGAGGGGGAGTATTCACCTCGGTGGTGCGTGGTGGTGCGAGGGGGAGACGGTGGTCGTCGTGAAGGTGGTGGTGTGGTGTCGACAGCGGGGTGTTGGCGGTGAGTCACACTGGAGTAGGTACTGGTGATGATGATGTCGAGGAGGTTGAGGTGGTGGTTGGCCGGAGCTGTGGTAGTGATCGGAGGGGAGAGGCAGGGTGATGATGGTGATGATGTTGATGAGGATGATGATGCTGGTGGTGGAGGGTGGTGATGCTGGTGGTGAATTCGGAGTGGAGGAGGTCGTGGGGGAGGTCGGGTGAGGCTGGTCGAGGGGGCTCGACGTGGAGGAGGTCGTGGGGGAGTCGAGGCAGGAGGTCGGGTGCAGCGGGAATGATGGTGGGTTCTGGGCAGCGGGGGGGGGGAGGGGAGCTCGGCAACTGGAGGTGGTGGAGGCAGCGGGGAGTGCAGCCGGAGGAGAAGGCCGGGGAGGGAAACTCGGCTGGTGGTGGTTGCCGGAGTAGGGGGCCGGCGGGGTTCAGGGTTGAAGAAGAAGAAAGGAAGAAGAAGAAGAAGAAGAAGAAGAAAGGAAAATGGAAGAAGAGAATGGTTGTGGTTTTGATGTAGGAGGAGGAAGGAGGGAGAAAGTGGGGGGTTTCCCAAGTGTGGGGATTAGGGCCAGTTGGAAAGTGTGTATGAAGAGACATTATATAGGGAAGGGTGATAGGGAGTGTGTGGTAAGGATGAGCCCAATTTTTGAATGTATGGCTCACAATTAATCATGAAGGAATGCACATACAAAGGAGAGAGAGAGAGAGAGAGAGAGAGAGAGAGAGGAGTGAGGTGGACCGGTCAATGATTTGAGGGTAGCTTCTTCATTTGGTTTGAACCAATGAGGTGATGACACCTAATTCAATATTTGCAAATAAGCCCCTTAATTTTTGGTATTTGCACAAACACATAAAATGATAGAAAAATAGTGTGAGAATTGGTGTTTGATATTTTGTAGGGTGAGGGAGCATTGTGTGTTTTGCATGGGCTTAATTAATGGGATATTGGATTAAATTGGGATTAAGTTGGGATTAGTCAAAGTTGGTATCCCCAATTTAATTAAAATAAATTATCATGTGCTCTTAAATTAAATGGGGGCACATGGGGTCTCAATTTGGAGTGACACAAATGTCATGAAGGGTGTAGGCTTGGTGTCAGTCTTGGACCCTTTAATTGGTCCGCTAAACGGGTTGAGTTGGTGTCTCAAAATTAATGGCAACGACACATGTGCGCGACACAAGATTAAATAATAGATTTCGGATACGGGAAGTTGTGCAATTAAATTATAGCACAAGGGATTGTGATTTTGAGTGACGGAAAAGTCCAGTGCCTAAGTTGGCTTGTCAAGTCAAGTGTGCAACAATTAGTTAGAAATTATGGGCTAAGGTTGGGCTCCGAATATTGCAACAATGGTAGGGTGCACCAAGGGTTATAAATAATGAATTAAACAATTGCAACAAATTTTTAAACCTCAATTACTCTGACGCTACAACAATATTTCTAACTAAATCTGGTCTACCTAAAATAAAATTTTGAGGGGGTTTACACAAGATAACTCTGAACAAGCCTCTGAGAGTGAGCCAAACCCAAACGATGTTGCTCTAATGAGTCATCTCGCTGAACCAAGCACGCGAGGCACTACATCTACAAGTATATTTTCGAGCGATTGCCAAACCGATGCGTGAATGTTGAGATGCCAACGGAATGATCGACCTAACATAAGCTATGGTTGCTTCCTTCCCACCATGTCCTTTCTTGTGTGTCAGAGATACAAAGCGAGTGCACTGAAAAATAATGGAAACTGGGCCTAACTATTATACGGAGAAGCATTTGAAGCATAACTGCATGCACACTCACACGATCTTTGTCTAGAGGTAGGAGCATTCTTTGGAACTAGTGAACTACACTTACTTCTTGAGTAAATGTCTTGGCTGTCCACCTTCTTAATTCAATATTTCTAGTGTTGAGAAGGAAAAAATTATAATGATTTAAATTTTGTTACCGTCCAGAACATCAAAAATCCTAGAATTAGACAAAAAATATATAATATGAATTCAACTCGAGTCAACTTTGTACTAACTTTACAACAAAAAATAGAGAGAATGTCTACAATTAAAACTTTACTCCCATATTAACTAATTAATTGAATCCTATCAGCAAATGAACTCAAACCAATCATATGAACGAAAACTAATATTATGTTAACTTGATATGATCTTAGCCTTAATTAGACCTATTTTCAAACTCGTTCCCTTTAAATTTTACTCTAGATGTCTCTCCACCAAAATTGTAGAGTTGTATAGAGTTGTAGTAGATTTCGTTAAAATTCACACAAAAAATGAGTATAGTATGTTAAGGTTCAATAACTCCACCAAAATTTTAGACTTGCGGGTAGGGGTCCGACTTGCGTTCAAGATTTTACTCAAAATCGGGTTCGACAATATTGAATGAAGAGGTCAAAGTTGGGTTTGATCAAGATTAGGCTTTGTAGAGGTCGGTCCACTTGGATCTCTTGATTTAGAGACTTTGGAGTATTTGCTTACATCATCAGTGACGACAACAAAATGTCTCCCGAATAAATTCCAACAATACTGCCAACATAAGAAACTGGTTTGCCCTTCGGCCCCAATCACATGGACCAGGAATCTCCACGGACGACGCCCGAACCAACGCATCACGACCTTCAAAGGAGATCCCCATTGTACCCTCACAATCATCACCTAACCTTGCCAAATTCTGGTACCCAATCCCAATGGCATCACCGTTATTATTTGCAAGAACGTGCCCTATATACAAATGCCGCTCCACTACCATTAACTCATCTTCCCCCTTCGAGTCGACATAAAAAACAAATTCTCCGCAGCTCCAATTCCAATCGCAGATCGCAGCTCCAATTCTCAATTCTCCGAACAAAAGCATAATTTTTTTTTATTCCGGGAAGAACAGGTGAAAAATCTACTTTGTTTTATTTGATCTCTGAAATCGATTGCGTTTTGGATTGATTTTTGCTGTTTTTTTGGGGGAAAATTACGGTTCAGAACCATGTCGAGGAAGATGCTGATCGATGGGGAACAGCAGCAGTTCGACTACGACCTGTTCGTCGTCGGAGCAGGGAGCGGCGGCGTCCGCGCCTCCAGGACTTCCGCCGGCTTCGGAGCCAAGGTCAATTTTTTCTTCGTTTTATTTGAGGATATGGAATAGGAATTGGTGATCATTTCATCAAGCAATTGATTGGCGGTATTGGTGGCTTTTGTGTAAACATAACTCGATCGTGGAGTGGGATTGATTGCGTAACTCCTTATCCATGATCCAAGCTGACAAAATGAATTTCCTAACATTATGAACTCAAATCCTCGATGGAATCGATCGTGTCTATTTAAATATTTTGAATCATATGTTGCAGGAACATGAATACGACAGGACGAGGCACTTGCGATGCCGTTCTTTGCATTTCCTAGTGAATTTTAGAGATTATGTGTACATGTACGACAGAGATACTATGTTAAGTCTGTCGAATAGTAATGGGAGATGAGCGAATAGGCCTTATGTCTAAGTATATAACTCTTGACGAGCGAATAAGTCTTATGTCTAAGTATATAACTCTTTTGTCTAGTACAAAACATGACAATTTCTTCAAGTTGAGTTCCGATAGTGGCTCCCTTTATCTTTATTTAACATAAAAAGATTTGGGCAGGGTTCTGCCAGTTGCTTTATCTTTTATCCAACATTCAATTTAGAACTTGGCCGTGTAACTACACAGAGCTAATTCATTATTCACAGCAGTTTTTTTTTTTTTTTTTTTTTCTGTTGTTAGGAATATTCAAGTATCAGCCTCAACCTATATATTTTGGTTATTTTGCATCAGAATTCGAGGGTGTGAATCTATCGAAACCGACTGATTCATAACCACCGGAAACCTCTGAAATTACCAAAACCGATACTCATAAGAAGGGTCTGATACCGAAACCGAGTTTTGAACCTTGGTCCTTGTTCACTGTCTCAAAATATAGGTTTATCAAATCCCCATAGGTACTTGATATAGTAGGCAAGCTTTTCTACTTTAACCTATGGAACATTTAGCTCATCCAGTTCCAGCACTTCCATTTGGAAGCATAATTTTTTTTAAAATTGGTTCTGCATCCATGTCGTCTGTGTCCTACAAGACATGGACATTGTGAAAATATATGAGGACACACCAAGGATTGATGCATGCAATCATAAAATATACATGGGCTTGCCCCATGCCTATTTTGTCGTGTCCATATCTGTGCAACATAGAAACATTTTCCGAGTAAAGCATTATCTAGAATTGAAGCTCCTTCCTCTAACTCTAACATCTAGATAAACCTCATATTTTCCCAAACAACTGCAAGCCACTTGTTAGTATTATTAGTGGTAGCTCAAGCCCACTACAACTTTTATGTTTGTCCTTTCCACAAGAATGCCCTTGCAAGGTAATCTGTTATCTTATATTGATGAACCATAGGAAAGTGGCTGTACATCATACATGTAGATGATAGGCCATAATCAAGCCTTCTGGCCCTGTGTTGTATAAACAAGAATATGACATGAACAAACACGGAAACAACTATTTGGAATTACTGTGTATTTTATAGTGTTTGTGCAGTGTCCAACATGGTGTGACGCAAATATTGCACTGATTTTTGGAGTGTCCATGGTAACTAGCTTCCAACCAAACCAATGGTTATATATATATATATATATATATATATATATATATATATATTATTGTTTGACTGGATGTTGTAATGTGTGGATCAGGACATGATTATCACCTTTAAGGAGGTGTGGACATGACTTTTTTCCAAGATGCATACATGCGAACATGTTTGTATATGCCTGTTGTTGATACATATATGGGTGAAACATGCGTATATCCTTGATTTCCTGTTTGTATCTATGCAAAGCAAGGTTCAAAGTAACAGCCGATATTGATATATATCAGTCATATCGGATTAGTTTTGACCCTTCCCCACCCGATACTGACCTAAATTATATGTATGTGCAACATCAAACAATATAGCATAAAAAACCGGTTGTTATTGGAAAAACCCGGTTGATATCGGCCGATATCGGTCTGTATCAGCCGATATCGACAAATATATTGATTTTTTCAATACTGACCCATTTTTTGCAAATATCAGTCAGTAAAGTATCCTCAAGAAAGAAATAAGAAGAAAATACACACACATCTTCAAAATTCAACAAAAAGGTAAACATTTTTTTTACTTCCATGGCACCATCATAGTGAGCCAGTTTTCACCATCGTCGATGTTGCATCCTGTGTGGATCATGTGGTGGGATGAAGAGGGAATGTAGAGACGAAGATTCCATTAGGATCGGCTCTCTGAGAAACTAAGAGATAATCTCTCTCTCTCTCTCTCTCTCTCTCTCTCTCACTTTCTATATATATATATATAAATAAAGGAAGGTGTGGGCAAAGTTTTATTTTCCTATGGAAAAGAAAGGTACTGGCTATCCGACTTTCAAAGTAACTTTCAAAGTGGAATTCCTCTGGCAAAAAGGTGGGTCCAACACTTATATATATATATATAGCTAATGACCTCTAGTTTAAGTGGCTGGTGTGGAGCATAAGATCCGAGTGGGCGGTGTTCGAATCCCGGTGGGAGTGATCATAGATAATTATCTCTTCCAATATATATATATATATATATATATATATATATATATATATATATATATATATATTCGGGTTTTGATTGGGGGTCGTAGTCTTTGTGGATTTTGCGGATGGGGAGGCTCGAACCCAGCTGACCTACCTGGGTGTAGGCGGTGCTCCTACAGGAGCTACGACCTTTATATATATATATATATATATATATATATATATATATATATATTTATAATTGTATTACTATCTATGTCTCAGGCTTAACCTGGGGCTTATTTCCTCATTCTCTTTCCCTGGCCTAGTTGGTCTCTCTACACATCGATTCTCGATTTTTTGTGTCTAGTGCGTCATTTATTGATCCGCTACTCGAGCCGATCTCCATTGCACGCTCTACTCGACTTACCGTTGGTTCCATAATCCTCTTGTATAGGTAGACCGCTCTTACAAATTCAACTCTTTTAGCCTCTACATGAATTTCTAAGTTCCTTGACCCTTTAATATTTAAGTGCATACCGTGTGCCCAAGGGATTCGAACCTCTGACCTGGTTTTGCGGGTTCTTATATCTCCAAGACTTGACCACTTGGACCAATATATATATATATATATATATATATATATATATATATCATTGTTATCTATAACTAATTTTTTAGTTAAACTGCTATTAATAATGATAAAAAAATTTCAATGTCCATCTCCATATCCAAATAAAATTTATTCATGTTGCATCCAAATAAAACTTTAAATCATGAACATCTGTACCCACTCTTTTTTTTAATCTTTAAGACATGGCTCTTTCCTACTTGGAACTCTCCTACCTGTTTTTATTTCTTTGGAGGGGCTGCGGTAACATTAACCTGTTTTTCTTCAATGAAGGGATCCTACAAGCTTACATATTTTTTTCAATAAAAAAATAAAAGAGAACCTGGAATATAAGTTTAATCAGTAATGAATACTTCAAAACAATTTTTTCACTTTTCAGAGAACAAGTAATCGAACAACAATAACTACACGAGAGTGATTTAGCAATGTTTAATGTTATTCCATTCTAAACTAACGGAAAACAACATAAAAATACATAAAATTCTGCCTAAATATATCAAATTCTTTTATTGTAATTTTTCCTAATTTTAAATTATTCTTTGGTTTTCCGAAACCGAAAAAGCTGATACTCCAGTCCGATACAACCGAGACCATTGATATCCATACTCATAATAAGGATTGGAAACCGTTATTTTGAACCTTTATGCAAAGGTATGAAATTTACTAATTAGTATAAACGTTTCGTGGTGGAAGAGTCTGTGCTACGTTGCTTCCAACCAAGTTTCTGTGTTACCTAGTTTCCAACCAATGGTTATATATCTTATATTTGACTAATTAAATCCAGTAATATGTGGATAAGGACATGATTATAACATTCAAGGAGGTACTCGACTGTTTTCCAAGATGCATGTGTGCATCCGTTGGTACATATCCCCATGTTTATATCCTTGATTTCCTGTTTGTAAGGATATGAAATGTACTAATTATTATAATTTCATGGAAGAGGATCTGTGTTACCTTGCTTCCAACAAATGTTTGTATTCTTATATTTGATTGGCTAAATGTTGTAATATGTGGATAAGGGCACGATTATCACATTCAAGGAGGTGTTCGGCTTGACGGTTCTCCAAGATGCATACATGGAAACACAACTGTATTTATATCAATTGGTACACATATGTTTCCCATGTGTATACAAAGGGTGTGGAATGTACTAATTAATATCAATGCAAATGGAAGAGTGAATAGTTACTGAAGTAAAGAGTCAGTAGCTGCTAATTTAGGCTTTCGAATTGAAAAAGATTAGCCTTCTATCATTTTTCTGTCAGTGGAGTACTTGTGGCAATCTATTATCCAACTTAGCTTGTATTTTTTTGCAGGAAGGTTCGAACAGATTTGGCACGTAACCTTTGATTGTTTCCTTGTGTTTTGTTGTGGACTGTAAACAACCTTGTCCTTAAGCTTTAACCTTGGATGCAGGTTGCAATTTGCGAGCTCCCATTTCATCCGATTAGTTCTGAAGTTATTGGAGGAGTTGGTGGAACGTGAGTAGTACCCAAAACTTTGGTAGATCAGGATTCTCTTATGTAGTTATTTAGCTTATTTACTTGTTTGGTCACCTTGGGTCTTATTTTGTAGTTGATGATTGATCGTTTGTCTGGTACTGTAGGTGTGTGATACGTGGTTGTGTTCCTAAAAAGATATTGGTCTATGGAGCGACTTTCAGAGGTGAATTTGAGGTATGATCTTAGTTGATGCATGACAATATTATGACTTAACTATAAAGAACTAGCATCATGGAAGTTTATGAAATATGAAGTGGAGATACCCAGTGAAACAGAAGAAGAGGTTAAATAGAAATTCAAATTGCTTTCACGTAATTGTTTGCGTTATTGTTTTAATTCATTCATTTGGTAGATGCTGGCAAAATAATGGTATTTCTTTCCTACAGGATGCTAGAAATTTTGGTTGGGAGTTTGACGAACAAATTAACTTCAACTGGAAAAAACTTCTGCACAATAAGGTTCATTATATTTTGGCACCAGATGTATTTTTCTAATTTCTAGTACTGAAATCGAATTTTACAAGGTGTACTTCGATCAATCAGATTATGATATGTATGTTTTTAGCTACTATAGGTCGACGATACTCTTTCCAGTGTCACTCACATTGGGACTTTAACAAGTTGGTTGTAGTGTGATTTCTGCGATCTTGATTACTTTCTGAGCTTACGACATACCAACCATGTTAATTATGTCATACCTTAATGCCTGATTATGATTTATGACTACCAATTTGTTTCTGGTGGGATGGGAGTTGAGAGTACTATACACTGCTTTAAACTGTTTTCCATTATTGGAATTGAATGGACAAGATAATTTCAAGAGTTCCTAAGTATTTTGTCCTACGATTTTCCTTATTGCAACATTAACAGTTTCTCTATATTCACATAATGGAGTCCACTGTAATAAAGACCACTCATTCCAAAATCTTGATCACCTCAGTACACTATGTACTCATGCCAATTGTGCATCTAAGGTTTACTTCTTTGGTGGATTCTGGTTCATGTTGAATGCAAAGTAGTGTTTGCCTCCATAGATATGTCTTCAATTGTTGTTAGTCATGGTAGTTCTTTCGTAGATGGCACCAACAATTATTGCTCAATCCAGTTATTGTTTTCTCATAATACTGTAAGTGAGTCTCTTCTAGCAAGGACATTGCACTCTCTCAAAATTGTTGACATACTAATGAGGCTTACTTCATGGTTCTTATGTCTTATAGCTCTTCTCAAAATTGCTTTCATATACTTCTCTCTTATAGGAAACATGCATTTTTTACTTGCACAGTCTTTGCATAGTAGTAATAATTCAGGACTGCATTCCACTCTTGTTTATGAGTTATCTGTTGTTAAGCGAGATGTCAGTGCTGTCAATTTATGGGGAATTATAATGTAATTGGAGGTTTGCTGACATTTGCTAATTCTACAAAAAGTTAGTAGGCCATATGTATGTTTTGGTTATTTGAGAAGACGAGTATTCCAATCTTGTGGCATGATTCGTCTCATGTTTTGGTCATTTGACCAAAAAGATACAGATATCTCCTAACATGGACTTTCCCTGATTACATGAAAGACGTATATGAGCAATAGGAATTCTGTCTCCATTCATTGTCCAAATAACGAGCAGTCTCAAGGGCCCTTGCTAACTCTATTATCCTTTTGACTAGTGGTTGTAAGTAAGATATAATTTGCTGCATCATAGAAAAAAGTTCCAAGTGCCACAAGGCTCCCGCTTATGCGCAATTTGGGGAGGGTCAAGATGTACGCAGCCTTACCCTATATATATGGAGAGGCTTTTCCGTGCTGGACCTGCATTCTCCATGATGCAATAAACAAGCCTTACCGTCTCGCCAGGTGACGCCCTCTTTATATATGGAGATGATGTTTCTGTGACTCGAATGTGCTGCGTCGGGGCGGTGGTAAATGAAAAATTGCCTATCTGTTTAAAATCTCTTAGCCAGAAAGCAGGACTTCTGCTTGTAGAGTGCACTATATTGTTTATTATATTATTTTCTGCAGGCATTATTCTTTCTAAAGTCCCTCATGAAATGATGATTTATTGACTCTGTATTTGTTGATATGCAGACACAAGAAATAACTAGATTAAATGGAATTTACAAGAGGTTATTATCAAATTCTGGTGTCACTATGATTGAAGGGGAGGGCAAGGTTGTTGATGCTCATAGAGTGGAGGTGACACAACCTGATGGTTCAAAGAAGCAATATTCAGCAAAACATATCTTGATAGCAACTGGCAGTCGGGCTCAGCGGGTATCTATTCCTGGGCAGGTTCGTGGGCTCTTAGCTGTGTTGACTTTATAAATTAGGTTATAATGCAACTTACTACGTATCATTTCATTTTGGAGATATGAGTTACATGTTTTTTTTACAAATTCTACTCAGTTTTTTTAGTCTTAAGTAACATAATGGAAATTCATGTTACTGCTCTATCTCTAGTTGTATCTGTTACAGTATCAAATTGATCTGAAGCTCTTATAGTAGAAACTAGCATGTTGGTGCCATACTGATGTATTGGTGGTTGTTCAAGTGCTCAAGGAGTGAATGGGACACCTTCGTAGTTTTGAACTGACGATATTCAGCGAAGCAAAACAACTATGGCATTAGTCTAGGCGGCCACACCATACCATTGTTGTGGACAGTCATCGTCGACGCATGTGTGCTGATGGCCAAATTTTGGTTTTTTTTGTTTGGTCATTTCCTAGTTTAGCAAGATTTTGTGTATTGGGTTATGTTTTAGATTGGAATTGGAGGGTCAGAAATCACCAAAATTACCGAAATTGACCCCCGCACCACCACCTAAACGATACTCATAGGAACGGTCGGAAACCGATACCCTAACTGAGTTTTTTTGAACCATGTTTTTAGCTTCTTAATCTATGTCAAACTTAGTTTATTTGTTTAGGTTTTGAGTTAGAACTATGATTAGGTTTAGTTAAGATTTGGGTCAATCTTTGGGAATATTAAATTTGTTGAGTTTTGTTTATCCATAACGTTTTAGGACGAAATTCTAGGAAGTCTTTCAAAAGGCAATGGTTTGGAGCTTGTAATTGCATTATGTTGTTATCAACAACCTTCAGGTTTCCTTAATCAAACCTACTAGAATCTAGATTGTTGGCGGGTGTGGATGCAGTCCGTAGATTCAGATGATACTCGTGGATTCAGGTTGAGTATTTATCTCTCAATCTTTGTGTTGGGCGCCCGTTTACCCCAATATACTAAATTCCTCTGGATCAGGTGGCATTTAGGTTGAAGATCTATATGGCTGATGGCGCTCCAGCTACTTGTGCCAAATTCCAATTAATAACGAATCATAGTGGAGAAGTTGGATTAGGTCATAATGATGGATCGAGAAAGTTGAAAATGTGCAAGAAGTTAAAAGAAAGATTTAGAAGGTTGATGAAGAAGAAAAAGTTGAAGGCTTGGAAGAGAAGGCAATGGTGAGTTTGAAAACAAGATCAAGGAAGTTCAATAAAAAACTCGAGCATCATAAGAAAGACTCTTGGAGGAAGAAGGCCGGTGAGATCTTTGCCTTGGTGGTTAGTAGAGGTGATGACTTCCCAAACCCAATGGCCTTGTAGAAGACCTAGATTATTGGATCAGTTAACAAATGCCATACCTGGGGAGTTACCTTCGTAATTGCCACCCATGTGCAACATCCAACACGAGGTTGACCTGGTCCAAGGAGCGAGGATGCCTAATTTACCTTCTTATAAGATGATCTGTATGTAGTGCAAATTTTGCAGAAGAAGGTGAGGGATTTGGTGAATAGATAAGTATCTGAAAGTTAATATCTCAGGATCAACATTTCTGAAAATATCGAAGTTCTTGCTTAGAAGGAAGCTTTTGATAACAAAGATTCATTCGAGCTAATTCTTCTTTGTGATGGAAGATTGCTAACTCCAAAGCCAAATTCAAGGTTGAGTTCTCTCCGAGGAGGAAGACTTATATAATGGTGGTTGCTCAAATTTTCGAGGTGCAAATGGGACGCAAAGCAGAGTCAAAGTGACTACATGCAGCGAAGCAAAACAACCACAATACCAGACTGGACGGTACTACCTCTTGTGACCTCTTCTATGGCCTATGCTGCATGGACATGGCAAAATGGTGTCAGTAGTGTCATGTCCATAATCGTATTGTATCTCTATTCATGCATCATAACCATAGGTGACTAGTTGGAAATGTATATATATCCCGTATCTGTATCTTGACTGTGTCTTTATGCGTGCAACATAGGGCGATAGCTATCGACTATCGTCCACGTTGTCTCAGGCACGCAGGTGCACATAGGAGCAGTAACCTCCTGTGATACCTCTCGTGCTAGTGATCACCGCCTGTGTGCTGATGGTCACATTTTGGTGGGTTAGTTGGGCTAATTTCTGTTTTTAGTATGCTAATTCATGTCAAAATTGCTTTATTTGTTTTCTAACTTTTCTAAGTTAATATTTCAGTCAATCTTCGGGAACATATCAGGGTGAGTTTTATTTACTTCTTTAAGCAAATCCAATTTCTTTTAGAATTGGATCTCTTGCAAGCCACAGGTCCATCAATAAATTTTGAGTTCTCACTCAAAATTTGTGGATTCCAGATAGTTTGTTGATTAGAGCAATGTTGATTAGAGCAATGTCCGTGTGTTCAGATGTTGTCTGTGGATTCTGGTTGCTCATGTATTTGTGTATTTCTCTCTTAACCACTGCTTAAACTACATTGGTATATTCCATCTACTATTTTCTGTTGCATTATGTAGCTAGGTAGTATTTCATATGAACTATCTATTACTTACAAATATATGATGGTCTCTATAATGTGATACAAGCTAAAGCTAGAAAGTAGTATATAGTATATATCCAAATTGGAGTATAGTTCTTCATCATTGGTCAAACATGCTTCCAGAAATTTGGGTAATCCACTTGATTGTAACTCTTATTCGAGAATACTTTGTTGACAGATTGGGATTGTTATTGTTCTATTTGTTAATTTGATGCCAGTTCTTTGTGAATTGTGTTGAATCCTTCCCGTGGAAACCATGACCATTAAAAGAGGCCTCGATTTGAATTAGAAAACCATTGCATAACTCACTTTCGATCTTCTCACTCCATGAGGATATATGTTCAGTACCGTGATTATTCTTACCAAGATGAAGAAATATCACAAGTTTGCAACCAAATCTGATTTACTACCTGTGAAAAATTTGACTAATTAGGGCCAGTTTGGATTGCAGTTGCTTTTCACCCGTCCCTCCATGGCTAGCCATCCGTTCCATCTGGGCCAAACATGCCCATTCATTTGAGAGCTCAAATAGTTGTTTCTAGAACCCTGGTCGAGCATCCCGGAAATGGGTGTTTGAGTGAACATTTATACCCCAAACTGGCAACAAAAACTGGTCTTTCAGGTAATCGAGTCGAGTAAACTTTAATAGGGTTGATACCAGGTTTGTTTGAAGACTTCTAATAGAAAATAATATAATTCATCCTTTGCTCCCTTTTTAGCTGCAAAAAGACTTAAGGGTGCAACCATTTGTAACTTGTAACTTTTGAGGTACTGTATGTATTCGGGTCTCGGTTTCTGATGGCACACCATTATTAGCGTGGCTTGGTAGGATGCTAATTTTTCAGATTTTATTATGTGTTACCTTTATTGTCATTTTGTTTGAAGCTCTTCAATCCTCATTACATTTACCTCTTTTAACTTTCATGTATCAGGAGTTGGCTATCACATCTGATGAAGCATTGAGCTTGGATGAGTTACCCAAACGTGTTGTTATACTTGGTGGAGGGTGTGTAATTTGTTACACTTTTGTTCAATATTACTAATCAATTTTACTTCATAAGTAGTTTCTAATGAAATCCATCACACAGTTATATTGCTGTTGAGTTTGCCTCAATATGGCGAGGGATGGGCGCGAATGTTGATCTATTTTACAGAAAGGAGCTTCCATTAAGGTTTGTGGAGCTTATTGTTGGCATGCATCTACAAGTATTAGAATCCGTGTCCTCTTGAGACATTTTTTAATACTCTTTTTATGAGTTTCTGAAATAGGTTTATTCTGTCTTAATTGGGATACATTGGCGATATTGGCCCTTATCGGAGTTCCTCTGTTAATTTATTGCCTTCATTTCAATGTTGATGTTCTTCTAGCCACATGCTAATTTGTGGGAAGTAACTTGTAGATCCTCTACGGCTACCTACTTTATGTCAATGTGTCATCATACCTCAGTCTAGTCTTCTTTTTCATCAAGAAATCAAAGCATGACTCTAATATGGCGGTTCTGAATTTCATGAAAATCATGAATACTTGTTTTATCTTATAATTTGGTGTTTACTTATCTCCACTTAATTGCTGGTTCTGTGACAATTGGCATTTTAAAATTTGCAAAACTGTTTGTTAGATAATAAGAAGACAGTCAGTCTATTGCATAGTTAAAAAGTGCGGTTACAAATTTGAAGAATTAATGTCTCAGTTACATATAGGTGGTTGTGTGTTCCCGTCCTAGGAAGATTTACTCTTCATTACTACATAAAGGATTGTCAAGATGTTTGGTGGCTGCCTCTGGTGCTCCTAGGGCATGCAAATTAAGTAGGAACAATTGAATCATACCTACTGATGTCAATTAGGTATCCAGAAAATCAAATTTTGAGAAGAAGTGGGTGAAAGAAAAGCTTAAATTGAATGATTTTGAAGTCTCATTATTACATAAGAACTGTCAATGTGTTAGGTGGCTACCTGCGATGCTCTTACGGGATATGAATTCAGTAGGGACTGTCTGACTGATACAGAGTGATGTTAATTTGGTTCTAGATTCTTTTTTGAGAAACGGGTGAAAGCAAATATGAATTTGAATGATTTTGAAGTCTCTATTACCACATAAAGGACAGAGAAGTTGTTGGGTGACTATATCTGGTGCTCTTATGGGCATGTGAAGTCAGTAGGAACTTTCTGACTGATAACAACTGATATCAACTGGGTTCTAGAAATCAAATTTTGAGGAGAAGTGTGTGAAAGCCGATCTGAGATTGAATGAAACTGAAGCTGATATTGTGCTAACTCAATTCTCCATTTTGTTAAGAAGATTGCTCGGGTGTCTATCCATTTTGTCAGTCTGAAAGGTGTACAATTGTTTCTTATTCCTATTGTTAGAGAACTTCATGTTAGGATCAAGAGGAGCTTTAACTTCAAGAACTTTATGGGATACTTCAGAATTCATTTGTCAACCTTTGCTAATTAATTCTTTCATCGCGTGGTTTCTTTTTGTAGGACACATTGGTTTTCAGTAAACACTGTTCTATTTGTTTCTTCCATTTTGGCACCAACCTTATGTGAGAAATACTTTTGAAAGGAGTTGTTTGTTAACTCTTATACTTCCAGGGGTTTTGATGATGAGATGAGAACAGTTGTTGCGAAGAACCTTGAAGGAAGAGGAATCAACTTGCATCCAGGGACAAGTTTAGCAGAGGTATATCTACTCTAATGTTGCATTTTACATTTTATTTCGCTCATTTTGCAAGATGTTTTTCTCCATCCTAATGTAATTTCTGAAAGTTTTCCGATCTTGTTATTTTCTCTTAGTTAATTAAAACAGAAGATGGCATAAGAGTTTTGACTGACCATGGAGGTGAATTTATGGCAGATGTTGTTTTATTTGCCACAGGTAATTATCTCCTCAGCTTTAAATAATATCTCTATGTATTTGATTGACATTGAATATTTGGGTGCTTAGATACATTCAAAGTCTAAACTGAAGTTTTCTGGATGTAAATGCACACAAGAGGTTCAACTTCAATCCTGTTTTAAAAAAGTATCTGTGAGGTTCAATTATAAAGGTTCCTAGTGCAGGACATAAAATTTTCTTTTAAGTTCTATAGTAATTAGAAATTTAGCAGAGTTTGACTGCATATTTCTCATGAGTTCTCCAAGAGACAATGTAATGTGATTATTGTTTCATCAAGGCCTGCACATGGTGCAAAAGGGGCCTTTTCTTTGATTCCTTTTTTGCAACTGTTAAAGCAGGAACTCCATTATTGCAATATACCCTAATATAATGAGGATAGACCAACTTTAATTAATAATTGTTGAGATATTGGTATCATTGATTTCATGACATTTTTCTCTAAATCTTCAATGTAAAATGTCAATGGAGTCCGTAGGGGCTCCTTTTGATAGTTCTAGTTACCTTTTTCATTCTTTTTATGAAGGCTTATCGGGAATTTCATCTTTGAACGGTCAAGTCTTGAACATATGAGTTAACACTGTTGTCTTCCATATGTTATTCTTAATGGATTTCAGGTAGGATCCCGAACACAAAGAGGTTAAACTTAGAAGCTGTTGGTGTTGAGGTTGATAGGACAGGAGCTATAAAGGTAATTTGCTTTCCTATACCTTCTCTGCAACGTTTTTATAGTTAAATGTTAATACAATTCTCTATCAAAACATTCATGTTACCAATTTCAACACTTGACACTTGATTGTTTCTGTTGTTTCCATTCACTGCCAACACGTGATTGTGACTATGAGAAGGATATATATTCATGAGTCGTCGCATGTACTGTGTGTGTGTGTCTATATATATATATATATATATATATATATATATATATATATATTGACTATGTTCTTACATAAATATGCTGCGAATAATTGAATTCTAGGAAGGATGTATCTTTGAGGTTGACTGATTTTATTTTCCATGTTCAGGTAGATGAGTACTCTCGCACTAATGTTCCTAGCATATGGGCTGTGGGTGACGTTACTAACCGGATGAATCTCACTCCTGTGGCATTGATGGAGGGAACTTGCTTCTCTGTATGTCTGGCATTACATGATACATTAGAATCTTTAACTTAATTCTCCAATATTTTTTTCATCTCTTTAATATGTTTTTTTTATTGTAGGAGGCATTCTAATTTTGTTTGTTCATACTTTTCATTCTTTTCTGTCTCCAGAAAACTGTTTTTGGAGGGCAACCAAGCAAACCTGACTACAAGCATATACCTTGTGCAGTATTTTGGTAAAATTCTATCTAACCTTGATGACGCCACTCCCTTTCCACACAGAATGTAGTTCCATACTCTCAAGTAACTGTTTATTTTGGTGACATGATGTTAGTTTCAGATGAGCTTGTGCTTTTCATGTATCTATGTGTAATGTCTGCAATGTGTGCTGAACACTTTCTTGAGAGCAATTGTTACATTAATTCAAGATGTTTAAGAAAAATCCTTTGAAAGCATTCTACTTGCTTCACTTTAGTTGCCAAAGAAATCTGCTCACCAACTGAGAAACCATGTGGGGAATTTCAAAGGTGAATTTTTATACTGAGAAGGCATTTAGCGAAGTTGGTGATGTAGAAATTCATCAAGAAAATTATTCGAAAGTATTCAAGTTACCGCCTATAGGATTCATGAAATACTTTTGGCCTTCATCTACTACTGTACACATGCAAACATGCACCTTGAATTGATATTTTATTTCATAAATAACATAGTTTTTTGTGAGAACATATTATCTGGCAGTAATATTTTTTCTCCACTTTCAAGAATTTTGATAGTAGTTTTCGAAGTGGATGCATATGATGCAACGATGATGCAAGGTTAAAAATGTGACAATAATCTTATTGGCTGTTCAGAGTTTCCTTGCACATGAGCTGAAATTAGGTTCAAAAAGCAACATCAGTGGATATAACTAGTACTTCCTGCTTGTTTCTGCTGAAACCTAATGTAACGTGACTCTTGCCAAGCCTTCAATTTGAAACCTAAAGCAGAAAAGGGAGAACAGGGGGATGCCATCTGAATACCGGATTGAGGATTGAGGCAAACATCTAAAGGAAAAAAATGTGGGGTGGGGGTGGGGAGACATTCAGTATTGAAGCAAAAACGAAAACCAAAAAGAGAGAGAGAGAGAGAGAGAGAGAGAGATGAAAAGAAGAAGGGGGCCACCATCCTCATACCATATTGACTTGCAAAAATAAAAGAAAAGGCTGAACAAACAATAGTAAAGCAAGTGAGGCGAGCTCCAAAAGCACTAACTGTTCGTCCTTCATAATTTCATTTACGTTTTCATCAGTTTTTTAAAAGGTCCATCTCGCCGTCTTAGGCATCCATCTAGGCATTTCAGATCCTTTATCGCCTCACCATCTTAGGCAACCACTTCAACATGTCTCGACTTAAATGCGACTTGATCCCTACAATTTTTTTTTGAATTTGGAATCTAACCTAAGTCCAATAACTTAAAACTATGGATATTTTTAAATATTATAAAATATACTACAGAAAGGAGGTACAATATATATATATATATATATATTTGCCCTCTTCATTTATTTCCCTTTTGTATCTGTCTTAACACATCAAATCTTATCTTTCTCTCTGAGTATGATGTACATTGCCAGGTGCAACATGTAAGACTCTCTCTCTCCCCCTCTATTTCTCGTTCTCTCATTATTTTTCTCGTATCTCTATTTTAAGTTAGTTATATTCTTAAAATTATTGTTTCTTTATTGAAAATTTGATGTATTTGATGTTGAAGTCTAACCCTTATGTATTTAGTATATACAACAAGATTTGTATGTGATGCGTATAGTTAATTATACATTTGTTGACACAGTACGAAAACGCCGATCGCTAGAGCCAACGATCCAAGATACGAGGACTTGCACCTCATTTCTCAAATACGAGAATTAAATAAAAAAAACTTCTATGGAGCTAACTCATTAGTTATCATAACATGTCTCTCTTTTTTATAACCCCTTATACTAATTAACCTAACTTAAGCCTTAAGAAATAAATCTAAACAAACATGGAAAGTATCTAAAAATATAATTATAAAAATAAATACAAAACCCATCCAAATGAGAAGCCTAATTAAACTAGGAAAATATCTAAAAGATAATTATGAAACTAAATACAAAAGATTTGGTCAAATCCTCAAAAGTTCGCCAAAGATAGGCTTGGACAGGTATACACCCAAAAGCATCATCCTCTGACCCCTCCTCTTGTAGAGAACTCGTTTCGGGTTCTTTGAGCCGCAGTCTAGATCAAAGTTGTTCTGGGCGCTAGGCGAGGTGAGAGGGTGGCCGCCTCGCCTAGGCGCGCCTAGGCGCCCGCCCAGGTCACAGCAGTACGAGCAGCAACAGCAGTGCCAGCAACAGCAGAAGAAGTACCAGCAGAAGCAGGAGCAGTACCAGCAGAAGCAGCAGCAACATCAATTTTTTTTTTTGAGCAGCAGCAGCAACAATAGTCTAGGCGCTCGTCTTTCCTTCCCCTGGTCGACCCTAGGCGCACGCCTAGGTGCGCCTAAGCGCCAATCTCCAAACACGGGAAATATTTTTCCTGGTTGAGGCGCTCTCCCCTCAACAGGCCGCCTAGGCGCGCCTAGACGACGCATGTAACAACAAAGGTCTAGATAAACTATCATCATCATTTGTCACTGCAAAGCTCCTCGAGGTTTCTTCTCCTCATCTAAACTTCCTCCTTCAATACTTTGAACAACTCAAATCTTCTTGGTTGAAGATTGTCATCATGCCCAGCCGATAACGTCTTCCAAAATCACACCATGATGTCACCACCGAAGTTGATAACTTTGCGTCTTCGGTGCTGGTACAGAAATTTTTGTAGCAACTTGTACCATCTTGCATGGATATCAGTGCTAATGCACTTCACGCCCCCCAAACACGCTGTAAAGGACTTATTACCATAGGTGAATTTTTTTGTCACGTGTTGCATCCTCCATCCTTTTGCAGGGTACGAAATGGTCTAACATTGAAATCCGGTTCGCCACCACTAACACCAAATTGGTGCCCGCAGAGTCCTTGACAGTCTCAAGATGAAGTCCATAGATAAGTCCTTCACCTTTTGTTGAAGAATCTTAACCTCCCGTGGACGTATGCGGTAGTGTCACAAGTTCGGCAAACTCGTTTTAGGAACAAGATCGACACCTTATGGGGTGCGACACATGGTTGGTAGTCCTATAGAAACTCCTCTGGAAGAATATAACGATACTCGTCGAGGACTAGTTGTACCTTTGCTGGAATCACTCCTTCCATCGATTCTTCAGCCTTTATGTTTTCTTTCACTTCTAAGTCATGCATATGCCTCCTTGAAACTCGTGTTTGTTTCCTTCTTAGAGACCACCGGTGACTGAAAGTCTTCTCTTGTAAAGATTCAGGTCGTCTGGTACTTTTCTGCAAGGACACAAGTCTGTACTTTGCTCCATCATTCGTCCGTCGTCATCACGCCAACATCGAAATGTCATGCCCTTCCAAGTAACTTAAGACAGATGTTGAGTCTTCCGTCACATCGTAGTAAATCTCCTCTCTATAATCACTGATAAAGAAGGACACTGCACTAAGGACACTGCACTGCTCGATCATCCTGACATTCGACACTTTCTTAACCCTTCGGATGGAATACGGGTTCAGGTGCTTCTCTAACTCCAACAATGCATCTTCGACCAACTATCAGCTGATCAACTGATAAAGAAGGAAACTTTGCACCGCTCGATCACCCCGCTCCAATATTGCATCTTCGACCAACCATCAGCTGATGATATTTTCTTGACTGCTGCTATCGACCAAAACTTCAAATCATGATAGTCAAAGGTGCAACAGAAAGGCGCAATAGCTGTGCCTCGCACCTTACTAGGTGAGGCGTCTTTCTCCGGACGTTTACCAAGGCACAAACAAAAAAAGGCACGCCTTATGATTTTTTTATACAAAAAATTTTGAGGCATGGAGATTACCCTTACCTCATACAAGTAGGAGAGAGGTAGCCCTTTACACAGCTGCCAAAGTTAAAAACTAAAATTTACTAAAAGCGTCGTTGGAAGAATATAAACTATTGTTAGTCTGTTAACTGCTACTATGCTAGTTCACTTGATTATGTTTTAACATATTTTGTTGGTTTTAATATGTTATTTGGTTTTATTTTTTACATTACTAATTTATTTATTTATGTATATATTTATTATTTTTATTTATCTCGTTTTGTTCAGGCATGCGTCTTAAGTGCGCCTTATGCCTCGAAAAATATGGATCCTTTGCACCTCGAGTACACTTTGCGTCTTTGACTACCTTGCTTCAAATCTTCTCCCATTGATGGTACGATTGGTTCGGGATATGTTCTTTTGCTATGAATCATCAAGTCTTGGTGTTAGTATGATCTTCCATAACCCGTCATGGAGCGATTTTTTTCTTTTTGGATTCCTTCCTACGACTGCTACATTGATAAGCATAGTTGTCGTCGAACCGACCTCCCTCGCGTCATTAGCCGTGACAGTTGTTCGTCCTATAGTCGCCAAAGCGACAATGTCTGCCAACACCGTCCTAACCGTGTTAGCATTGTTGGTCAGTCGACATGTCACCGTTGTGATTGTCATCATGAATCCTCTTAACGAGATCATCGTACTCGTTCGTGTTAGACGAATCCACACGAACCCTTCGTGGATGATTACCTCGTGTCAATATGATCATCTTCCGGGAGGTCGCAGGTGTTGCTCACCCGTGACCAAGGTTTAAAGTATCGGCCGATACCGATACGTATCGGTCATATCGGATCGGGTTTGGCCACTGTCGATCCGATACAACCCAAAATAATCGGTATCGGCCGATTCGTGACGAATTTTTTGGTGTCGGTCTGTATCGGCCGATACGGACTGAGACAGACCAATACAAAGAGGTTTATCGATACAGCTGATACTAAAAAATATTGTTGATACAACTGATATTGTCGATACCAAAAGTTATTTTGTCTATTTTTTTACTAATTTATTAATAATTATTTAAATATTGCCGATCCATTCGATACCAAAAAATCTGATACTCCGATCCTATATCGCCGATACTGTCGATACTGCCGATACTGATACTCATACAAACTGTCCGATACCGATACCGAGTTTTTGAACCTTGCCCGTGACGTCATTTCTGGATCTCGAATCGATATTCTCGATGGTTCTTGGAAACATGTTGCACGCACAACTAATTGGACACGTAGATTCAATCACAACAGAAAGACTTTGATGTGATCTACCACCGCAAAGAGGCCTTCAACGTTGATTGTTGGAGCCATTGAGCAAACGACCAAGGATACGAGCACTTGTGATCAAGGTTCTTAACGGCGGTAGGCGGGTGCGCGACGGAAAGAGTCCACCTAGGCCGCCTAGGCGCCGCGTAGACGGTTGATACATTTTGGACATTTTTTACCATTTTACCGCATTTTTTTGCATCATATACATATATTAAGGATGTTTTATGCATAACTATGTTGTAGAACAAAGATTTAATAAGTTTTAGTTTGTAAAAGTGAACCATAGGTCCATAATGCTTGCAAAATTGTTTGGCCAAAATATCTTGTTAGGTATTACTCCGTCTAGGGGCCCACCTACGCCGTCTACGCCGCCAAAGCTCCGTTGATTGCCTACTCCACCGCCTACCGAAAAGCGGTGCAGAGAGAGACCGTCTACCGCCTAGACGGTTGAGGCGGCCGCCATTTAGAACAATGCTTGTGATACTTGGACCCTATAACTGGGATACTGAAAGGGTCACATTTGTTCCAGGTTCCACCCAAATGCATCATCATTAACGGTTGTGTTGTCCGTGATCCATTTCAGATTAACCCAGCGAACCTATAAGTAGTGTCTATGTTGCACTGACACAGGAAAATGGTGTTCGTACTTCGTACCTGTATCGTGTATGTACTCGTACCTGTATCGTGTGTGTACTCGTACTCAGTATCCACATTCATGCAATATAGAGTACTACATATATACCTATTTGAAAATGGCCGAATCCCGAATCTGTTTCAGGTGCGTATTTGTGCAATGTAGACTGGTGTATAAAAGGGTCAGATTTGGGTTGCTTGGCCAATACATATTTGACATGACGGTTGCTTGACACATTTGGGTAATGAGTGGACATGTTATGACCTTGTTTGGAGTGACTTGGACTCCAAACACTGCGAATGTTGGGTTGCACCCATTAAAGAATCTGCATGGAAGTAACATCTCCTATACATCCTACTACTTTATTAAGATTTAGTTTACTGTGGGTTCGCCTGCATGTATTCATGCATTGGGCGCATTGTTAGTAAACACAGTCTCACATTTTATGCATACGAGGATAAACCTGTTCTTAATTCTATAATGCTTTTTTAGATTAGTACGAGATTTTCTCTAGTTCAATCTATTTCGAAACTAAATAAACTTTCAAGTATATTCTTTTCCAGCCTTTCGTGCTGCAACATGGATTCTTATTATTTATGCTATCTTATTGTTACATTATTATCTTCTTGTAGTATACCACCTATGTCTGTAGTAGGTCTCAGCGAACAGCAGGCTCTAGAGGAAGGAAAGGGTGATGTTCTGGTCTTCACCTCATCGTTCAATCCAATGAAGAATACAATTTCTGGGTACGTATCATAGATGAGTACTACCACAGTACCACTCCCTGTCAGATAACAGATGAAACTGTTCTTCTAACCAGTTTATTTCATTAATGTGTGGGTAAATATATAGCACGACTTATTATATCTCAATACCTATCACACAAACGTCCACACCTTCTTGCACATCAAAAACTAATTGTGCATGACATAGGTTATTAAAGTGTCTAATGAAGTCATTTAACCATATTTGTGTATGCTAGGTACCGAAAGATATCTTTGAACCCGTCAGTTTTAATGCTTATAGCCAGGCAAATTCATGTCAAGAGAGTTGTCTGTAACTTGTGATACTTTTTTAAAACGTGTTCCGCTGGAAATATTACTGGATTTTAGTGGTTGCTAGTGTTTGGCATTAATATGTTTCGGCTTGCCTGATTATTCTTCTTTGATCATTTGTCTTTTGTTTTCTCGTTGTTGCTTTCATGTTTCCAGAAGGCAAGAAAAGACGGTCATGAAACTTCTTGTTGATGCCGAGACTGATAAAGTACTTGGTGCATCCATGTGTGGTCCAGATGCAGCTGAAATCATGCAGGTATCTTCTAAAACTACCTCCGAGTTTATCCGGTGTAACTTGCCTTGCATTTCGTTCTTGAGGTCAAATGCTCGACGTATATAATTGGCACCTACTTCTTTTTACTGAAATAGTTGGTGCTTCAGTAAGCCTTTTCCTTTCCTTTTCTTTTTTTTGATAAAAGCATGTAATAGCTTTGTTGTACCATTGTCACCAAGCTTATTCTTGAAATAGGTTTTCCACTAACATGGATTCTCTTTGATTGGTATGGACAGGGTATTGCAGTTGCTCTTAAGTGTGGAGCGACGAAAGCTCAATTTGATAGCACGGTATGTTACTGGTTAACAAAAGTTACCTGCCATCAATCTTTCATATTTTTCAACTGAATAATAGAGGAATTTAAGAGCTATAAGCACAATGGAGCTCATCCCGTCATTTGCAGAACTGAACTTCAAGTTTATATTTAATAGCACACTGTTCTTATGCCAGTAATTATAGCATGTGGATACATTGCGACACAAACCGTGGTTGGTTACTTGATCAACAGATTCCTCGATATCTTTATGCACTTTGTCACCATAAATTGCAAGTTTCTGACCCTTGATATGTGCTTCACAGTCGTTTAGGGTCTGTTGGTTCTGAGTTTAAACTTAGAAACCGGTATAAACAATGTTTGGTTATCCACACTCTATTTTTTCATTCCAATTTTTTTTCCTAAAAGCTACTTTTAAACTTAGCTTTCAGAGTAAGGAAAATGTGGTTTTCCAAAACCAATTTTCCAACACTCCACTTCTTTCCTCACGTCACTCTCTCTCTCCACCCTCCATTTTTTTTTCACCCGTTGGAACATTTTCTCTCCACCTCCTTCGTCCCCTCTTAAATTCTTGTGTAGACTTCTAGAAACATTTGAAGTTTCCAAGTCTGATAAAGGCCTTGTTTGGTGAAACATACAAACAGGCCTTTCTATGACACATTGAAACCTTACCTAGGTGTTGGACATCCGGTAGTTGTCATAATTAGTTGATTAGATTGTTAACTTAATAGTTATTGGTGATTTTTTTGATGCCAGGTTGGAATTCATCCTTCAGCTGCTGAGGAGTTTGTGACAATGCGCACCTTGACTAGGCGTGTCACTGCAGCAGATAAACCAAAGACAAATTTGTGAATGTCAGTTGGTATTACACGAGAAAATATCATTTGTTCTGAGTGAGATTTCAGCATAAGATATAGCATATCCGATACAGACTTCGCTACAGGCTATTCATTTGCTGGAACCTTTATATAATTCAATAATTGAGGACTGGCTAGTTGTTGAATTGTTTGATATTTTAGTCTTTTTGTTCCTGAAAAATTGCATATTTGATTAAAAGTAAAGGTGGGAAGTAAATTGTGGTTTAGTTCACATTTCTTTCTAGCAAATTATGGTTTGTTGACAACAATATTCTCTTTAAAAATCTGTGGTTACTTTTTCTTGTGCCAGATGATATTATAAGTACATTCTACAGTCTTCTGTGAATTAAGGCTCTGATAATTTTTTTGTTTTTGTTAGCTCTTGAATATAGTGATTGTTTGCAATGGATTAATGATGGAATTTTGCTGTGTCACTAAGTTAGTGTAATTCTGTTGATCCCATGACGAACCAGGGTTCAGGAACTCTTAGCGACACAGAAAGTACTGGTGGATCTTTTTGTCAGTATCTTGAAATGGTTGGTGATGGAAAACGGAGAAATAGCGACGTATGCAGGAAGTACTGATGGATCTTTACGTACAAAAATTAGTTGCTATTTCTCCTGTATTTTTGTTGTCTGGTTTGTAATCTTAGCATAATGTTATGCTATTTTTAAAGATAATTTTAATGGTTTGTGACCAAAAGTTAATATATTTCATTAAGGAAATAAACAAACTTAATACTACTTATTGAAGAGTTATCCAGTCATTATAGACTTATTTACGTTAGTTAGGTTGTCCCACTAGTCAAAATGACCCTGACAATAGCCCCATCATGTGTTCTCGACCATTTCTCTATACATGCATGGTAGGACTCATACGTTGCCGCTAATATGTATTAAATTCGTATTACGAATTCTTTGCATCCAATTTTTTCCTTCATAAAATTGTATGTATATGGTTTAATTGTAACTAAATATTATAAACTATTACTTTTTCCAGCTGATTATTTTAATTGAATATATTGAAATATATTTCATAAACAAAGATGCCAAAATACCACCTGACAGTGTGATGCTGGAGTTCAACGGTGCCGTCGCCAAAACGAACTCATTGGAGGATAACCTAGTAATGATCCGACATGGTTCGGTTCGGTTAGGGTGAAAAATTGGTTCAATTTTAAAATTAGTTCGGTTCGGTTCTGATTTGATTTTCTAAAAGTCCTCATCCCTATCGACGTCTTCATAATTTTCAATGCAAAAAATGTTGATTTTGCAAAGAACATTTATGCTATTAGATGTGTAAACTTGTCAGGCTCACCTCCTTCTACAATTAACCTTTCCTCTACTTTAGAAACTTTAGGTTGGTCAATACCTTCGTTGTTGATAGGTACTGTCATCGCTTTCTTCATACAATGCTCTATTTCAATAGCCGTAGCCATCACTGGAGATGGCCTTGGATGGCACATAGGTTTCGTTCGAATTACAACGAATACCAAATTGACGTGGGACGATGAATACCAAATTGATAGTGATGCAGGGGTGCGTCGGTCAAGTGGTCAAATTTAGTGACCAATCCTCAGGATCTTTGGTCATGATATTGCCACTATCAACGACACATTGTAATATTCGTAGTGGTGTTCTAGAATTGTAATATTCGTCCCGCAGGGTTTTGGCTTGGTGGATAACGATAGGGGACTTCTGTTGAAAAGGTCACGGTTCGAATTTTTTCTTGGAAACTTATTTTGTAATCCGGTCGAAATGACATATCAAAAAAATGTTGGAAAAGAAACGCGAAAATCGTTCCCCATAGAGAGTACATGCGAGAGAACCGAGAAAACGCACAAACCAAAAAATACCAAACACAAATCGTAGACACAGAGATTTTTACGTAAAAAATTCAGATGGAAAAAATCACGAGACGATCGGAGTCCAACCCTGAAGAACCTCCGCTAATGTAATAAAGAGATTACACCCTCTACAAGCTCCTCACCGATCCAACACGAATTACCGCAACTCTTTGGAACATAAAATAGATTACAACCACGAAGAAAAATAACAATGAAAAATATTCCAAATTGATCTACTTCTCCGAAACGGCCTTCAATCATTCTTTCTCCTCTCCAAAGTTGCAATGACACTCTTGTCACATTTTTTCCTCTCTTATTTTTTTCTCATATTGTTGTATATTGCATGAGCCTTTTTATAAACCCTTGCATGAATTGAGGTTTTCATATGAAAATATATATATGGAAGCTAAAAATATTTATGAAAATTCAATTACATTCAATCATATATTAATGGAAATCAAATAATAAATTAGCCTACCATAAATTGGAAATCCAATATATGAAAGTTAATTATGAAAGATCCAATCATAAAGATATAATTAAAGTCAAAAATAAAAATCTAATATAATATTTGCTTACCATAAATGTTCCAATACACGACACTCGATGCACTTTTCGAATTTTTTCGACACACGGATAACACTCGTCACACTCCGAAATATTCTCCACATAGGTTGGGAACTCCATACACTCCAAAAAAAAAAAAAAAAAAAAATTCTGATTTTCGATTGATAATCCCAGCGACTACATGCGTCAAATTGTAGAGTTTAGAATGGAGTTTGAATTAGACTTTAGGTATATAAAAGGGGCAGATCCAGAAATATAAAGTGGAGTGCGATAGGCTGGATAGAGTTTGGGTTGGTTAGGTGTAGACTAACTCCTACAAAAAAAAATATATATATGAAAAAAATAATTGGGATGGACTCCGTACCTGGATTCGCCTCTGTATATAAAAAGATAATATAGTTGTGATATTGAGTTGTAGGCCGAAATACAAAATTACAAAATTGATTCGTCACTCCATAAACCATGAATGCATGAATAATCTTAGTCGGTTTGTATAGGTTCGGTTAGTCGGTATACTAGTGATTCCAATTTTGCGAGACTTCTTCGGAACTACTTTTTGTGAGAAAAATAACTTTCTGCGAGAAAAGGTTTTTATGTGAGAAATGAGCTTTCTGTGAAAAAATAGTTTTCTGTAATAAAAAAAAAAGAACTTTTTGCAAGAAAATGGCTTTATGCGGAAAAAGATTTTTTTGCAAAAAAATTTTTTTTCTGCAGAAAAAAACTACTTTTTGCGAGAAAAACTTATACGAAAAAAATATTTTTTTTCAACGAGAAATCGTTTTTACGGTAACAATATTTCGTTTTCTGCGAATTTTTTTATATTTTGTCTTATGATTCCGAAGGATCTGATGATTTTTGCCTTGACTGTTCGTTTTTCTTCATAGTGTAACCAAATGTGATATTCTTCAGGAACTCTTATGGAAAAAGAGAGAATATAGAAAAAAGAGAGAGAAAACACTACCGAGAATGGTTGTGTTGTTATACTTGCATACAGGATTAAGTTTGTTACATGGAATAATACGTTGGTTACAAAAAGTAACAATCATGCTTTCATGAGATAAACCATTGGTTGGCACAATCATATTTTCCTGATATAAGCATTGGTTGGGACAATACTTGGTTAGCCGCTATTACAAATAAAACTACTAAAATTAATGTTGATTGTACTACACCACTAAATGGAATGTTTTGTCCAATAAGAAGGTATTTTTCCATATCAAATTTTTTTTTGTAGGTTTTAGTGTGGTTCCGTAGGTTTGGACGATCTAGTGGGATTGTTAAATTTAATTATTTGAATAATATTTTTTTTTAGAATAGTAAGACTAAATTTGAGTTCTATGATGGCCCCATCTAGTCACATAAGTCGTAGTTTGGTCCAAAAATTTCTACATTTAGATCGTTTTGTATAATAGTAAAGATCAATGGAAACCTACAATAGTCCCAAAATCCATTTTGATTTTAAGAAAAAGAGTAAAAAAAAGAAAGAAAGAGAAATTCAAATGTGTGTCGACCTATTTTCTACTATAAAAAATTACATTAAAATTTAAATTATATTATAATATTTTAATATAATTTGAATATATTTTAATTATGATTTGTTATATTTCAGTTATTTTTTATAGAAAAAAAAACATATACTATAGTTTATATATATATATATATATATATATATATATATATATATATATATATATGATAGGCATTTGTACAATTTTTGCATCCCCAAACATTTCCTTATTCACACCAGTTGGATGTGCCTTAAGTCATCTAATTTTAGTCATTGATAAATCAACGGTTAAGATGATTAAATGACTTAAAGCACCATCCAAAGGTGAAGTAGGAGGATGCTTGGGGGATCGCAAAAATGGGAGGATCTTGATCCCTCCTCGTATATATGAGGAAGGATAGACATTCTCACATTTTTTGTATCTCCAAACATCTCCTTATTCACACATGTTGGATATGTTTTAAGTCATCTAATCTTAGCCATTGATAAATCAACGGTTCAGATTAGATGACTTAAAGCACCATCCAACGACGTGAGTAGGGGATACAAAAATGGGGGATCTTAATCCCTCCCCCCCCCCCTCTCTCTCTCTCTCTCTCTTTCTCTCTCTCTCTCTATATATATATATATATATATATATATATATATATATATATACACGCATGCACGCAACTTAACACGCAACTTAAATGACTTGATTCAAATATGGGATCTAGATCAAGATATCTGCTCGCGGACTCCCGCCAAAGTCTCGCCCCCCTCCAGCACCATCGAATCGAGCGGGGGTTGCACGATGTCGCGCAATCCAACAACGAGGGACGAGCGGCTTCGACGGGATTTCGAAAATGGAACTCCCGTTCTGAATATATATATATATATATATATATATATATATATATATATATATATATATATATATATATATATATGTCACGCCCCAGTCCCAAAATAAGTAGGACTAGGATACGTAACTATGCCAGCCGCCCGTATATATGGCAACTCCAATATATGGAAACCATATATACGTGCGTACGCTGTATAATGAACAATAATTCACCAGTGGTATAATTAATCACAAGTCACAGGATAATATCTAAATCTCATCCACAGAATCAAATATAAATAAACAATAACCATGTAACTAGATCTCTATGATAAGTATCTAAGGAATGACAGTCGAATGGAAACAAATTTACTGCCGAAATAGAATATAAAAATGAACCAGATACACACCATATAAGAACATCTGACAATCACGAGGCTCGAAGAGAAGTCCTGAACGGAATATACGTAACATGTCCGGATTTGTGCTCCTGCGAATACTCAAGAACATATACACCTGGCAGGGAACCAGGTCCTCAGAGGGACATAGCAAGATACAGAAAAATGACATGCCATAATGTAAATACTGAATAAATAAAGGGGTGTGCTAACCATCTAAGTGAATACAATTTAAAGACCTTGTAGTACGCATGGAAATGTGTGGCTAGACATATGCTGACGTAATTCACCAATCGTCATGACTGGCTAGTATATGTGTCATATGCCCCCGACTCAGGGAACTCTGCAATCGTCCATCTCCGAGGAGCATGGATCGAAGGATAAAGACTCAATGAAGGGGGTGTCCCATACGCATACTAGTATCTTCCCCGCCCAATATAGATGTACAAGTCGTGAAAACGACGTGGACACCTCCTACTATGATGCATGTTTCAATAAAATAAACAACTGAGCTAAATACCACTACACGTGTTGCTCACACTGATGGCCAGTCACGCATGAGGCACGCGTCCCTACATGTACTCACTCTGTGACGTGTAATGATACGTGTCAAGGCCTGAGAAGTTATATCAATAACTTCACAACTTTAGGTGGGTCTACTAGACACTAGCTCAGACACAAGTCCTAACGTCAACGCCATCGTTGACTGCACCCGAGTCTGCTCGGACGCGCACATTTATATAATATTAAAATAAATAAATATATGACTAATAATAACTGAATTTAAACAGTACAACAAGGCAAGGTATACTTGCCTGGCGGGAGAGCTGCAAATATAATGTCCAGATGTCAAATACCAAGTGTCAGAAACTATGGCCTCAGAAGGAAAGTCTCCGGATGCTGAAATAAACATCACTAACAGTCTCAGAAAATATCAAATAGCTAGAAACACCTGTCTTTAAGTCCAATTTGAACACAGGGGCAAAAATGACAGTTTTCGGTCAAAGCGGGGTCCACATGTGGACGGGCCCACTTTGCTCCGAAAAATGTGTCAGGGTCAAAGGTCTCCAAATTCGCCAAACTTAGTGTCAACAAGTCAGGAACGATGATACGAACCCAACGGAACTTTCAGAATTGGATTCCGATGAGCCGGTCACAAAATCGCCCGTTAAGTGGAGCTTGTGGGGCCCACGATACAGGATTTTGTCAACGTTCTCAGAATCGAACCAAACTTGGCTCACAGGACCAGCGTATTGCTACGAGTCCGATGGCGCAAGTTTCGTTTCGATCCGACGTGTGTACACAAAGTTGCAGCGTATTCCAGAACTTACGGATACGGGGCGGTGTCGGCGGATACGCGTTGATTCCGGTGTGCACGCACATCCAAATCAACTTCTCCGAACTTCTACACGTCCGTATCAACGTCGCGCACGTTTCGGTAAAGACCGCGTGCGACCAAGTCGTCCCGTTTGGCGGGGCGTACTCAGTTCCGGGGTGAATCGGGTCGTTGTTTTTCCTATTTTTGGATCGCGTGCCGCGATCGCCACAGGACGCGATGCACCGAGCGGGTTGCACGGGCACCGAGAGGGTCACATAGCCTATGTGTCACAACTGACAGAATTAAAAACGGAATTACGAGGAGTTAGAACGGGTTACCTGAACAGGGCTCCGTGGAATGAATTTCTTCGTATCCTCGTGTCGAGTTGACACTGTTCCATGTCCTGGACGTGTCCGGGATCTGTGTCCAGCTGCTGTGTCCGGTCTGAGTCCAGCGGAGGATCATCGGGGCTTCGTCGCGGGGTGGTCCGGAGCTGCTGCGGCCAGGGCTCCGGGGTCGTCGGCTCGTCGACGTAGGAGCTGGGTCGTTGCCGCCGTGTTGACCTCGTCGAAGAGGATGGGGGAAGAAGCTGTGGCTGTGGGGGGGTACTGCTGCTGCTCCAGTCGCCTGGGGCGTCGGGCCGGAGCTCGGGTGGCGGTTGTGGCGAGGAGGAGGAGATCGTCGAGGCCGGCGCGGGGAAGGGGAGGGAGGATGAGGGAGAGGGCGGGCCGGCGGCCTGAGAGAGGGGAGTCGGGGGCGGACGCGGCCGGCTGGGCGGAGGAGAAGTGGGAGAGAGGGAAGGAGGAGGAGCTCGAGGGGTCGGGGGGGGGGCGGAGCTCGCCGCGGCGGGGCTCGGGGGGGGGGGGAGGAACTCCGGTGGAGCCGCGGGGACGCTCAGGCGGTCGGGGGAGAGAGGGAAGTCAGAGGAGAGAGGGAAGGAGGAAGAGGCCAGCGGGGGGGGGGGGGGGGGGTGGCTCCGGCGGGCGGGGGAGCTCCGGCCAGGGGCGGCGGAGCCGCCAGGGGGGGGTCGGTCAGCTGCGGGGGAGAGGGGGTAGTTTTTAGGGTTAATTTTATTTTCTTTTTCTTTTTCTTTTAGTTTTATAGAAATTTATATTAATATAATATGTAAAATATCTATAGATATTTGTAGGATATTTTAGGATATTTTCGGGATATTTTTGGGATCTCTTCGGGTGGGTCCCGCGTCCAAATGGACGGCGCAGGTTCACCGGCCAGTGAGGGAACTGACCCTTCGCACTAAAATTTGCAGGAAAGTCCCGATAATTTCATAAATTGCGTAAAGGCCCTATTTTGGAAAATTGCGCAATTACGAAATTGTCTGGAAAAACACTCGATTCCTGAAAATTCTAAAATTCACAGAATTGAGGGAAATAGCTATGTGAGGGTCCCGGGGGAATGGGGGTGAGTCTGGGCAGGGATTGGACCTGGTTTCTGGGTGATACGGGTCATCGTATTTATTAATTAATAAATACTGCGCACGGTGTTCTCTAATTATTTAGAGGCAGTTAGGGTCATAATTTTTCTACGGTGTCAATACACTAAATGGAGTATACTCAGTGTAGAAAATTATCGTATTTTTGTTTGGGCAAAATAGGTGCAGGTTGGGCCTCAAATCTCTATTGGTACAGAGGTGGGTAAAGAGCAGGAAATTAAATAGGAAATAAATACGGACTTTTGTAACGATATTTGTGCGTCTCAAACGAGGCTCAAAATAAAGCATCTGGGACTTGCACAAAATTCAGAAAAATAGTCTAACATGTCTAGAACAGGTATGTGAACTTTGTTCGGGGATATCAGTCAAGGTAAAGCTCCAAATAATTCGGTGAATGACAGGTGCACAAGTCAACAGGATATGTAGGCAAAATAAATTAAAATATTGCCATAAATCCTAAATGGCTAAAAATAATTCTAAAATACTGAAATCTGGTCGAGGGGGTTTACAATATATATATATATATATATATATATATATATATATATATATATATATATATATATATATATATTTGCACACACAACTTAAATCTCTACTATTATAATGCGACTTCAAAACGGTTCAAAATGAGCCATCTAAACCGTCCGTAAATTCTCAACTAATTAATTTTTTTTTAAAAATTACGGAAGATTTAGAAAACCTTAAACTAACTTCTTCCTTATCCATCCAAACAGTAAATAAATACTAAACCAATTTACTTAACAAAAAAAACTAATCTAAGAGAAAAATAAAATCTTAGACTAACTTCTTTCTTATCTATCAAAATTGTAAATAAATACTAAACCAATTTTACTTAACAAAAATAAAATAACGGAAGAGAGAAATAAAACTTTAAACAAATTAAATTTTTAAAAAAATTACTTACGAAAGATTAATAAAATCTTAAACCAACTTCTTTTTTATCCATCCAAACCGTAAATAAATATTAAATTAATTTACTTCACAAAAAAACTAGTGGGAGAGAGAAACGTTACGGGAGATAAAAAAAATCTAAAACGATAAGTAAATATTCAACCAATTTAATTAATTTTTTTTTACAGGAGATTAAAATCTAAAATCGTAAGTAAATACTTAACCAATTTAATTTTAAATTTTTTTTACGGAAGATAAATAAAAATCTAAACCAACTTTCTCTTATCGATCCAAGCCGCAAGTAAAAACTCAAATTATGTTAAAAAATCTTACAATTATAAAATAAAAAAAATCTAATATAAATTATTTTTTATAAACAATACTTAACATTAAATATACGTGCAACACACTCCACGTTACTAGTAGCTTATAATCGTTTTCTAAGTCTACTTGTATAATAGTAGAGATTACAACCCCAAATCCAAAATGATTGGAGGAATGACATGGTTTCTATAAGGAATCAAAGTACAATGTTCCTAGCAACTAAATCATCTGAAATTTTCATTTGAACTGTCTCCAAAATCCCGGCTGCATACACACACACACACACACACGCGCGTATAATAGTAGAGATACGTGGCCCCAATTCCAAAATGAGGGTAGGAATGGCATTGGCTTCTACAAGGAATCAAATCACAATATTCATCCCATCTTTAGATCATTTGAAATTTTCAATTGAACCCTCTCCAAAATCCCGGCTCCATACACACGCACTCTCTAGTCTATATCTATCTATAGAATAATCACTCCCGTCGTCACGCCTGACGCGCTGTGTAGCATAATCCCTCTATAAAATCGAACCCAAAATTCCACAATTTCCATTCCGATCCATTTAAGAGACTTTCATCACCACCACAATACCACCATGGCAGCAGCAGCAACGGCTGGGTAATTTTCCCAAAAACACCCCCCTTAGAAAAGTCTTTTAATTATTCTCCCTACTCTTGATGATGGATGTTTTGTTGTACAGTAGTTTTGCTAAGGAGGTCATCCCACCTGTGTTGGACGCCGCTTCAGACCCGCCTTCTCTCTTCGATGGAACTACGAGGCAAACTAATTTATCCTTCAATTTTTTATTTTATTTTTGGGTGTTTGTGTAAATGCTCAATTTGTTTACTTGTTTATTTTGTAGGTTGTATGTATCACTCACATGCCCGTTTGCCCAGAGAGCCTGGATTACTAGGAACTACAAGGTACGGTCTCTATTCTTATTTTAATTGTTTATTTCTATCTGATAGAGGAAGGATGGGATCAAGTACGTCTTGAGTGGATGGTTTCAATTTTACGGAAAAACGGATTATTTTTTTCAATTAATTATGGGAGTAAAAATTAAAATTAAAATTAATATATATATATATATATATATATATATATATATATATATATATACAGAAAATTTACTGTAGCGAAATAAATTTATATTAAATTTTCGTAAACGAAACAAGTTTGAAAAATTTGTAAAAAAAGTCATAGTCCGCCAACACTAAAACACAATTTCTGTACACGTAAGCAGCAAAAAAATTAAAAAAATTAAAAAAGTGGGCCCCACGGCCAATTTCCGCCAACAGAGTTGGCTGAAATGGGGGGGGGCCAATTTCAGCCAACTCTGTTGGCGGAAATTGGCCCCGTGGGGCCCACGTTTTTTTTTGGTTTTGTTTGGTTTGGTTTGGTTTGATTGATTTTTTTCGTTGGTTTATTTTAATTAGTTATATTTCTGTTTTATTTATTTAGTTTAGTTTAGTTTTGTATTGTAATTAAATTTAAGTAAAAATATTTTAATGAAATAAAATTAAAATAAATTATTTGGAAGGAAAGAAATATTTAGAAATATTTTTTTCGAAAATTTGTTTACTCATGAACCAACCAACATCAATCCATAAATAAAAAAAACCAAAGCAAGCAAACCATAATTCAAAAAAAACTAAATAAAAAAAATTAAAATCCAAAACAAAACTAAATTAAAAAAACTAAATTAAAAAAATTAAATAAAAAAATGTTGGCTGAAATTGTTGTGTAAAAAAATTAAATAAAAAAACTAAATAAAAAAGCTAAACCAAATAATCAAACTAAACCAACTAAAACAAACCAACAAAAAAAAACCAACCAAAACCATCCAAAACAAGACAACCCAAACCACCCAAAAAAAACCGTGGGCCCCACACCCAAAATCCGCCAACTATGTTGGCTGAATTTTGGTGTGGGGCCCACGAATTTTTTTTGGATGGTTTGGGTTGGTTTGTTTTGGTTGGTTTAGTTGGTTTGGTTTGATTATTTATTTGGTTTTATTAATTTTTTTTCATAATAGACATTAAATATTTCTAAATTTTTTTTGTAGATCGAAACATCGTTTTAAATCTGTGGGCTCCCACATCCAATATAAATTTATTTCCCTACAGTAAATTTTAAATATTCAAAAATAATATTACCGAAAGTCAAATTTGGAGATCGAAACATCGTTTTTTGACGATTATAAAAATTTTCAAAGTCCGTCAAACGGTGAAACGGTTTATCCTATAGTACTTTTCCATACGATCATTTTGGCACAAACTGGGACTTGTTTCGATCTCCCAGTCAAAAGTTATGATACTTTAAAGTTTTAAAATTTATATTTTTGCCTGTAACATATGCGTCTTGTTTCGGATAATTTTTTTTTTCTACATGATTTATGTTACTCTCGTCGAAAACATACAAATCGACTTATTATTTAACGAAAAACGATTTCAAAACAAGTAGTTATGGCCGCTCGAAGTCTGCGACGACAGACGTAATAGTCTTACGACAGATTATTATTATTTTAACGTCTGTTAACGACGAACAAATTTACGATAAAAATATAATATTTATAAATATAAACGTCCAATTCATATTGATATTTTTTTCGTAATTTTTTTAAACTTTTATGCTTTAGATGGAATTTATACAAAACTTTTATGCTTTAGATGGAATTTATACCAATTAATTTATTTTAATTTTATTTCGTTAAAATAATTTTACTTCAATCTAATTACAAAAGTAAACTAAACTAAATAAATAAAACAAAAATATAACTAATTAAAATAAACCAACGAAAAAAACCAACCAAACCAAACCAAAAAAAAAAAAAAAAAACCGTGGTCCCCATGGGGCCAATTTTCGCCAACAGAGTTGGCTGAAATTGGCCCCCCCCAATTTCAGCCAACTCTGTTGGCGGAAATTGGCCGTGGGGCCCACTTTTTTATTTTTTTAATTTTTTTTCTGCTTACGTGTACAGTAATTGTGTTTTCCGCCAACACGACTATGACTTTTTTTACAAATTTTTCAAACTAGTTTCGTTTACAAAAATTTAATATAAATTTATTTCGCTACAGTAAATTTTCTGATATATATATATATATATATATATATATATATATATATATATATATATATATATATCATGCATGGTTTATCTTTTAGCTATTGAGTTTAAGTTCGTGCAACCAACGAACAACTTTCAAGTTTCGTGCGCTCTATATAGAGTCTAGACGAAGGAGTTAGATGATATAATTTGCTACATTGAATTGTACACAGTAAGCCAAACAGTTCCTCTAAGAGGTCAAAATTATCGTCGTAATAGCACAATCGCCAACAAGTAACAAATTACTAAGAAGATAAAGAGTTTTCCTAAGAGATCCATTATTCAACTAGGTCCATAGGCCTATTTTATGATATTGATGGTATCACTAACTTCTCCCATTGGAGGAAGAGATAGATAACCGATGAAGTAGAGCAGATCAGCTGTCCTATTTATTTAGACCGGTATTCTGTCCCCCCTAATAGTTTGATGGGTCCCGCATGTGTGAAATAAAAAACACATACAGAGAGGGAACAAAATACCAGAATGAATAAATGAGACAATAGATCTGCTCTCCCGATGAAGCATAACATACAAATGTTAGCCAAAACAAATCAAAGCATAGGCTATGAAACATAAGGAAGTTCCACAAAAAGAATTGATAAGTTTTTTTTTTTTACAACCCGCAATCAACAACCTAACTTTTGCACAATTCTTAAGGAAGTTACGAGCACGAGAGGGTTTTGTCGGAATACCTTGACAGCCAGTTTGCATGGCCTACCTTTAACTAAGCATTTTAAGCTCAAGCAACCAATGATCACCCTCCAAGTACCCTGCACTATACGTAGTGTAGAGAAATAGGTAGGAAGTTACAATTTGCTATAGGGAATTGTATTCGTCTCTATGACACAATAAGCCAACGAGCGAAATGTGACCTTACCATTTTTTCAATTAAGTTAATATGATAAAATATTTTTGCCATTATTAAGATCTGGGTAAACATTTTGGAAAGCAGGGTCTGCAAGAAAAGATAAAATTGGTTCCTATTGATCTACATAACAGGCCAGCTTGGTACAAGGAGAAGGTGTACTCTGGGAACAAGGTAGAATTCGACTCTATAGCTCGTGTCTTGCGCAGAATCACAAATGTCTGTGTTTTCTTTGATAGGTGCCTTCCTTGGAGCACAATAATGAGGTGAAGGGAGAGAGTTTGGATTTAATCAAGTATATCAATGAGCATTTTGAAGGGCATGCATTGCTTCCTGATGTAAGAGAAATGAGTTCAAGAATTTACAGTAGTCCTATAGATTTGTAGTTCTGTTAATTGTGAGCTGCAATTTTTTTGTAGGATCCTGCGAAGCAACAATTTTCTGAGGACCTCATCTCTTACACGGATACCTTCACCAATGTTAACTTCGCAGTCTTCAGGTCTAAGGGAGAGGTTTCTGATGAAGTTGGTGAGAGAAGTATCTCAACATTTGATATATATATATATATATAAAAGGAGGGATCGGGATCCCCTCAAACGTCCCTCCTCTTTTTCCGGAATATCAGTTGTCGGATTAGTTGTAAGTCATCTAATTTTAACCGTTGATTTGAACCATTCAAATCAATGATTAATATTAGATGACTTAAACAATATCCAACGGTTGTGATCATGGGGATGCAAAAATGCTGGAATACGGATCCCTCCTCATATATATATATATATATAATTTTTTTTTCTCTCTCTCTCTATATATATATAGAATCTATATGGTACTTACTTTAATATAAGGATCATTTTGATAATGATCATTTTGATATATAGAGAATATATATATATATATATATATATATATATATATATATATATAGAGAGAGAGAGAGAGAGAGAGAGAGAGAGAGAGAGAGGATCCACATCCCCGATTCTTTGCATCTCCAAGCATCCCCATGTTATCAACCGTTGGATGCTTGTTTAAGTCATCTAATCTTAACCATTGGTTTGAATGGTTCAAACCAACGCTTAAGATTTGATGACTTAAACAAGATCCAATGGTTGTAAACATGGGGATGCACAATAGATGGGGATGTTGATCCTTCCTCATATATATATATATGAATCCATAGTGCTCATTTTTCTAAATGAGCCATGCACATGTGGACCAATAGGAATAGAGTGTACTAGTGCACATGGGTGCACATGGGATGTAGGAATCCATTCCTATTGGTCCACATGTACATGACTCATTTAGGAAAATGAGCACTATGACTCATATCCCGTTTACCCATATATATATATATATATATATATATATATATATATATATGGAGCGGATCGGGAGCTCCGCGGAAGCTCCGTCGCTCCCAACAGTTGGATCGCGTGGGCCCCACGCGGGCCCCCTGATCCGATGGTGCAGGGGGGCGGGGCTTCGGCCGGACTCCGGGAGCGGGTCTTTTGATCCGCTCCCATATATATATATATATATATATATATATATATATATATAATACTGAATTGAAGAGTATGTTGCATCAGGTGCTGCTTATGATAAGTTAGAGCAAGCCCTTTCAAAATTTGACGATGGACCATTTTTCCTTGGCCAGTTCAGTCTTGTGAGTACATGTGCTCTATTCTATACTTTTGTTCAATTTCCTCTATCTTGGGGTCATACTGAAAACAACATTACATTAATTACATTCCTTAATAAGAATCGGTTTCCCTTGGATGAACCTATAACTCTACTAAAAATATGAAAGTTTGTTTATCTTCAGATACTTTTCTTGTAAACTATATAACATTTCTTGTTTTCAGTTGCCAAGTGTTCCATTTCAACCAGCTCACGAATCTAAATCTTCATAAAAGAAGGATATTTGATAATAATAAACCTAGATGCATGGCTGTTAGTAAGCTACAAGGTTAAGAATTAATTTTCTGAGAACTTTTTTAAACAGATTATCCTTGTCTGTTTGAGTGGTTCTACCTAATGGCGGGTTTATTTTCATTTTCTTCTTGTATATCTATAGTTGCTAGAATCTATATGGTACTTACTTTAATATAAGGATCATTTTGATAAATTTTAATTTTTCATGCACTTCGTAACTTTGAAGGTTATGAATTCATGTTCCTGCATCCCAAAAAAAAAAAGAAAAAAAAAAAAAGAAAAAAAATTCATGTTCCTCATAAGCTTCTAACAGATCCGTCTGTTTGTCTATTCCATATGCTACAACGAGTGGCAGATTGGTTCTCCTTTTTCTTTTGTATTTCAATAATTGGTAAATCATATATATGTTAATTATCTGTCACATAAGTTTTGTTACCTTTCTGGTCATGGTTAGTGAATTGGGTTTATTAGTTTAGCTCCGCTCTTATGTAAACTGTATATCTGAGAGATTCCAATTCTGGCATGCAAGCTTATACTAAAAACCTTTGTAAAATATCCCGCTTGTCTTCCTTTGTTTTAAATGATAATATGTTGTTTGTTATCAAGCTATCTTGTGTTCATTTTCAAGCATGTGGAAGATATTACAAATATTTCATTTGTATATGTAGTTCGTTTGCACATATATGGATCTAGATTTTGCTTTCGATTGATATATTCAAAGTTCAAACTTTATTGTTATATTTTGAACAAAATTGGACACAATGTATCAATCTAATTTCTTGTGGTCCAAAGGTATATATTGGCATGAATATTCCTTCAAAAGGAGAAATGAAAAGTGATGCTAGGCATAATCTAGACTTTATCTGGACCGAATAATTTCAGAAGATAATGAAGGGAAAGCTAGACCAAATAATTCCAGAAAGATAATGTAAGTAATAATATTTAGGCATAATGTGGAATTATGGGTCACATTCTCACAGGATACGTGGAAAGTTTAAATGTACATGGATAATTCTAGTAGAAAGTAGTATGGATTTAAAAAAAAATGTTTTACGTGTAATACTTAGTCACTGACATTGGTTGTAGCATGTGGGTACTGATATAATGACATCAGGAACTTTAGTGTAAGAAGCAGAAGACGTATCGATTGAGATATTGATATGGAAAGCTTTTGCTTTATCCATGTCAATTTAAGATAGGTTGCATGGTTCCTCCTTTGGAAGTGACCTAAATACATGTACACGGATAATTCTACTAGAAAGTGGTATGGATCTTTTTTTTTACATGTTCTGCGTGTAATACTGACACTGGTTGTAGCATGTGGGTACTGATATAATGACATCAGGAACTTTAGTGTAAGCAGTAGAAGACTTATTTATTGAGATAGTGATATGGAAAGGTTTCATTTTATCCCTGTCAAATTAAAATAGGTTGCACAGTTCCTCCTTTTGAAATGACGTAAATTTTGGTAAAATCAATTTGGGACCTAGGGGCAATGACAGAGTGGCATGGTTCTGTCACTATGTCCTCCAGAACCCTTAATTCCTGTAAATACTATTGTCCTTGGCTATTTTCATCGTGAAAGAATATAAATGTTAACATTTATATCCTCTCATTTCCTCTTTACACTCCATGTTCTTTTTCATAATGGTGTGGTCATGTAACACTAAAAATCTTTTGAGCGGTTTCAATATTGAGATACATTTGTCGAACTGATCGAGACTAAATTTGTTTTGTCATTTTATGGCTGATTGTTTTGTTAACCATTTGTTATAATTTATTCTTAGGTTCTTACTTTCAGTCTTGAAGAAGATGATGTCATTCCAGTTTATGTTTTTCCACCTTTCATGTAGTTTGAATTTCTGTGTTCCCAAAATTTTGATCTTAGGTGGATATCGCATACGCTCCATTTATTGAAAGGTTTCACTTGTTGTTTTTGGATGTGAACAAGTATGACATCATGAAAGGCAGGCCAAAGTTGGAAAAATGGATCGAGGTATTTCCAGTTCTCATAAAGGTTTAACTTGGGTTAAATCTGTCTTTTTTCCCCCTTCAACTTAATGATATTGAATTGGCCTCAAAACCATCCATGTGGTGTATTCTCTTGTATACAACAGCCATAAGTTTCGTAGCTCTTATTTTGCTTTTGGTTAGATCAACATGGAAATCAACAATGGGACTATCTGACAAAGTTTATGAAGAATCGATTTAACTGTAGAAATATGCTAAAAGGAACATATGTTAGATGATCATTATGCCATTGATGGTGGCGTATGCCCTAAAACTAAAACCATGTTGCATGGACATGAATATGATATGACATGATATAGAGTTGGCCTCTAGGACTTTGTCACAGATTTTGGTGTGTCCTAGTGTATGAGTGCCCTTGCCATGTTCGATACATGACCTCCGTGGACAAAATATGGATATGGTACCTATTTTGGAGTCTGTGCTTCATAGCTTTAAAGGCAACAATTTCCTGCCATCAGTATGTTCATCATGTTAACCTTTCTCACGTGTGTTATCTTGTTCATGATTATGGAACAAAATGTGTGTTTGAGATGGATCTAGAATCTCTAGATATTGGAGAAGTGCATAAATAGATAATTGATTAGTTAATTGGCATGACCTTCCAGAGTTAGTTTCTCACTATTTGTTCATCATTCCTTTATCAGTATGGTCTGCAATTATTGCCGTGTGATTAAATGTCTAGTATTTTTAATATAGCTAAACCATTTTGCAGGAATTGAACAAAATTGATGCCTACACATCAACTCGGCGCGATCCTCAGGAATTAATTGCTTACTATAAGAAAATTTTTGGGGTAACTTTAGTCACTTTTATCTTAATTCTAACTACTATAATGGATATGCTAGATATTGATTCCTCTTTCTGCATTTGCAGATTGAATGAAGAATTCTCCATGTTCATCACAGGTTCAACTCTATATTTCATCGCCTATGTCTTTGGCATGAATATTCTGCATTGCAAATATACATAAAGATGTGATTAACAAGTGGAAATACAATATAGATGCATTCTAAAGTCAAATATAGCCCTTTTCATGCCCTGTTTCTGTTTTGTTTTTTTCTGGGGGTATAAACGGGTTTATATTTGACTTATCACATTTCTTCCCAATGTATGTATATACTTGCTATACTATTGATTGATCGCAAACAGTAGTATAGTCCTAAGACTCTTCGAACACATAATATTCAAGCCTAGCTTGTGGCAAGGATATATCCATTAAATTGCTATCAAACTGAGCTAAAAAATGAACTGACTTTATGTTTGTTAGATGATGGTATATGTTACATATGGTGTTTTAATTGATAATATGCATGCTTCAATTGCATCTCTTTAGGAACTTTTTTGGGTTAAAAATTATCAGAATCAAGGTGATGCAGTGACTGAAATTATGTATAAAGGTTTGTTAGCGCTCCATAGTAAATGAGGCTAGTTATTGCTAGGCTAAGCTCAAAGGGATTTTTTTTGGGACCCTACTTTAAGTAGGATACATGTGCAAAACTTGGCTCAATTATCAGATATAAATTTCTAGATGGAGGGATGCAGTCCGTAATAGGTAGAAGTCCTTTTGTTAGCTGGTGCAAACAATATCGAGTGTTCGACAGATTAATATCTATGACGAAGAAAGATGTTCAAAATCATCTTTCAGCATGCGAATACTACTTGAGCAGCATAAGAAACAAGGTGTAACGAGATCCAATAACCTGAGCCATTTACAGCCCTAAGCAGCATTGGAAACATGGTGTAAGAGAACATTTTTTTGGTGAATTTGTGCTAAGACTAAAATGGGTGATGTTTAATTAAATATAAGAGGTTAAAAAACTGTGGTATTTTTCCAAGATCTAGCCTTCTTAATTGCTGATGCATACAAGAGTTATAAGCAATGCTATGTTTCTTCCATGGTTTTATGGTATTTTTTTTAACGGGACTTAATGTAGCCCTTGTCAAATTAGACAATATTTCAGATTTGAACGTGGTGTTCATTTGTTGTAAGATTCACCAGTGTTCTTACTTCTCATATATTGACTTGTGGATAATGCAGGTGGCACGCATTTGAGTTGGACTTCTACGTTGGTCCAATAAAAGTATCGTATCCAGAATGCTGCTCGACATTAGTGTAGTGACAGTTTTACCTATATTTCTTGTACTAGGAAGAATGATTCTGTATGTTGTACCTGAAGCCTATTACTCTGTGTTGGTTTAATGTAAGTTTGATGGTGTGCTAAATCTGAAGGGGAAAATAAAAATAAAAAACTGAGCAAGTCTTGTCAAATGGTTCTCTAGATTTGATGATATGATCTCCTTTTTCCATTTGATATATGAAGTTTCCTGCTGAATCA